>CM018691.1:65371672-65477147 GCA_009363875.1 Mikania micrantha | reverse complement strand
CCTCCTCCTCAGATCCTAAAACTTATGTTATCAAATATGGCTTTAAGAGACCGCTCTTTTGTTTTTGTAATCTTCTTTCTGTTATTGATAACACATGCAAGCATGGTTCATTGCCGCCGTCTTCAACCTAGAGTCACCGTCACCACCACCATCACCACCACTATTGGTGCTACTAGCTACAAAAATACTGTAGGAGAGGGGCTTGAAGTCATCGTCTCCTCAACTAAGAATGACAATCGAAAGTTTAAGATGCGTTCATTAGCATACAAATTGGCTTCTGGGCCAAGCTAAAGAGGACCTGGCCATTGAGATACAGAAAACCCAACTTTTTTTTTTATATATTTTGTGATTTCATTTATTGTGTTTTAATTAGAAAATATAGTTATAGAATTCGTGCATGCATACACGTAAATCTGTAGTTGACATGAGGATTAATTAACTTTAACTATACATTGTTTCGTTTTTTTATGGTAATGTTATGACAGTGCATATGAGCAGCAAGTTCCTGCTGATTCATCTTTTCACGTTGTTTCATACAGGGCCGGATCAAGCCCTTTGGTGGCCCCAAATGGATAATAAAAATGTGGCCCTTAAGCTAGATAAAACAAAAAACCACCTTCTTTTATTCGGCCTTTGGACCAGCAATAATAAATTTGAAAGCTTATAATTGACGGAGTTAAGGTAGTCAACACTCAACAAACTAACAATAACAATTAAACAATTAACAAAGACAGAATCACCAAATGTAACTAAAAACCTACTTGATCAAAAAATACCAATTTACCAAAACCATATGCCAATTAAGTAATATGTAACTGGCTAAACAAGCAAGCAACTAAGCCCAAAATAATTAACTGCATAATACAACCGAACAACTATAGATAATTACAAAATGCAAGCAACTATGGCTAATTAACCAAAACAAGTAGTAAACACTTGAGAAGTTAGGAGAGTAAAGCCCTAAATGGTTAATTGCAAAATACAAGCAAGCAATTATGCAATAATTAACTGAGCAAACAAGCAAGCAACTTAGGATTAGGGTAATGAGGGTTCATCTGTAGCAGTTGTAATTTAGGCAACTATGCAGATAGCAGACGGATAACGGATCGCCTGATTCCTAAACAAACTCGGTTCGACGGCGACACTGAATCACAAAATCGACCCAACTGAGATGGTTGTCGGCTGGTTGGCTGAACGAAACAAGTGGGATTAAAACGACTGAACAATATACAAAATAAAATCACTAAATAAGTTGGTTGTTGTTTGCAATGGTCGATGTTAGATGTAAGATGCTTAAAGAAAAGAAGTCTGAAATGGTATAACTACCTTATGTCATGGTAGGCTCGTCGTCGGCCGCTACTACGTCTTCACCATCCGCTGCATGGTCGGCTCGTCTTCACCATCCGTTGCATCGTCGCTTCACCTTCATCATCAGCCGGCTCTTAGATATTTCGAGCTACTCATCTTCACCCAAATGCCCAATTGGTCTTTCCCTTCGGTGCCCTAGAATTGTCGATGTGATGAGGTGAGTATCCGACTTCTGAGTTGATGAGCACAGTGGGTCGCAATTTTTTTAAAAAATATGGGGCCCTATTAGAATGGAGGCCCAAAGCAAGGGTTTTTTTTTCCTTATGTGAGTCGGCCCTGGTTTCATACTTATTTAAAGAAAAACATTGTTAATTTGGACATGGAATTATTGGGTGTTAACCGACAGAAACAAGAACGTAAATATATGTGTATATAGATTTATATTCAAACCATCTTTCAGAAATACAAACATACACTCGATCGATTGAACAAATGACAACATACAACCTATTTATAGTTGTCTAGAGCAGTTACGTGGGAGTTGTTTTAGCCAATGATTAATTGCCATAACTACTTAATAATTACCAAAATATAGGTAGTACACCCTTTACCTGTGTAACATCCCAACTCGGCGAGAGCTGATGTGTTACTATTACAGATATGAAATCAAAAATATCATTCTTTTAAATCCAAGGATAACATTCGAAATAACTTAAAAGAAACGTAGTCTTAAACATATTAAATAAGCCTAAAAAATGTCTTTTATTAACTTCAGCATCTTCTAATTCTCTCATCACACATTCCCATGATTTTCCCGATTCCCTTGTGTACCTGTTATATAAACAACAGAAAACACAATAAAAGAAAATGGCTGAGCCAAAAGTTGCTCAGTAAAGGAAGAACAATAGTAGTAGTGAGAGACAGATAAACATAAACAGATACAAACATAATATTACTGAACTAATACAAAACATTTAACTGGTCATGTAAACTAAACAGAACATATGAACACGACACAATAATATCAATAAGCAGTAGTGTATTATACAGAAGCACCCTGAGCCAAACAGATAAAGTGAGATATATCCGGGTAGCTACTCCCATCCATCAATCACAGAGATGGTGTGTGGGGCATACACGCATTACCCCGCCACCACCTCACCACCTCCTCCTCAGATCCTAAAACTTATGTTATCAAATATGGCTTTAAGAGACCGCTCTTTTGTTTTTGTTATCGTCTTTCTGTTATTGTTAACACATGTAAGCATGGTTCATTGCCACCGCCTTCAACCTAGAGTCACCGTCACCACCACCACCACCACTATTGGTGCTACCAGCTACAAAAATACTGTAGGAGAGGGGCTAGAAAACATTGTCTCCTCAACTAAGAATGACAATCGAAAGTTTAAGATACGTTCATTAGCATACAAATTGGCTTCTGGGCCAAGCAAAAGAGGACCTGGCCATTTAGATACAGAAAACCCAACTTTTTCTTTTTTATATATTTTGTGATTTCATTTATTGTGTTTTAATTAGAAAATATAGTTATAGAAGTCGTGCATGCATACACGTAAATCTATAGTTGACATGAGGATTAATTAACTTTAATTACACATTGTTTCGTTTTTTTGTGGTAATGTTATGACAGTGCATATGAGCAGCAAGTTCCTGCTGATTCATCTTTTCACGTTGTTTCATACAGGTCCGGATCAAGCCCTTTGGTGGCCCCAAATGGATAATAAAAATGAGGCCCTTAAGCTAGATAAAACAAAAACCACGTTCTTTTATTCGGCCTTTGGACCGGCAATAATAAATCTGAAAGCTTATAATTGACGGAGTTAAGGTAGTCAACACTCAACAAACTAACAATACCAATTAAACAATTAACAAAGACAGAATCACCAAATGTAACTAATAACCTACTTGATCAAAAAATACCAATTTACCAAAACCATATGCCAATTAAGTAATATGTAACTGGCTAAACAAGCAAGCATCTAAGCCCAAAATAACTAACTGCATAATACAACCAAACAACTATAGCTAATTACAAATGCAAGGAACTATGGCTAATTAACCAAAACAAGTAGTAAACACTTGAGAAGTTAGCAGAGTAAAGCCCTAAATGGTTAATTGCAAAATACAAGCAAGCAATTATGCAATAATTAACTGAGCAAAAAGCAAGCAACTTAGGTGTCACACCCCGAGTCGGCGGGGTTGGATTGGAGTCCCTGTCGGGCGGAAGGTTCCCGGGGCGCGATATCGTGGATGATAATCGTGATGACCAGATTGTTTACATAGCATCAATGTTAAGAATATCTAAAGCACAAGAACATTAAGAATATAAATACTACTACAAAGTTAAATTACAATATCAGTGTCTGATAATTTAACCAAGTAAACATTTCAAAATGAATCATAAGTTCACTATCTTGTGTTAGTACAAGATATCAGAAATGATTCACAATGATCAACAAAAGATGTGCTTTTCAAAACTACTAGGTCCTCTAACTGAGCATCCTAGCATGCATTCCAAAGTCTTGGCTTAATCCTGTACATCCACTGAGAAAGCATGAAAATAAAACAAAGTCAACACAATGGTTGGTGAGTTCATATGATTTTGGTATTTGAAAATAGTTTTGCAAACCTTTTAGGTAAAACCCTAACCTCATTATCAACACTTGTATCATCCAACTCAGTATGCTTATATATAGGGCATACCCCTGAGTCGAGCCTACGACCCGCCCAGACGCCGTCCCACCACATACTAAGTCACATAGGACATTGTTGTTAATGATAATTAAGCATTTTACCTACCATTCCCTATTATGATCATCTGAGATTTAAAGCACTCTGTTTAATAGTTTATGATATCAACCCAAAAATGTTCATGTTTCCCCCTAGGTAACAACCTTAATCTCATTAACATCACCTGTATCATCCAGCTCGGTATGCTTATATATAGGGCATACCCCTGAGTCGAGCCTACGACCCGCCCAGACGCCGTCCCACCACATACTAAGCCGCATAGGACATTGATCTTAATGATAATTAAGCGTCTTACCTAACCCCCACTTCTATTGTTAAAAGACTTGATTTCCATAATTTGAAATAAAACTGTTTTACTGTGTTAACCATGTCTTCATGATTTCCCAAAAGCAATTATGGAAATAAAATGTTAAATGTTTAATTAAATGAATAAACAAACATTTACATGCAACTAAGACATGTTGATTGGGCCTTATTTGACTCAATCAATTAGACTTAGTTGTTGGTGGTTGTCCAAGTTGTAACCTCTCACACGTGACCCATATCAGGCATAACTCACAAGGAGTATACCTGAGCATGCCGGGATTTTAATGATGCCCATACAGCTTGACCCAATGGTCTACTGTACCTGAAGGGACTTTACGGATATCCTTTGATTATTGATCTCTTTGATTCTCTTGATTTTTGATATTGATTTTCATTTGACAGTTCCCGTTATTGCCCATATAGCTTGACTACAAGAGTCTACTATTCATGACAGGACTTTATGTGTGTTACACGTGGTCTTGATTCCCTATACAACTGACATCCACCTTAACTCAAATATTAATGATTTCATTATTACCATGATTCACACACATTTATGATTTCTGATTCCTTGAGTCTGTTGATTTGATCTTTAGAATTCCCATGATTTTCACAATGATAATTGATTCTTGATTATGATTCTTTGTTTTCAGATCACACACTGAACTAAGTTCTTTGAACATGACCTTTAGCTTTAGTTCCCTTGATTTCACTTTGAATTTAGGTTCTTGAATTTGAGCTTGATGGACTAAGGGTTTGTTTAGAGTTTAGAATTATAGTATTACTCAAAAGAGTAATTTAATTAAATGGATTATTTGATATGCATAGTAATTACCTAGACAGGAGTCTAGGAGTATCAACAAACATATAAATGTAACATAATATGAATAAAAGCATTTAAGTAAACAATTTAAATAAAACAGTTTACGCATGCTTCTCAGCCCCGCGTTTTAAAACAAAAATGTTTAGAAAAGGGGCAATGAACTCACCTGTGCTGCTATGTAAATGATCTACCACAAATGCGCGCTCGTTCTGGTAGCTTAGATTTCTTCAGTTCTTGAGTTATTTTATAAGAATTCGAATATAATAAGTATACGTTTTAGTTGTCGCACCTAAGGTTTGGTCTCGGTGTGTGTAACTAAGTGTCCTAATTTACTAATTTCTTCTATGATTTAATCTAACTATTCTAGCCTAAATACAAATTTTAAAATCCCAAATCCCATGATTAGTTACAACACTTATCATTAAATTTTTACAAAAATTCGGGCAGAGTTTCCTTTGTGTTCTGTCCAAATCCAGACAATTGACATTGTCTATTTACAACAATTTCCCAACAAGATAATCAAAATAACTTTTAAATAAAAAATTATAAATAAACTCCATTAAAATTAACATACTTTGCAACATCATTTCACTTAATTCAACAAGGTTTATAAAACATTTTTCTTTAATTTAAATGTCATCAACTTTATTTAAATTCACATATAATATATGATGGCTTAACTAAAACCCATTGGACCCACTAGGCCCAATTGATACTCCTTGATTTCAATTGGATTACAAGGTTTGTGTTTTGATTCTCATAAATTTTCTATCACTTCCTTAGATGTTAAACAAATTTAAATCCTATTATTACGTGAGATAAGAACCCATGCACACACATGCTAAATTTACCCATGCACACATACACATAGTATATTTCGTGCATGCATGTTCCTTATAGGATTAAATTTTCATAAAAGACTTAGATTTATGGCCAACTAACCATTCTCTAGGTCATTTACACTAGATTTGTTGATCCTCAATCCCACATCAACCTAATTAGACAACCCTAGGTTCGATATTTTGGCTAGGGCAGCGAACCTATTACCACATCCCTAAGGTTCGGCTGGGTTTAGAACAAGGCATGGTTCGGCTACATCGTGACACACTTGACATGGAGGGTTCGGCCAGCTTGGATGGTTCGGCCATAACAGGTTTTTCATGTAAGGGTTCGGTTCTCTTAAAGGGTTCGGCTGGTCCATGCATGCAGGTTTGCTCGTCCTCTAAGGTTCGGCGATGAGGTTCGGTGCTTGCATCACTCCCACGAACCTTTACGGTTCGTCTTCCATGAATAGGTTCGGCTGGGGAGGATAATGACATTAGGTTCGTTGCATGGAAACCCTCAGGTTCGTTGCAGAACTTCAGGGTTCGGCTGACAAGTTAGGTGTAGGGTGCCAGGTTCGTTGCAGGTTCGATCAGTGTAGACAGGTTCGTGGAGCAGGGTTCGTCCCAAAAAGAGGAGGTTCAGTTGGACAAGAAGGGTTCGGCCAGGGTTCCATCTGTGTAGACATAAGGTTGGGCCGACTATTGGTGGGTTCGGCCGATGAACTCACGAACCTGTAGATATTTAGGCATCCTCATCTTCATCCTAGGGAGCTAAACCTGTTACAAATCCACTCCTAAGAGTACCTAAATACGTATAACACCTTAACCCAAGTGTTTTAAGTGTTTATAATCGATTAACACCACAACAATCCTAGGGGTCGACACACACACACACACACAAAACCGATTCTAAAACTGGGATTTACCTCGAGCTCGACTGATGTAAGCTTCGATCCTTGGTACTTTCTTGTTCTACTCGATTAGAGGGTCGTTTTGGCACCGACTATGCTTGAATCCGGCTAGAATCGAGCCCCAAATCTTAGAGAGAAGTGGAAAGCTTTAGAGAGGGAGAGACTAGAGAGAGAGTGGCGAGATTGAGAAGAAGAATGAGGTTGGTGAGGGTTGGGGGATGCATTAAATGTCTTCATTTAATGTATCACCAATACCCGATGTTCGGTCTCGTTTGGTTTCGCGAAAAATGTCGTTTCGCGTGGTTTTCGAAACGAAACGACGCGGATTATAAAATAAGATTTAAGAAATTATTTTAAGTTGTGATTCCTAATAAATTATCTAAATATCTTTCGTTTATTTTAAATTTACAAAATATTAAATTTACAGTTTAAAATCGAATTATACGGTTGTCGCGCGTATTCGTCCGAATCGTCACCCGTACGAACACGATGATAACCATACTCTTCAATATTGTTTTCTAATCATCAGACATCATTCAGAACGTTAAACCTTCAGATTTATTCGTACAGATCGTCACCTATACGAATAACCCGTCGGTTTAGCATTCACTTAACAACATCCGTGCTGTTTTGTTCTGTAACGTCTCACATACGTTTATACATAATAAAATCCTAACAAGTAATCACATGATGGTTTTGTGTTGCCAGATAATTATCTGACTAATGAACCATGATTCTGAGTTTTTTTTTCTGAAATGATTCTGAAACTGTGCTATGATAACATGAAGTAATAATGATATATGAACAACAACTGGTATGTGTACTTGATTTACTGTTCATTTTACTGTACCGATCACTGTTCCGGTGACGTTTCCGGAACTGATGTTACAGTCTCCCCTTGTTAGAGAAATTTCGTCCCGAAATTTAAGAATAATTATCGGGTACGGCTTTCTCCGTAAACAGTTGGGGATTACCTGAACTTCATATGATCTTCGCATTTCCCAAGTAAAGTTGAGTTTGCGCTTTGAATTCCAATGAGACTTAGCAATCGGAGTACGGCTTCGCCTTAGTTGTTTAACTTAGCGAGACATATTCTTCGAAGATTCCTAGATAAAGTATAGGTGTTCATTCAATCGAATTTCTTCAACTGATACGAAAAGCGATTTGCCATTAAGGCCTTTCTTCAAGTTTGAGACGTGAAACACGTCATGTACACCACTGAGATCATCTGGTGATCTCAGTTTATATGCTACAGGACGAATACGTTCGATGATCTCGAACTGTCCTACGTTTCGTGGTGCTTATTTGTCTCTTTATCCCAAAATGGACTACACCTTTCCTTGGGGGTACCTTTAGCTTGATATGATTTCCCACTTAAATGTCAACGGCTTGCGTTATTCATTGGTTTAGCTATTCTGTCTTATCCTTGTTATCCGTAACCTTTGTTAAATCTAAGCTATCTTGTCAATAGTTGATCTACTAAGCTCTGGTTAAGCTGTTCGATTACCTCCTGTCTCAGTCTAACAGCTCGATAGCCGACATATTCCGATCTTAATGAGCCTTGAACGACGTGCATTCAATGCTACTATTACAACTGTTGTTGTAGGAGGATTGGATCAGTAGCAATTGAGAGTCCCAATTTCCACCGAAGTTTAACACACCGGTTCTCAACATATCCTCTAGGGTCTGTGTCGTACTTTAGCTTCGACCGTCCGTTGATGGATGGTGAACTATACTCGAATTTAAGTACATCCCTAGAGGTTTCTGCGATGTTGGTTAGAACCTTTATGTGAATTAGCTGTCTTTATCTAAAATGTTAGACAATAGTACCCCATGACGTCCTACTATCTCATTGTTGTATAATCCGTCAGTTTACCTATCGCGAAGCTTTCCTGCGTTAGCAAGAAATGGATAGATTTCTGTCGATCGGTCACTGGTGACTCAAAGAGCACTATGACCCATGGAAGCGCGAGGTAGCTTGGTTTCGATATCCATAGCTGTTTGTTCCCACTTCCAGAGC
Source organism: Mikania micrantha (assembly GCA_009363875.1). Taxonomy (NCBI): domain Eukaryota; kingdom Viridiplantae; phylum Streptophyta; class Magnoliopsida; order Asterales; family Asteraceae; genus Mikania; species Mikania micrantha. The sequence goes on along the minus strand of CM018691.1, from coordinate 65,468,186 downwards.
AAAATTTCAAGCTGTCCCAGTAGCCCTGACGGCTTCTGGTGTTCCGTCTTTACTTTGTCACATTTAAGGCATCAACCGACATACTCGACGATGTCTTTCTTCATTCCCGGTCATCAATAAAATCTCTGTAAATCTCGGTACATTTTATCGATGTCCGGATGTACTGATTATCTGACTCATGTGTCTTCCCAAGAATAAGTCTTCTTGATTTACCTACTGCTGGAATCCACCCACTATTTTGGTAGTAGGTATTTCATCCGGTTTATCTCAAACTGTCCTTCTGTTCTACGATCTGACACACACCTTAAAGTGTTCATAAGTGGCTCTCACAACTCTAGGTCTTGATCGTCAGATCGAGACCCTTGAGTTGCACACGGTGAATCCTTAGGTTATTTGATATAACCGTACACATACTTCACCATCTGTTTAATCTATTCTTTGATTTGAAAGTGTACATTATACATCGGGGAGATATACCTAAAATATGGTAATCCTATTAGGATAAAGGTAATAATTTACCTTTTTAAGTAATCCTATACCCATCTGTGAGATGATATATATTTATCTTACTTCTACCCGAAAGTCATGTGACTTACGGAAACCCATTGTAACTGTTGTTCCAACTGTTACTTATTCTTATTCTAATTTCACCGTTAAAGAATTTAACATAGTGTTGTTCTTCCTTTAACAGCTCCAGAATATCCCTGAGATGTCGTTCGCGTTCTGTCTTGCTACAAGAATAAATCAGTATGTCATTCCGAACGAAAATGACAACCTGATCTAAATACCGTTTGCACACTCGGTTCATAAAGTCCATGAAAACCATGGGTGCATTTTTCTATCCGAAAGGCATTGTCGCAACTTGGAATTCTCATATTTCTTTGGAATATTATCTCTGGCGTATCTTCATCTTGCATTCACAACTGATTTCCCTTGATCTACTTATCTATTTTAAATAAAAATTCAGCACCGTTCTAACATTCATCCTTTCCTAAAATCATTGAACCAGAGTTCTCTACTTAAGTAACTCAAAATTCTAAGAGGTCTGGGTAGGAAGTGAAAGTTTACACACTAACATTGGCATTCTGAATTCCTACGGCGTTTAGTGTTCTAATTAGATAAGGTCCTATTCCTAATTACAGTAGTTAAACCGTAATTAATGATTACCCTATCTTTATCTACTCATTTACCACTTATTTGACCTAAAGGTTCCTTAGATTACTATTCCTATATCTTATTTGCACTGAACTTACTTACAGTTTCCTTAGATTTATTGTCCCTAAAGCTACAACAGAGTATGCATCACTATTTAGCACGGCAATAAATAATTTAACGTACAAGATAAAATATGCATACCTGTGGGATCATCCCGCTCCAAGTCTGCATCAGAAGCTGGTAAAGTAACCATTTCCTCAGAACGTGCAGGACCTGTTGAAGATATCCTCACGGGGCAGTCTCGTGCAATGTGTTCGGACAGTCCGCACACATAGCAATCCTTGCTGTGTCGAGGAAGGGGATATGTAGTGTTTCCAGGATTCTGGTTATGAGTCGGGGGATTATTACAATCACGACTCCAGCGTCCCTTCCTCCCGCAATTTAGGCAATGTTTGCACAGTTTATTCTTAGCATGGTGAAGACCGCACGTGGCACATAAAGGAAATTTGCCAACATTCTGTTTGCATATTAATTCCATCGAAGATATGCATTGATGATCCCAATGGTTCGTCTCACCACAACGGGTGCATTGTTTGCATGAGATCTCAGCACGGTGATGATAGTGACAGCTCGCGCAAAGAGGGGCTTTTCCAGCATAACGCTTACGACTCTCTAACTCTGGAGCAACGACCATCTGGCGAAGGGGAATGGCCTCGGTGTAGATTACAGGATCTCTTGATTTCTTAGAACGACACCGCTTTCGTTTCTTGCTTGTTTCTCCTTCTTCTAGTTCCTTCTTCTCTGCAGCAAGTAGTGGGAAGTTCCTAGCAAATTCCTCACTGTTCCTGATCCGGGTGATGATTCCAGGGAGAACCGCCACCAACTGTTCAGTGATCAGGGTTGCAAGTGCATCGACTGCTGGGTCCGTCTCCTGCGAAGGGGGAGGCGGTGATGGTTGTCTTCTTGGTGACATTCTAATCATAACCAATAGGATATTGGTTAGTGCAATGATCGAATGCAGAAGACACAATGCAAGTAAATTCCTAATTCCTATGTTCTCTACATGCAGGGTCCCTAAGTTATAGTCTAGGCCAAACCGTTTTAAGTAAATGACCTATTATTCTCTATAACTTTGAGCTCTGATACCAATCTGTCACACCCCGAGCCGGCGGGGTTGGATCGGAGTCCCCGTCGGGCGGAAGGTTCCCGAGGCGCGATATCGTGGATGATAATCGTGATGATAAGATTGTTTACATAGCATCAATGTTAAGAATATCTAAAGCACAAGAACATTTAACTAAAATCTACAAAGTTAAATTACAATATCAGTGTCTGATAATTTAACCAAGTAAACATTTCATAATGAATCATAAGTTCACTATCTTGTGTTAGTACAAGATATCAGAAATGATTCACAATGATCAACAAAAGATGTGCTTTTCAAAACTACTAGGTCCTCTAACTGAGCATCCTAGCATGCATTCCAAAGTCTTGGCTTAATCCTGTACATCCCCTGAGAAAGCATGAAAATAAAACAAAGTCAACACAATGGTTGGTGAGTTCATATGATTTTGGTATTTGAAAATAGTTTTGCAAACCTTTTAGGTAAAACCCTAACCTCATTATCAACACCTGTATCATCCAACTCGGTATGCTTATATATAGGGCATACCCCTAAGTCAAGCCTACAAACCGCACAGACGCCGTCCCACCACATACTAAGTCACATAGGACATTGTTGTTAATGATAATTAAGCATTTTACCTACCATTCCCTTCTATGATCATCTGAGATTTAAAGCACTCTGTTTAATAGTTTATGATATCAACCCAAAAATGTTCATGTTTCCCCCTAGGTAACAACCTTAATCTCATTAACATCACCTGTATCATCCAGCTCGGTATGCTTATATATAGGGCATACACTTGAGTCGAGCCTACGACCCGCCCAGACGCCGTCCCACCACATACTAAGCCGCATAGGACATTGATCTTAATGATAATTAAGCGTCTTACCTAACCCCCACTTCTATTGTTAAAAGACTTGATTTCCATAATTTGAAATAAAACTGTTTTACTGGGTTAACCATGTCTTCATGATTTCCCAAAAGCAATTATGGAAATAAAATTTTAAATGTTTAATTAAATGAAAAAACAAACATTTACATGCAACTAAGACATGTTGATTGGGCCTTATTTGACTCAATCAATTAGACTTAGTTGTTGGTGGTTGTCCAAGTTGTAACCTCTCACACGTGACCCATATCAGGCATAACTCACAAGGAGTATACCTGAGCATGCCGGGATTTTAATGATGCCCATACAGCTTGACCCAATGGTCTACTGTACCTCAAGGGACTTTACGGATATCCTATGATTATTCATCTCTTTGATTCTCTTGATTTTTGATATTGATTTTCATTTGATAGTACCTGTTATTGCCCATATAGCTTGACTACAAGAGTCTACTATTCATGACGGGACTTTATGCGTGTTACACGTGGTCTTGATTCCCTATACAACTGACATCCACCTTAACTCAAATATTAATGATTTCATTAGATTGTAATGGTTTCATTATTACCATGATTCACACACATTTATGATTTCTGATTCCTTGAGTCTCTTGATTTGATCTTTAGAATTCCCATGATTTTCACAATGATAATTGATTCTTGATTATGATTCTTTGTTTTCAGATCACACACTGAACTAAGTTCTTTGAACATGACCTTTAGCTTTAGTTCCCTTGATTTCACTTTGAATTTAGGTTCTTGAATTTGAGCTTGATGGACTAAGGGTTTGTTTAGAGTTTAGAATTACAGTATTACTCAAAAGAGTAATTTAATTAAATTGATTATTTGATCTGCATAGTAATTACCTAGACAGGAGTCTAGGAGTATCAACAAACATATAAATGTAACATAAGATGAATAAAAGCATTTAAGTAAACAATTTAAATAAAACAGTTGGGCATGCATCTCAGCCCCGCGTTTTAAAACAAAAATGTTTAGAAAAGGGGCAATGAACTCACCTGTGCTGCTATGTAAATGATCTAACACAAATGCGCGCTCGTTCTGGTAGCTTAGATTCCTTCAGTTCCTGAGTTATTTTATAAGAATTCGAATATAATAAGTATACGTTTTAGTTGTCGCACCTAAGGTTTGGTCTCGGTGTGTGTAACTAAGTGTCCTAATTTACTAATTTCTTCTATGATTTAATCTAACTATTCTAGCCTAAATACAAATTTTAAAATCCTAAATTCCATGATTAGTTACAACACTTATCATTAAATTTTTACAAAAATTCGGACAGAGTTTCCTTTGTGTTCTGTCCAAATCCAGACAATTGACATTGTCTATTTACAACAATTTCGCAACAAGATAATCAAAATAACTTTTAAATAAACAATTATAAATAAACTCCATTAAAATTAACATACTTTGCAACATCATTTCACTTAATTCAACAAGGTTTATAAAACATTTTTCTTTAATTAAAATGTCATCAACTTTATTTAAATTCACATATAGTATATGATGGCTTAACTAAATCCCATTGGACCCACTAGGCCCAGTTGATACTCCTTGATTTCAATTGGATTACAAGGTTTGTGTTTTGATTCTCATAAATTTTCTATCACTTCCTTAGATGTTAAACAAATTTAAATCCTATTATTACGTGAGATAAGAACCCATGCACACACATGCTAAATTTACCCATGCACACATACACATAGTATATTTCGTGCATGCATGTTCCTTATAGGATTAAATTTTCATAAAAGACTTAGATTTATGGCCAACTAACCATTCTCTAGGTCATTTACACTAGATTTGTTGATCCTCAATCCCACATCAACCTAATTAGACAACCCTAGGTTCGATATTTTGGCTAGGGCCGCGAACCTATTACCACATCCCTAAGGTTTGGCTGGGTTTAGAACAAGGCATGGTTCGGCTACATCGTGACACACTTGACATGGAGGGTTCGGCCAGCTTGGATGGTTTGGCCATAACAGGTTTTTCATGTAAGGGTTCGGTTCTCTTAAAGGGTTCGGCTGGTCCATGCATGCAGGTTTGCTCGTCATCTAAGGTTCGGCGATGAGGTTCGGTGCTTGCATCACTCCCACGAACCTTTAAGGTTCGTCTTCCTTGAATAGGTTCGGCTGGGGAGGATAATGACAGCAGGTTTGTTGCATGGAAACCCTCAGGTTCGTTGCAGAACTTCAGGGTTCGGCTGACAAGTTAGGTGTAGGGTGCCAGGTTCGTTGTAGGTTCGATCAATGTAGACAGGTTCGTGGAGCAGGGTTCGTCCCAAAAAGAGGAGGTTCAGTCGGACAAGAAGGGTTCGGCCAGGGTTCCATCTGTGTAGACATAAGGTTGGGCCGACTATTGGTGGGTTTGGTCGATGAACTCACGAACCTGTAGATATTTAGGCATCATCATCTTCATCCTAGGGAGCTAAACCTGTTACAAATCCACTCATAACAGTACCTAAATACATATAACACCTTAACCCAAGTGTTTTAAGTGTTTATAATCGATTAACACCACAACAATCCTAGGGGTCGACACACACACACAAAACCGATTCTAAAACTGGGATTTACCTCGAGCTCGACTGATGTAAGCTTCGATCCTTGGTACTTTCTTGTTCTACTCGATAAGATAGAACTTTCAACACTTAGCCGTTTGGGCTGTTCTTGGTGTGAACGAGTGGTTCAAGTGAATGGCCCTCATTCACACGGATGGAGTGATGCAAACGTGTGCTCTCCTTCTTGTCATCCGTTCGTGCGAATGGGCCTTCATTCGTATGGTTGTTCCACACGAACAAACCCATGTCATTCGTAAGGTTGCTCGTTCGTCTCGCAGCTCGTTCGTGTGACTCTTCCTCACGAATTAGGCTTCTCGTTGGCATGAATGAGCCCTTCGTACGGCTCATTCGCCTGCAAGTTTACCAAGAACGCCATTTTGAAATCGGTGGTTTTTTTGGTGTTTTTATGGTCGAAAATGATGGTAAAACGTTTTGGAGTGTTTTGGTGCTAAGGATCGGTGCTAATACTTATTGTGGAGCTCGTATTTGACCAAAATGAGATGAAAAGGGTTGAAATCTTGAAATGGAAGTGTTGGGGTTGAAATACACACGATTTGGACGGTGGAATGGTCCGATTTCATGTGGAAATGGCCGAAAATCGAGAGGGGCGAAAGAGGGGTTCGTTTGGGAGAGTTGGGTGAAAAATGGGTTTGAAAAACGTAAGTGTTGCTTTTATAGCTGTGATGACGCACGAATCAACCGTTCGTACGAATGGCTCCCTTTCGTGCGAACGAATTGTGGCTATAAAGCTTCACGAATTAGACCGGTTCGTACGAGTGAAAGCCCATTCGTACGAACAGTTGTGTGTTTTAAGATTTTGATTGTTTATTAAATTGTTTTGGTGGGTTTTATTTCAAATTGTTATTATTTCAAGTCAACGTTAAAGACTCATGCTGACATCTGTATGAATCGTCACCCATACATACGCCGCGTTGTATTTAACTGCTGACATTGTTCGATACTGTAAAGATTTGATTTAGGGTATCCAAATCTAACAACATATCCACATGGATCGTCACCCATGTCAACATCTCGTTGGATAGATAGTCCAAATGTTATCCATTGAGGTTTTGTTCATTGTTGTCACACCCCTGCGCCGCGTGCGGAATCCACGGCGCGGTGACGTATGATCAGTTGAATCATGCACAAGTATTGAATAAGAACAACCACAATGGATTACTACATTTCATAATGTTTAGACAGTTGATTAGTTACAGACAATCTATCTACCAAAAGTAAGACAACTACAGACCCAAAATATAGTTTACAAAATAAGACTCCAAACAAGACAATTAAACATTTAGGATTTAGTGGGTTTCTATTCCATCCTAGCATGTTTCTTCATCTTGTTCTATCTTAGAATGGTCTCCTTAGTTGTCCCTGAGAATGTCTTAAACCTGATTACCTGAAACACGTGAAAAGTAACTGTCAACTACAGACGTAGTTGGTGAGAACAATAGGTTTAAGCATTTGTAAACATGAGTATATGATATAAGACATAGGTAAGTTAAAGCATCATAAGATTCACACGGATGAGCTGCAACCCAAACTAACATCAAGTAAGAAAATGAGTGTAAACAGTCCAATCACTGTTCGCACGACAGCCGATAATATCAAGTCCCAAACCACGTTTGGAGTTAGATAATACGTCAGCAGTTTTGATAACCATATGACACCAGACCTGCAGTTGGCTTTTAAAAGCAAATTTAAAAGCCAACTCCATCCTGGATAAGAAAACCATGACACCAGACCTGCAGTTAGCTTTTAAAACAAATTTAAAAGCTAACTCCATCCTGGATAAGAAACAATGTGTCCGCTTTCCCTTGTTGTGATCACCCAGTACTAACGCTAATGAATATGATACTTGATGGGTTTATAAGTTTGTTTACAACAATGGACACCATGTTTTCTGAATCTTAATTTAACCGGATGTGTTAATGTCTTATTGAAAACCTGGATTTAACTCCACGAGTTGAATCCTTTGTTTATGTAACATGAAATGAATCTCTTGATTTGAATACCATGATGTGAACAACTTGACTTGAATACCATGTTTTGAACCAATGAATTTGAATACCATGTTTTGAACCACTTGATTTGGATACCATGTTGTGAACCACTTGTTTTGAATACCATGATGTGATGACCTTGTGTAATAACAAGGTTTATAACAAAAGGGTTTGTAAAATACTTTAAAAGAACATTTGAGTAAAACTGTTATAAAACATTTCAAGAAAACATTATAAACTCCTTTTTAGTAATAAGGGTTTAATAGTAAATAATTCCTTTAAAACAGTTGACAATTTCCTTAAACAGTTGAAGAATCACTTGGATTCATAAGATAAACCTGTAATGTTTATGAATGCACATAAACTGTGCAATGAAACAAGATTGAAATAGCGGTTTTTGATCACGTGTTCCACCCCAAAACAGTTATAAAACAGTAAAAGAGGGGCTAAAGTTCTCACCTGTCTGCAGTAGACTCTGAACTAAAACAGATAGCAAGTAGCAAACAGGACTTCTAATTGTTTCCTATAACATTGTAATCATACATAAGATATAGGATTTATAATTGTATAACTTTGATTCATTGATTGACTTGTGTTCTCTTGATTATGATTGTTGTGAAAACTTGAATGTTATGCTTTGAATCATTTGATTGATCATGGGTCCAAGAAACTTAGGAAATGTTCTTTGATGCATAATTCTTATGCATAACATGATATTTGTTTAAGAATTTGATAGCCATTGATTACCATTTGTTGTGAAAAGATGTTCAATTGATTTCAAGTCATTGTGATTATGAATTGATCTCTCGATTATGTTAAGTTGCCACTTAACCTCTTCGTGATCATTTCACAATATCATAAGTCGAGGTCAAACACAATTGGGCCTTAAGCCCATAAACCATGAGGGCTTAACAAAGACCATGGGCCACTTAGGTCACTAGGGCCCAATTGAACGTGATATTGATCAATTGACTGTAGTGTTGGGCCGAAATGGGTCTTGTAAACCAAACGAGTGAGTTATTGGGCCAAGTAAATCACCAAGGATAAAATTGAACCAATTTAGATCATAATGGATCAACATAATCCCATTGGTCTTGTTTTAACCTATGGGGTTGAATACCATTGCAATTGGGCCGAATATGACTAGGGTTGGGCCGAGGGTTCATGAGCTGCCATCATAGGCAGCGAACCTTTTTGGGGTTCAGCCTAGGTTCGGCTAATATTGGACGAACCATGCAGGGTTCGCTACGTGCTCGAGGGTTCGACTAATAGGCTGGTTCGGCAATACGCACAGCAGGGTTCGGGCAACATGACATCATGCATGGTTCGTGTAGGCTCGTGAAACCCAGTAGGGTTCGGCTAGGACATAAGGCTCGTGAGGGTTCGTTCAAGCTAAGGAAATCCATTAGGGTTCGTCTTCCCATGCAACGAACTATGCAGGTTCGTGGAGCTTCGCCTTAGACTAAGGGATCGTGATGGTTCGTGAAACACCTCAGGGTTCGGCCAGCTGCAGTTGAGGGTTCGTTGGACCCAACTGGTTCGGGAAGGCTCGTGGGATTGTCCATAGTTCGGCTGGTTGCTGAAGAGGGTTCGGCAGCCCCCTTTTTCCCACGAACCTGCAACAACTTCGCATCCCAATCGAGCTACAACCTTCCCTGATGAGGTCTCCACCTAATCGGTGCACAAGAAACACATTTCGAAGGTCTAGGGTTGGTCTACGTGGGCTTTTATTACCGGTTATATGAGTTGGTCGAGCAATCAAAAACGAAAACCCTAATCTCCGAAATCTTCCAAGGATCATACCTCGTTTTTGGCTGGACAAATCAGCTGTTTTCTTGTACTTTCTTGTAGAGAATGTCGAGGGCTACGCGTGGGTTCAAGAATCACCGAAATCCGTTGAGAAACGAGCAAGATACGAGCGATTGAAGCTTTGAATTTCTAGAGAGATGGAAGGTTCGCGAGTTTTAGAGAGAGGTGAGGTTGTTGGCTGCATTTATGAAGTAAAATAGCCTTGCTCAAGGCTTTTATAGCCCGGGTGGTATTCGGGTCCGTTTCGGTCGCTCGGTTCGCGTTTCCGGAGCGTAACGCGTATTTTACGCGGTTTAAAAATAAAAGAGAGTTGTTAAACTCGTTAAAATGATGAGTTTCAAAATTGTAAAAATATAAAATAATTAATCCAATTATTTTTTTACTCTTCGTGTGTTGTCGGATCGTTAAACATTCACAATTTACGTGTATACCCGCAATCGCGTACGTTTTCCGATCGTATTAAAATATTTAAAGTCGTTTAATCGTAATCATAAGTTCAACATTCGTATTATTATGGATCGTCACCCATAACTATACTCAGTCTCGCTTACAGGTTACGATCTTGGTTGAATTAATTAATTGTCATAGTATTCGTCTCGACACTACGCACTAACACTAACCTGTTACACCGAACGCAGTATATATATAGGGCTCACTCTCGCTGCCCACCACTGTTTCGATATAACCAGTTACTGCTCTTGCCTAGTGTAATCGACTGTAATAAATAATAAATACTTGTTTTCTGACTACTAAGATCCTGTAACACACAAGCACACATTATGAACATACTAAAACACATTGATTGAACTGAAACTGAACAGACACTGTTCTAACACTGTTTACAACTACATGACTATATGCACAAATGTTACAGTCTCCCCTAGTTAAGGGAATTTCGTCCCGAAATTAACTAGCCGAAGATACTGTAAAAAGATGAGGGTACTTAAGCTTCATCTGGTCTTCACGTTCCCAGGTGAACTCAGCACCGCGTTTGCCCTCCCATCGCACTTTCACGATCGGGATACGGCTGCGTTTAAGTTTCTTGACCCCATGATCCATGATCTCAACTGGACGTTCAATGAATTGCATGTTGTTCTGAATCTGTATGTCTTCCAGTGGAATCTGAACATCATGATCCGCCAAGCATTTCTTAAGATTTGATACATGAAAAGTATCATGAACATTGCTTAGCTCCACTGGAAGTTTGAGTTTGTAGGCTACGGGACCAATCCGTTCCAGGATCTCAAAAGGTCCAACGTACCTTGGTGCAAGTTTCCCTTTCTTCCCGAATCGGACAATGCCTTTCCAGGGAGAAACTTTGAGTAAGACTCGGTCACCGACTTGGAACTCAAGCGGTTTCCGACGTCGATCAGCATAACTCTTCTGCCGATCTCGTGCAGCCTTAAGCCGTGACTGAATGATTGTGATCTTGTCTGATGTTTCCTGAATGAGTTCTGGTCCTACGACCTGTGAGTCACCAATCTCGGTCCAACAGACCGGTGATCGGCACTTTCTACCATATAGAGCTTCGAATGGTGCACATTGAATGCTCGTATGATAGCTATTGTTATATGAAAACTCAATGAGTGGGAGATGAGTGTCCCAACTTCCACCGAAGTCAATGACACAAGAACGGAGCATGTCCTCAAGTGTTTGGATAGTCCTCTCACTTTGGCCGTCGGTTTGGGGATGATACGCCGTGCTAAGATTAACACGCGTTCCCAAAGCCTTTTTGCAATGATTGCCAAAAGCGAGAAGTGAAACGACTATCACGATCAGATATGATTGATGTTGGAGTACCATGACGTGCAATGATTTCGTTGATGTACAATGTGGATAACTTCTCCATCTTGTAATCCTCTCGGATTGGGAGAAAATGAGCAGATTTGGTGAGTCGGTCAACGATCACCCAAATCGAATCGAAACCTCTCGGAGTTCTCGGCAACTTCGTTATGAAATCCATGGAAATTTGCTCCCATTTCCATTGAGGAATTTCAGGTTGCTGCAGAAGTCCCGAAGGCTTTTGATGTTCTGCTTTGACCTTTGAACATGTAAGACATTTTCCCACGTACAGTGCTATGTCTTTCTTCATTCCCGGCCACCAGTAAGATGTCCTCAAGTCCTGATACATCTTGTCGGCTCCAGGATGAACTGAGTATCGCGACTTATGAGCCTCATCACAGATGAGTGTGCGCAATTCTTCAGACTTTGGAATCCAAATGCGGCCGTTGAGATATAACAACCCATCAGCTCGAGGTTCTAATTTCTTCTCAATACCACAATCCAAGTCTGTCTTGAGTTGATTATCTGTTACTACTTGTTGTTGTGCAATACGAATCAAGTCTTTCAAGTTTGGCTGTGTGTTGATCTCCATGGCTCTAACACGAATTGGTTTGACTGGTTCCTTGCGACTAAGAGCATCCGCCACCACATTGGCTTTACCCGGATGGTAACGAATCTCACAGTCGTAATCAGTTAGAAGCTCAACCCAACGTCGTTGTCTCATGTTGAGTTCTTTCTGATTGAGAATGTGTTGAAGGCTCTTGTGGTCTGTATAGATAACACATTTAGTACCATACAGGTAGTGTCTCCAAATCTTCAATGCAAAGACCACGGCCCCTAACTCAAGGTCATGAGTAGTGTAATTCTTCTCGTGAACCTTAAGTTGTCTTGAAGCATAAGCAATGACCTTGTCCCGTTGCATAAGTACACAACCGAGACCAAGGTTTGAAGCATCACAGTAGACAATGAAATCATCACTGCCTTCTGGAAGACTAAGGATAGGGGAATTACATAACTTCTGTTTAAGAAGTTGAAATGCATCTTCCTGTTTCTGTCCCCATATAAACGCTTGACTTTTCTGAGTTAATGTGGTAAGTGGCAAGGCTATCTTAGAGAAGTTTGCAATGAATCTTCTGTAATAACCTGCCAAACCCAGAAATGAACGAATCTCTGTTGGAGTAGATGGAGTAGTCCAGTTCTTAATCGCCTCAATCTTGGCTGGATCTACATGAATTCCATCTTTGTTTATGACATGTCCTAAGAAGTGAACCTCCTTTAGCCAAAATTCACACTTTGAGAATTTAGCATAAAGTTGTTCCTCTCTTAGTAGTTCCAAGACTTTCTTCAAATGATCCTCATGTTCTCGTTCTGACTTGGAATAAATCAGTATATCGTCAATAAAGACGATAACAAACTGATCCAAGTAAGGCCTACAGACTCGATTCATCAAGTCCATGAACACCGCGGGTGCATTGGTCAGCCCAAATGGCATAACCACAAACTCATAGTGTCCATATCGAGTCCTAAATGCAGTCTTTGGTATATCCTCATCATTTACTCTTAACTGATGATACCCGGATCGTAAATCAATCTTAGAGAAGCAAGTTGCCCCCTGCAATTGATCAAATAGATCATCGATCCTAGGTAGAGGATATCTGTTCTTGATTGTTAACTTGTTCAGCTCACGATAATCTATGCACATGCGAAATGAACCGTCTTTCTTTTTGACAAATAGAACCGGAGCTCCCCATGGAGAGAAACTCGGTCTAATGAACCCTTTGTCTAGAAGTTCTTGAAGCTGACTAGACAGTTCTTGCATCTCAGACGGTGCTAATCGATACGGTGACTTCGCCACTGGGTTTGCTCCAGGGACGAGATCAATTCTAAACTCCACTTGCCGGACTGGTGGTAGTCCAGGCAAGTCTTCTGGAAATACGTCTGGATAGTCTTTGATAACCGGTACGTCTCCAACTGCTTTCTTGTCAGGTTTCTTTTCCACCACGTGAGCTAAGAATGCATAATATTTCTTCTTCAGATACTTCCTCGCCTTGATGCACGATACAATCTTCAATTCGCGGCAGGGTTTCTCACCGTAGACTATCATCGTTTCGCCGGACGGTAGGGGAATTCGAATAAGTTTCTCCGAGCATACGATTTCAGCATTATTCTTAGATAGCCAATCCATTCCTACTACAACTTCAAAGCTTCCGAGAGTCATAGGACCGTGATGACTGCCGGCTCTTCACGTGCTTCAGCAGTTCCAATCACAAAAGCACGAGCGGCAGCAGTATTGTTGTTGAGTTTCGGACACTGATTTCTGAAGTGTCCCTCTGCCCCACAATTGTAACAAGCTCTTCCACCTGTAGCAGCAGAAGTTGTGGCAGCAGTTGTTGCAGTAATAAGATGAGCAGATCGACAAGTCGTTGCAAAGTGTCCCATACGCCCACACTTGTGACACTTCTTGCATGGAGTACTAGGCAGATGATGATACTGGCATTTGGTGCAGAGTGGAAACGGGCCAGTGTACTGCTTTCTGACATTAGCGGGTTGTGGCATAGCCGTGAGGGGAGTAGCATGAGTAGGTGCAGCCGCAGTCAATGCTGCAAAGTTCTTGATCGTCTTCTGTTTCTTCTTTTTGTGGTGATGCTGTTCAGGCTTCTTGCCTTCCTCAATCTGTGCTCTCTTGAATCCCTTTCGGGTGAGCACACCAGATTTCACATACTCCTCAGTAAGAGTAGCACCAAGTTGGATTGCCGTCTCCAGAGTAGTAGGGTTATTACCCATGACAGTTCCTCTGACAACCAAGGGCAACCCTTCAATGTATTTCTCTATCCTGCGAGGTAGAGGAGTAACCAGATGGGGCACCAGAATGCACAACTCATGAAACCGAGTTGTATACTTTGCGTTCTCTCCACTGTCTTGCACCAGATTCCACATCTCCACCTCCAGTTTCTTCAGTTCATGACGTGGACAAAACTTTTCCACAAGTAAGTTTTTGAATCCGTCCCATGGTAAAGCTAGAGCAACTTCACGTCCTCTGGTGTTCTTCTCAGAATTCCACCAGGTGAGTGCGCCCTTGTGAAATGCACTCGAGGCCATCTTGACCTTTAGATTCTCTGGACATCCAGTGAAGTCGAGAATGTCTTCAATGCTTTCCAGCCATTGCAGTAGGCCGGTAGCTCCTTCGGTACCAGAGTACTTAGGAGGCTTAGCATCGTTGAACTGCTTGAAAGTAAAGTTAGCAGTTCCAGCGTTTGTGGCATTGGAGTTGTGTGCAGAATCACCGGTACTTCCCCGAAGATTCTGGGTAATATCGGTGACCATACCCGGGATCACATCCCTCATGTGAACAGCGATAGCTCGAGCAATCTTGTTAATTTCATCATCATTACCGCTTGTCGAACCCCCAGCATTCGGGTCTCGTCGAGGAGGCATTCTACGAATAGAAGCCACAAGCGGGTCAGTAATGAGAATGGATACAATTGAATTTTTCATGATAAGGTCAGTAATATATCCATATTACTAGTATTATCATTCAATTGTAATATGATCCAGTACACGTATAAGTTATCAACTTATTTGTATACTTATCATGTGAATATGTACGATGTCCCATGATCTCTCCACCAAACCTACACACTGACACTTTCCCGATATACCGAAAATAGTTTATATATAGGGCTCACTCTCGCTGCCCACCACCGTTTCGGTATACCACGATCATGCCCTTGCTAGCATTTGGCAACACGTTTGTACTGATTTCCAAGTGTGTTCCATTGATTAAGAATCCCATGATCTTTGATCAACTTGAACTATGATGGATTTCCATGACTGAACTATGATTATGTTATGCGTGCACCTACTAACAGTTGTTAACATGTAGAACTAAGTCATACGTGTGTTCTACACTTTCCTGTTAACTTATGCTAGTAAGTACTAATGATGTAATCACTTAAGAATTTCACTTAAGGTTTACATTTATGATATGTTCACAACTTGGTTGATTCACCATAATGTCTGGTTCATCCAAGTTTGAATTTCATTATGATTTGATTCACCAATGTTTGTTTCCCAAATGATTGTATCCCATGTGTTTTGACTAATGTTCCATGTGTCCAGTTGATCCTGAATCCTCACTCCAAATACAAACGCTGGATTTCCCCTAACATACTGAAATAAGCTTATATATAGGGTAAGCTCTCACCGACCCACCACTTACCTCAACACGTCAGCGTTAATCCGTCGTCTATATTTGGGGCTAAGATTCCAACTGTTGATTGATTATGATTATCCCATGATTTCCTCTTGTTCCTTGATTCTGTTTATGATTATGTAAACCATGGTCCTTAATTTACTAGAAACTAAGACCTTAGGTTTATGTATATGTGTCCTAGGTTAATCAACCTAGTTTCCCAATACTTAAAGTACTGAGCATAATGATTTCCTGTGAGAACTTCAACTAAAGAATACTGTTACACAGATTCTAAGTTATAAAGTTCCTATGATAATGAACACCTGATAATGATAACAATGATAACAATGACAAGGATTTCAAATCAAGACTCTAAATTAATAGATCTTGACATTTGAATTCCTATAATGAATATGACAAGGATTTCAAATCAAGAATCTAAATTAATAGATCTTGACATTTGAATTCCTATAATGAATATGACAAGGATTTCAAATCAAGAATCTAATTAATAGATCTTGACCTTTGAATTCCTATACTGAATGTGACAAGGACTTCAGATCAAAGATAACAATCTTTGCCTCTAAATCCCATAATGAATATGACAAGGATCTTAGATCAAAGATACTAAATTAATAGATCTTTGCCTCTAAATCCCATAATGAATATGACAAGGATCTTAGATCAAAGATACTAAATTAATAGATCTTTGCCTCTAAATCCCATAATGAATACGACAAGGATCTTAGATCAAAGATACTAAATTAATAGATCTTTGCCTCTAAATCCCATAATGAATATGACAAGGATCTTAGATCAAAGATACTAAATTAATAGATCTTTGCCTCTAAATCCCATAATGAATATGACAAGAAATTCATATCAAAGATACTGAAACTACAGATCTTTGCCTCTGAATTTCTATAATGATCTCTGTGTGAGAATTTCAGATCAAGGATACTAAGAATACAGATCCTTGCCTCTGAAATCCTTAAATGCATATGTGTGAGGATTTAATTCGGTTTCTAAAATTATAGAAGTCCGATTCAAATTCCTTGACTCGATGTCTAATCTTAGAAAAATGTCCCTAAGATCTTTCAAGCTTATTGTAGACTTAATGCTCACTTAAGTTACTTAGATCCTAAGTATCCTCAAGCCTATAGCACTTAGTCCTATTGGGTAGCTTAGGTTATAGTCTAGGTCATTAAACATTGGGTTTTTCCTAGTTCTCTACAACCTTGGCTCTGATACCAACCTGTCACACCCCTGCGCCGCGTGCGGAATCCACGGCGCGGTGACGTATGATCAGTTGAATCATGCACAAGTATTGAATAAGAACAACCACAATGGATTACTACATTTCATAATGTTTAGACAGTTGATTAGTTACAGACAATCTATCTACCAAAAGTAAGACAACTACAGACCCAAAATATAGTTTACAAAATAAGACTCCAAACAAGACAATTAAACATTTAGGATTTAGTGGGTTTCTATTCCATCCTAGCATGTTTCTTCATCTTGTTCTATCTTAGAATGGTCTCCTTAGTTGTCCCTGAGAATGTCTTAAACCTGATTACCTGAAACACGTGAAAAGTAACTGTCAACTACAGACGTAGTTGGTGAGAACAATAGGTTTAAGCATTTGTAAACATGAGTATATGATATAAGACATAGGTAAGTTAAAGCATCATAAGATTCACACGGATGAGCTGCAACCCAAACTAACATCAAGTAAGAAAATGAGTGTAAACAGTCCAATCACTGTTCGCACGACAGCCGATAATATCAAGTCCCAAACCACGTTTGGAGTTAGATAATACGTCAGCAGTTTTGATAACCATATGACACCAGACCTGCAGTTGGCTTTTAAAAGCAAATTTAAAAGCCAACTCCATCCTGGATAAGAAAACCATGACACCAGACCTGCAGTTAGCTTTTAAAACAAATTTAAAAGCTAACTCCATCCTGGATAAGAAACAATGTGTCCGCTTTCCCTTGTTGTGATCACCCAGTACTAACGCTAATGAATATGATACTTGATGGGTTTATAAGTTTGTTTACAACAATGGACACCATGTTTTCTGAATCTTACTTTAACCGGATGTGTTAATGTCTTATTGAAAACCTGGATTTAACTCCACGAGTTGAATCCTTTGTTTATGTAACATGAAATGAATCTCTTGATTTGAATACCATGATGTGAACAACTTGACTTGAATACCATGTTTTGAACCAATGAATTTGAATACCATGTTTTGAACCACTTGATTTGGATACCATGTTGTGAACCACTTGTTTTGAATACCATGATGTGATGACCTTGTGTAATAACAAGGTTTATAACAAAAGGGTTTGTAAAATCCTTTAAAAGAACATTTGAGTAAAACTGTTATAAAACATTTCAAGAAAACATTATAAACTCCTTTTTAGTAATAAGGGTTTAATAGTAAATAATTCCTTTAAAACAGTTGACAATTTCCTTAAACAGTTGAAGAATCACTTGGATTCATAAGATAAACCTGTAATGTTTATGAATGCACATAAACTGTGCAATGAAACAAGATTGAAATAGCGGTTTTTGATCACGTGTTCCACCCCAAAACAGTTATAAAACAGTAAAAGAGGGGCTAAAGTTCTCACCTGTCTGCAGTAGACTCTGAACTAAAACAGATAGCAAGTAGCAAACAGGACTTCTAATTGTTTCCTATAACATTGTAATCATACATAAGATATAGGATTTATAATTGTATAACTTTGATTCATTGATTGACTTGTGTTCTCTTGATTATGATTGTTGTGAAAACTTGAATGTTATGCTTTGAATCATTTGATTGATCATGGGTCCAAGAAACTTAGGAAATGTTCTTTGATGCATAATTCTTATGCATAACATGATATTTGTTTAAGAATTTGATAGCCATTGATTACCATTTGTTGTGAAAAGATGTTCAATTGATTTCAAGTCATTGTGATTATGAATTGATCTCTCGATTATGTTAAGTTGCCACTTAACCTCTTCGTGATCATTTCACAATATCATAAGTCGAGGTCAAACACAATTGGGCCTTAAGCCCATAAACCATGAGGGCTTAACAAAGACCATGGGCCACTTAGGTCACTAGGGCCCAATTGAACGTGATATTGATCAATTGACTGTAGTGTTGGGCCGAAATGGGTCTTGTAAACCAAACGAGTGAGTTATTGGGCCAAGTAAATCACCAAGGATAAAATTGAACCAATTTAGATCATAATGGATCAACATAATCCCATTGGTCTTGTTTTAACCTATGGGGTTGAATACCATTGCAATTGGGCCGAATATGACTAGGGTTGGGCCGAGGGTTCATGAGCTGCCATCATAGGCAGCGAACCTTTTTGGGGTTCAGCCTAGGTTCGGCTAATATTGGACGAACCATGCAGGGTTCGCTACGTGCTCGAGGGTTCGACTAATAGGCTGGTTCGGCAATACGCACAGCAGGGTTCGGGCAACATGACATCATGCATGGTTCGTGTAGGCTCGTGAAACCCAGTAGGGTTCGGCTAGGACATAAGGCTCGTGAGGGTTCGTTCAAGCTAAGGAAATCCATTAGGGTTCGTCTTCCCATGCAACGAACTATGCAGGTTCGTGGAGCTTCGCCTTAGACTAAGGGATCGTGATGGTTCGTGAAACACCTCAGGGTTCGGCCAGCTGCAGTTGAGGGTTCGTTGGACCCAACTGGTTCGGGAAGGCTCGTGGGATTGTCCATAGTTCGGCTGGTTGCTGAAGAGGGTTCGGCAGCCCCCTTTTTCCCACGAACCTGCAACAACTTCGCATCCCAATCGAGCTACAACCTTCCCTGATGAGGTCTCCACCTAATCGGTGCACAAGAAACACATTTCGAAGGTTTAGGGTTGGTCTACATGGGCTTTTATTACCGGTTATATGAGTTGGTCGAGCAATCAAAAACGAAAACCCTAATCTCCGAAATCTTCCAAGGATCATACCTCGTTTTTGGCTGGACAAATCAGCTGTTTTCTTGTACTTTCTTGTAGAGAATGTCGAGGGCTACGCGTGGGTTCAAGAATCACCGAAATCCGTTGAGAAACGAGCAAGATACGAGCGATTGAAGCTTTGAATTTCTAGAGAGATGGAAGGTTCGCGAGTTTTAGAGAGAGGTGAGGTTGTTGGCTGCATTTATGAAGTAAAATAGCCTTGCTCAAGGCTTTTATAGCCCGGGTGGTATTCGGGTCCGTTTCGGTCGCTCGGTTCGCGTTTCCGGAGCGTAACGCGTATTTTACGCGGTTTAAAAATAAAAGAGAGTTGTTAAACTCGTTAAAATGATGAGTTTCAAAATTGTAAAAATATAAAATAATTAATCCAATTATTTTTTTACTCTTCGTGTGTTGTCGGATCGTTAAACATTCACAATTTACGTGTATACCCGCAATCGCGTACGTTTTCCGATCGTATTAAAATATTTAAAGTCGTTTAATCGTAATCATAAGTTCAACATTCGTATTATTATGGATCGTCACCCATAACTATACTCAGTCTCGCTTACAGGTTACGATCTTGGTTGAATTAATTAATTGTCATAGTATTCGTCTCGACACTACGCACTAACACTAACCTGTTACACCGAACGCAGTATATATATAGGGCTCACTCTCGCTGCCCACCACTGTTTCGATATAACCAGTTACTGCTCTTGCCTAGTGTAATCGACTGTAATAAATAATAAATACTTGTTTTCTGACTACTAAGATCCTGTAACACACAAGCACACATTATGAACATACTAAAACACATTGATTGAACTGAAACTGAACAGACACTGTTCTAACACTGTTTACAACTACATGACTATATGCACAAATGTTACAATTGTTTTCCCTCACAGGTTGTTTTCTTTTCTTCTGATTCATGTTCATGTGATTAAGTGGATTTTCCTAACCGTCTAGGAAAACTCGTGTATTTTTATTGTCGTTTATTATTGTTTTCTTCACTCTCGTAATCGTATGTCTTACACTGTGATTGTGTACACCCTTGGATTTCCGACTCATGGTTGCTCGGATGATGGTTGTCATAGTCTCCCCCTGTTGAAGGAATTTGGTCCCGAAATTTGAAAATGTGTTATCGGGCCCTCATTTTCCCTTTGAATGTTCTGGGAGACGACCGGTAGTGAATGTGAGTCTCCAAGTTCTCCGTGTTGTACTGAAGCGTACACGGGAAAAATGTTGTCACAGTCTGATATCCATTTGTGTGTACTTCGCTCGAGTGTCATGTGTTGCGGACCGTAGTGTCGGTTTGTGGTTCGGTAAAGATGTACCAAATGTCCACTTGAAGTCTTACCGTTCATGATTGAGTGTTGTGGTTAACTCGGCTTTACACAGGGGATAGGTGCACGAATGATGTTACGATACCATCTGTGTCTCTGTGTACTTTACTGACTGAGTTGATGGTTGTGGTTTGGTAGAAGCATATAAATTATCCAATGACATTTTCAATAGAGATTGAAAATAAATCTTAGATAAATTTTGCATAAGATGAAGAGTCACATGCAAATTTTCTATGGTAAAGCATAAAGTGTTCACTAAAGGTTAGAAAACACAAATATACGCATCAGCATGCTTAGAATGAAAGTGTTCATTACTAATCTCAATAAGATTCCTAATGACTAAGAATTGATTGAGAAAACATATGACGACAATGCAGCATAGCTAAGACTATGAAATTGTAGTCATATATAGTAGAAGCATTATGAGAAAGAACTGAAAGAAAGACATAATAATAAATAAAGTTCATAAATCAGAATCTAGCAATTCAGTTCACTAAATCTATTTATAAAGCTGAATATGAGGATAAGGCAGATAAATAGACATTAGATATGCTAGATAGGGAATCTGATTAACTTTAGTATTGGGAGCTCTACAATCGAAACAGGAAAAATTGAATGTTCATTTTTATTTAATGGTTAAAGGCAAAATGAATTATGTTTCTAAATTCTAAATTTTGTACATTTTAGTATCCTTGAATATAGTATTCTAAATGTTCGTAGTCGATCAGATTCATGGGAGTCAATCTGAATTAATACTACTTGAATGCTTGGTTAGTTTATAGAGATAAAATCTCAAGTGTTGAGAACCAAGATTCATAGGCATTCATTAGAGAATGATGTCGGACGTAACTAGCTTCAAAACATTCTTCATGGATCGTTTTCATAAGATGTTTTGATAATAAAGTATATTCGATATACACAAATATCCTTAGACCTAAGGAGTATATTGAACTAACATTAATCATAGGTCACTCTTTGATCTTACCTAACGCTGTCTTGAAAAATAGACAGATAATAAGGGTAATGATTGGGAATGGTTCTAAGATTCAGTGGGAGTTATATGCTGCCGAAGGAAGTCTATACTCTTATACATATAGGAGAAGATATTCTAGCGCCCTCGTTGATTTAAACTGATGTAAATGCGTGGCCACACTCAAACTAAAAGTAGTTTGTTAGATTATTTTAAATTAAGAATGAGAACGAGAATACTTGAACAATATATGAGATTGAAAGGAGATCCATGTCTCATGTTCAAGGAATATCTGAATAGAAAGGATATACAGATAAAGGTTATCTGAAACTATAATTGTTTGTTAAAGTAAAGAGTTAATTAAACTAAGGAGTTTTTCGTCAACTTAAGAATTCATACTTTACTAGGGGCAGCATGATGCAGCTAGGCGTCCAACACTGGAATCACTTAGTCGATGAATCGTCCAAGTGGGAGTCTATTGGATATTGGATGTCCGATTAACGATACGTTCAATGTTACTATGAAAGGTATGATCCAAAGAGTTACACTTTGGAAGGCAACGAATTGATGTTTAATTGTTAAACATAATATACGATCAAAAACTATTGGTTTTAAGGATTTGGAGATATTATTATTTGTGAAATAATAATTGGTGGGAATTAATTATAAAGATAATTAATTCAATAAACGAATAAAGTTCTGAAATTTATTAGAGGGTTCGTTATTAATTAATTTTTAATTAATAATAGAAGGATTAATGAAATGTATAATGTTTAATTAGTTAAACATTATCTATTTAATGGATATTAACTAATTAATTGTTAATTAGTTAAAAGGAGATTATAGTAATTAAAATGTTTAATTACTATAGGGTTTAATTATTAGCATTTAAAAGAGTTTTAAGTGTAAGTAATAATTTTAATAAATAAAGGGTTTAACCTCCAATTTTATGGGATCTAACTTTGAATTAATCATAACCCTAATTCTCTCGCACCTCTCCCTCATTGTTGCCGTCACACACCACCACCTTAGTGGGGTTCATGGTTTCAAAACAACCATGATCACTGAGCCATTGTGGGCTAGCCAAGAGCTGGAGTTGGTTGCGCAAGGGACCGAAGCAAGGGGCAGTGCCGCGGGACAAGGGCCACGGAAGGAAGAGCAAGGCCGGCCGCACGAGAGCCAACCAGGGGATGACCCGCACCAAAAGCAGTGCCTGGTGCCATCAGCCGCATCAAGGGCCACGCTAGGCCGCACGTTGGGGCCACAGTTGAGCCATTCGTGAGCCACAAGGGGCTTCCGTCCAAACCGAGGGTTAACCGCAAACCGAGCCGAGCCAAAATTAGTTTTGGATCAATCCGGTTTTTTTTGGGACGAGATCAGACTCGGGTGATCGTAGTCAGTCAACTAGCGAGACCGTTGTCGATCCATCGTGTGGATTTGGAACCGCTTTGAAAAGGTCGATTTCTAAAACCCGCTATGATTGTGTTATTTTATTTAATTGTTGTTTAAATGATTTGTAATTGGATCCTGATTTGGGAAATGGTTCGATTGCGAATCGAAAGGTTATAAAATTTTAAAAGCTTCCGCTGTGTCAGATCTGATCTGTCCGCTTAATCCGGTTTTATGAAAATAGATTTTATCAATTAATACGATTAATTGAAACTGATTAAATGAAAAGTAACCTAGAATTCCCAACATTTCATGTGTCCTATATCGATCAATTGTCTCAGTATATGTATGACAATTTTGCAAGTAAGCTAACAACAACGTTTAAAAGACCGTGCGCATATTCCGGCACTTTCTAAACGTGGGAGACTTGTTCAAAATAATGGTGTTAATCTCTCTTGGTTGCCACGTTCCAAGATAAATCTGTTGGAGTCCCTTTCCGTGATTTTTGTTGAGTCGTATAACAACCTGTCATGTCCTGAAATCTCGCAAACTAGATTAGGAATAAATAGAGATAATAATTAGTCAGTTATATATCCCTAAATATCCTAAATATCCCTGATCCTGAAATATCTCTGTAGAAAATCGGTGAGCTGAGGAGAGACTAACTTAACCAGGATCAAGAGCTTAGACAAAGCTTTTGGTGTTTTGCTCCCACTGGAATTTTGCTCTTTAGTTATTTTAGTGTTTAGTTTTCTTAAGTTAGAAGAAAAGAAAAGAGAAAACAGTAAGGCAACACAAGAGAAATTCAGAGAAAAGTGTTGTATTTTATTCAGTAGATGTTGGGGTATAAATAGCCCCGACATTTAATGTTTCAGGACAAATACAAGAAGAGAACAAACATATAAGACTGATGACACTATTACAGACACTGTAGCATCAGAATAGTACAAGTGTAAAGTCAACATAGGATCTTTAAAGATCTGAGTTCAGACTTTTGTACTGATGCTAATACATTATTCTTTCGAAAGTTCTTCATTGGAAACTATCTAATGTAGTCAGTTATCCTAAAGAAGGTTACATTTATTCTTTCATCAGAAGAAACATATGTCTTCTGAAATATTGTTTTTCTTCCAATGTCTTTGGAGGTCTTCCGAAATAATTGACTTTTATTCTTCGGAAGCAAGTGTCTTTAGAGGTTTGTTATTGAGAAGAGTCTTCTGAAGCATCTTCTGAAGTATTGTCTTCGGAAGCATTTTTCTTTTATTTGTCTTCGGAAGCTAGTGTCTTTTATTTGTCTTCGGACACAATTGGCTTTTATTTGTCTTCAGAAGCAATTGGCTTTTATTTGTCTTCGGAAGCAATTGTCTTTTATTTGTCTCTTTCGAAGGTTCTTCTGAAGACTTGTCTTCGGAAGCTAGTGTCCTGCAACATTTATTACAAAGATTATTTGAAAGGTGGTTTTGCTTCATCAGTCCTTATTTTCCAACAATCTCCCTCTGGACTGATGAAGCCAAAACCACTTAATTTTCACTTAATTTTAGAGCCCAAACAATTTTAGAACATTAGGCTGGTGGTTTTATGTGTTGTCTCCCTCTTTTTGGCTTAATCAGGGAAGAAGAAGGAGGTAGAGAAGGGAGCAGGGTAGAAAAGGTGGTAGAACTGTAGGTGCGTTAAGAATTTAGAGAAACCTTCAACTGAAGGTGCCTGCATGGAGTAGATTTGGATTACAGGACTAAAGACATCCGTTAATTCCATAGTGTGAAGAACTGATCCGTCCATCATTTTGTAGATGTCATCCGAATCCCTGACTAGAGAGTCAGTTTTATTATGACCTGAGTCCATCTCAGAAATGTCATAACCCCTTGTTCTTGGTTCTGGGGATTTCCTAGCCTTAGTTTAAAGAAAAACTTCATTGGCTGTTGCCATACCAGGAGTCTTACTGCCTAATCCATTCAAATGAAAAGCCATTGGATTTTCATATGAAATGGATGCTCCTGATATATGATCAGGAGGTCAAGATGGACTAGACGACCGGATCGCATCCTCTTTTATAGGGTAGAGAAATGTTGAGCAATAGAGGTAAAGGGGGGGGGGGCTGTTGGAAAGAAACAGAGTCGTCCTTGGGAGAGAGGACAACCATCTGATTGTCAAATGACGTGTCAGTGGTTAGTGAGGTTTCCCTTAGGAATACAACATCATCCTGTGAAGAGGATTAATGAGGAGCCGGATGGGAAGAGATTCTTGATATATCTGTGAGGATCAAATAGATGTATCCATGTGTTCAGTGGGAACACAATCATGTTCATGGATCTCATCTTCCTGAACATATTCTTTTGGGTTTATTAGGCTTGGAGGGTTTTGGAAAAGTATTTTATGGCCAGTACCTAATTTAGGTGTGGAAGAAGGGTGGATGTGGGTTTACTAAAGATGGGTGTTTCTTTAGTATCATCCATCAATGTTCAACATTTTGAACATCAGTTAGTCAAGTCCGTCATAATATTATGAAGATCAAAGAGACAAACTTAAAGCATAGCCGGAACTATGAACATTTTTGATGATATACCAGGTTATCAATAAGATGTTATTTGAAATAGTTGCCTGTAAAGATCAAAAGGACTGACTTCTAAATAATCATGTTTTTCAGGTTAACCTAAAAAGTTCATGATTATGTATGAAATTACAGAGCTGAGTTAGAATATGAGAGAGAGGTTGAGACTTACACATTTGGTCAAGAAAACATGTTCATGCACATCCGAAAAGTACAGACGAAGTTTTGTGAGGAATGAAGCCTGGTCCGAAGTCGTTACGCCATTATCATAAGCATGAAGCTTGCGACAAGGTAAGTATAAGTGCTTCGTGCCAGACGACATGCCTGACAATTTATCATCCGTAACCATGAGCATTACTTAGAGCTTTCAAGATGAAGAAGGGTTTCTTGAAAACCAGAGGAGGAATAGGGTTTAAGTAGAATTATGGAGAAGAAGATGATAAATAAGGAAAGTAATCCGAGAAGATTATTGGTTAATAAAAGTGGCGGTAATAATCTTCTTGAGCCGTGAGAGTCAGTATTGAGACTCGGGTCTATCAGAAAGATTGACAACTGTCACATCAGATGCAAAGCTCAAAGATTTATATTGCGGAATCGGAAGAATCTTATTGTAGACACAAGTTAAATAAACTCATGAAAGTTTTCGGAAGAAGAAAATAGAAGAAGAAGATATCTTCGGAAGAAAAGACATCGGAAGGAGAGGAATGTAACAATGGAAAGTTTAAATATCAGATAGATATGAAGCAGTGATTATATGGCCACTGATCCTATCTGTGTATAGAGATAATTACTGAAAGAAATCAAGATTTCTTTAACAGTTGTTTATCCAATATCCATTGTTTGGATAATTTATAAAAACTATCCTTTAATGTTTATTAACTCATATTTATCATGCCCAGTTTTGCTACAAACTTAGAGAAAGTTGAGAAGTCTAAGGGCTTGGTAAATATGTCAGCTATTTGGTCACTTGTAGAGACATGTTCTGGAACTATTAGTCCTTTTTCAAAACAGACTCTAATGAAGTGATGCCTTATTTCAATGTGTTTGGTTTTAGAATGATAGACAAGATTCTTTATTATGTTTTTGGCAGCTTCGCTGTCTATCAGAAGAGGTGTTTTTAGTTCAGTTATTCCAAAATCTAGCAGTTGGTATTGTAACCAAAGAATTTGGGCAGTGCAATGGGCTGCTGCAATGTATTCAGCTTCAGCAGTTGAATTTGACACTGAAGTTTGCTTCTTGCTTTGCCATGACACTAAGCAACCTGCAAAGAACTGACAACCTCCTGAAGTGGACTTTCTGGTTAGAGAACAACCAGCATAATCACTATCTGAAAAACCAACAAGCTTACAAATTTGATTAGCAGGATACCAAATACCTAGCACAGGAGTGCCTTTGAGATACCTGAGTATCCTCTTCACAAATGAAAGATGAGATTGCTTGGGAGCAGATTGGTATCTTGCACAAACACATGTTGCATACATGATGTCTGGCCTTGATGCAGTAAGATACATCAGAGAACCAATCATGCACCTGTAGAGAGTTTGATCTACAGGTTCACCATTGTCATCTGGACATATGCCAGGACTTGTTGCCATGGGAGTAGAAATTATTTTACAGTCATTCATATCAAATTTATTGAGAAGATCTTTTACATATTTAGATTGATAAATGAAAGTCCCGTGTGGGGTTTGTTTGACTTGAAGTCCTAAAAATGTTTTTAATTCACTTAAAGCACTCATTTCAAACTTAGAAGACATTAGTTTAGAGAATTGTTCACACAAGGAAGGTTTTGTTGATCCAAAAATGATGTCATCAACATAGATTTGTGCCAACAAGAGTTCCTTATCTACTCTTTTTATGAACATGGTCTTATCAATGGTTCCCCGTGAAAATTTATTAGAAAGAAGAAATTGAGATAGAGTGTCATACCATGCTCTTGGAGCTTGTTTTAGACCATAAAGTGCTTTGTCTAGTTTGTACACCCAATCAGGATGATGAACATCATCAAATCCTGGTGGTTGACAAATGTAGACTTCCTCTTTTATTGTTCCATACAGGAAAGCACTCTTTATGTCCATTGGTATACCTTTATGTTATGTGCGATGGCAAATGCTAGGAATAGTCTAATGGCTTCCAATCTTGCCACAGGAGCAAAAGTCTCATCATAGTCAATACCTTCCTCTTGACAGTAACCTTGCACAACTAACCTGGCCTTATTTTTTATTATAATGCCTCTGTCATCTGTTTTATTTCTGAATACCCATCTGGTTCCGATGGGATATTTTCCATCGGGCAAGGGACATAGAGTCCAAACATTTTGCCTTTTGAACTGCAACAGTTCATCTTGCATTGCCTGTACCCAATTATTGTCTTTAAGAGCCTCCTGATATTTAGACGGCTCAATTTGGGATAGAAAGGCTGCATGAAGACAAAAGTTTGAAATCTGGCTTCTTGTTTGAACTCCTTTACTTAGATCGCCTAAGATTTGTTCTAGAGGATGATTTTTGTTGAAAGGAATGATGTCCAAACAGTTATTTGAGGAGGCAGCATCGGAATAAGATAAGTTTTCGATGGGGGTGAGAGAGTTTGGAATGTGATCAGGAACATCTATGGATGCATTATCCAAGACAGGAGATGGAGGAGTAGATGGTATATCGTCTTGGTTTTGAGAATTTGCTTCTTGAGAATTTATTTGATAAGATGGAAAAGAAGTGAAGAACTTTGAAACAGAATCGTCCTCAATAGAAGATAGATCTTCAGAAGTTTGACATGACTCTGATGAAGGAGAAGAAGAGGGGATGGAAGGGATGAATGAGAAGCTTTCAATATCAAAAAGATCATCAGGTGCAGAAGGAAAGGATGAGGTTGATGCTAATTCATTGAATTTTACATCAATAGATTCCTCAATTATTTTTGTTCTGAGATTGAAAGCTCGATATGCTTTAGAAGTCTGAGAATATCCAACAAAGTATCCAGAATCAACTTTAGCAGCAAATTTGGACAAAGAGTCTTTTGTAT
Organism: Mikania micrantha; assembly: GCA_009363875.1. Lineage (NCBI taxonomy): Eukaryota > Viridiplantae > Streptophyta > Magnoliopsida > Asterales > Asteraceae > Mikania > Mikania micrantha. The sequence continues at coordinate 65,439,398 of CM018691.1, read as the reverse complement.
TTAGGATAAAACACGGACATCCAAAGACTTTGAAGAAGGAAATGAGAGGCTTTATTTTATACAGAATTTCATAGGCAGTCTTGTTATGTCTTTTTACAATGTGAACTCTGTTCAATACATAACAAGCAGTATTTACTGCCTCAGCCCAGAATGATAAAGGTAATCCTGAGTCTGCAAGCATGGTTCTTGCAGCTTCAATCAGTGTCCTGTTCTTTCTTTCTACAACTCCATTTTGAGCAGAAGTTCTAGGAGCACTATATTGTCTAAGGATTCCTTTAGAAATACAAAATTTATCAAGAACTTGATTTTTGAATTCTGTGCCATTGTCACTCCTTATTATTTTAACAGGAAGACTGAATTGTCTTTCAAGATAAGTGACAAGAGCAATTATTTTATCAGAAGTCTCATCTTTGCTGAAAAGGAAGAAGGTCCAGCAAAATCTTGAGTAATCATCTACAACAACTAGACAATATCTTTTTCTTGCCAAACTAGCTACCTTCACTGGACCAAACAGATCCATATGAAGCAGATTAAGACAGTTAGTTGTTTTGGATTCCTCAATAGACTTATGTGAAGTTTTATGTTGCTTTCCCTTTAAGCAAGATTCACATTGACCTTCAAAATGAAATTCTTTAGAAGGCAATCCTCTTACTAGAGAAATGGTTGAAAGCTTGTGAAGAGTTTGGTGATTAAGATGACTGAGTCTTCTATGCCAAAGAGTGGTTTCAGAAGATGATGCCTTGGCTATCAAACATGTAGAAGAAGATGTTTCAGAGTCAGTAGTCATATCTACAATATAGACATTTCCACTTCTTCTAGCCGTTAGCAAAGTGTGTTGATCAATCAAGACCTTTATTTTAGAGTTTATTTCTAGAGAAAGAATTTTGCAACTGTCTTTAGTGAAAAATGAACTAAAATTTTTGTCAGCCAGTTGAGAAACACTCAAGAGATTAAACTTGAGATTTTCAACTAAGCTAACATCTTTAAACTTCAAATTTCCTCTTGAGACAGAACCGGATCCCACTATCCAACCTTTTGCATTGTTTCCGAAAAAAACAGATCCTCCATTATTTGGAATGAAGTCATTTAGAATGGATCTGCATCCAGTCATGTGCCTAGATCCTCCACTATCCACATACCAGAGATGATTTTGGTTTGAAGAGGATTTCTGCACATGAGAATTATGTACAAAAGATTAGATATGGGGTATTTTGTTTTATTTATTTGTTTTGTTTTGTTGTTTATAATTCATCAATTTCTGCATCATTATCAGTAACTGTTGCTGATTCTGTTGGAGAAGATTGATTTGGGAATCCACAGGAGAAGAGGTAGCACCATTATGTAAGTAGGGAGGTGGTGTTCCCAAAATGGAAGGTCTGGAGTTAGCACTCAAGGAGGAGGGTGAAATAGAAGAAGAATAAGGGTGAGTCCCAACAGATTGGTTACTTGCTGGTCTTACTTTCTTCACTTTATTATCGAGGTTCCCTTTAGATGAAGAAGTATGATCAGCTTTCAACTTATTAGCCTTTATCCTAGCTTTCTCCAAAGGTGTTTTTGTTCTGCAGTTTTCAGTAGCATGATTGTACTTAAAACATTTTAAGCAGGCTGGGGAAAGAGAGGAATAATTTGGGATGAAAGGTCTGTTTGCTTTCATTGTGGGATAAGGAGGATGAGGATGAGAAGGAGGAAACTGGATATTAATCATAGGTTCTTTTCCTTTATCAAGATTTGACTTGATGTTAGAAGTGAAACCAGACTTTATTGTTTCTTCTGAACAGGGAGTAGAGCTCATATCAGGAGCAATCTCACTTTGTTCTGAAGAGTTATTGTGTTGAACTGAGTTCAACTGAGGTTTTTCTATTCTTGTCAAATTTGTATTAGTGGGGTATACAAACTTAGAAAAATAGTTTGGATGATATACCAAAGGAGGTGTGTCTATTATTGGAGGAATTTCATCAGGAAGAAAAGTTGGTGAGACAAGTTCAAGAGTGGTTTCTTCCTTATTGTTATCGATTGGGGTGTAATCCTCTGGTTGAGCAGTGTGATTATACCCAATCCCAAATCTTGCTTTGCTGTGAACTTGCTTTTGTAGAAGCATTTTGAATCCTTTGCAAGACTCAACCCACTTTTCACAGCTTACTTGAGTTTGAGATAATTCATCCTTACAAGCATAATATTTTTCTCTTTGTAGATCAAACAATGCTTGTAAATTGATTTTCTCAGTTTTTAAAGCACAAATTTCATTATCTTTTATTTTTATTAATTTTTCCACTTCAGAATTTTTATTGTCAAGGAGTTGTTCCAACTCCTGATTTTGCTTTTGAAGCAACATATGGGCTTTCTTTATTTTTGCAAAGGCCTCTATGCAAGCATTGGAACATAATTTTTCTAAGGTAGAAGAAGATACCTGAGCATCAGAAATATCTGCTTCAAGTTGATCAGAGGAACAAGAATCTTCACCAACAGCCATAAGAGCAAAATCTGTTGGTTCAGAAGTGATGAGGGCATGGCCAACATCTTCAAGCAAGCTGCTCCAGTCTACGTACTCTTGAGAAAAAAGAGCCTGTTGACCAGATGATGAAGATTGGACAACATGTCCGGGAGCATTTATTTGTGAAGAAGGAGCTGTAACAACTTGAAGTGAGGCAGGAGTAAGTTGGTACATGTTTCCATTTGCAGCTTGTACATATTGCACATTGTTAGAAGAAGAGTTTTGTGCAATATGTGCTGATTCTTGAGAGTTATTGGACCTTTTGAAAGAAGAAGAGGTAGATGAATATGGTGTTGAAGAGGTATGTGAGGACGAGTTTGGATAGGTCACATAAGAAGAAAGATTAGAATTTGGAGCATTAGAGCATTCCCTTGCAAAATGTCCAGTGCCATGACACCTATAGCATTGAACATTTGTCTTATTTAGACCAATCTTGGTTTTTCCATGGATACCAGGAAATTTTCTTCCTGTCCTCTTGTAGAACTTGTTAGTTCTTATACTCAAGAGAGCCAGTTGATGGAGAATGTCCATCTCTTCCAAGTCATCACTTGGAACCTGATAAAGATCGTCCATGATAAAACACAGATGGTCAGATGGGAGAGAGTGGTCATCACGAGAAGAGAATGAAGAGGTGATGCCAGTAGTTATGTCAATATGTTCATCATAACCCTGATCATTTATCACAGAGTTATGACTAAGGAGAGCAGTGTTCCCTTGAACATACTCTTCAGTTGATTTTCCATATTTTATTAGTTTTCTTTTCTGGTCAATCTCTCGCTCAAAAGTGAGTAACTTACCATGAAGTTGGGTAAGTGAGAGTTTACCAAAATCTGGTGAAGATCTCATGACTATAGAGTAAGTTTCCCATTTTTCAGGGAGAGATCTTAAAAATCGATTTAGAACTGAGACAGGAGGATACACTTGACCAGCTAATTTTAGTTCACTTAAGAGAGAAGTGAACCTTTCAAATTGCTGAGTTAGTGACTCATTATTTAGTTGGCAGAATGTCTCATATTGTTGAGCCAATATTTCCCTAGTGTTGGCTACAACATCATCGGTACCACCGAATTGCTCTTTTAGAGCATCCCACAAGTCCTTAGCAGACTCATGGTGAAGAAGACCCGAATAGATTTCATTCGGAAGGGCCATGGCCAGCTGAGCATGTGCCTTAGCATCAAGCTCCAATTTCTGAAAGTCTTCTTCAGTGTAGTTTCGGGATCCTTAGGGACATCATCTCCAGTCTCTGTGTCCAAGACCATTGGTTTATGAGGTCCGAACATGACAGACTTCCAACATCCTGTATGATTATTTGACAGGAAATGTAACATCCGTCTCTGCCAAATATTATATTGATGCCTAACCAGAATTGGTGGCTTTGTGGCAGAACCAGTGTTATGGGGGTCTAAGGTGAATTTTTCTGCCATTTGTTCAAACTGTTTTGAGTAAATCAATAGATAGTGAGTACTCAAGATAGTTTGGTTGAATGATTTTTGAACACTTTAGAGTTTCAAAAATCAATTTTTAGCTGATTTTGAAAAGAAGATGATAATAGAAAACTAAACACAGATATCAAAGCGAGCTTTGAATTTTAGCCTTGATGGTTAAACCAAGACTAATGAACCTGGCTCTGATACCAATTGTAGAAAATCAGTGAGCTGAGGAGAGACTAACTTCACCAGGATCAAGAGCTTAGACAAAGCTTTTGGTGTTTTGCTCCCTCTGGAATTTTGCTCTTTAGTTATTTTAGTGTTTAGTTTTCTTATGTTAGAAGAAAAGAAAAGAGAAAACAATAAGGCAACACAAGAGAAATTCAGAGAAAAGTGTTGTATTTTATTCAGTAGATGTTGGGGTATAAATAGCCCCGACATTTAATGTTTTAGGACAAATACAAGAAGAGGACAAACAGATAAGACTGATGACACTATTGCAGACACTGTAGCATCAGAATAGTACAAGCGTAAAGTCAACATAGGATCTTTAAAGATCTGAGTTCAGACTTTTGTACGGATGCTAATACATTATTCTTTCGGAAGTTCTTCATAGGAAACTATCTAATGTAGTCAGTTATCCTAAAGAAGGTTACATTTATTCTTTCATCAGAAGAAACATATGTCTTCTGAAATATTGTTTTTCTTCCAATGTCTTTGGAGGTCTTCCGAAATAATTGACTTTTATTCTTCGGAAGCAAGTGTCTTTAGAGGTTTGTTATTGAGAAGAGTCTTCTGAAGCATCTTCTGAAGTATTGTCTTCGGAAGCATTTTTCTTTTATTTGTCTTCGGAAGCTAGTGTCTTTTATTTGTCTTCGGAAGCAATTGGCTTTTATTTGTCTTCAGAAGCAATTGGCTTTTATTTGTCTTCGGAAGTAATTGTCTTTTATTTGTCTCTTCCGAAGGTTCTTCTGAAGACTTGTCTTCGGAAGCTAGTGTCCTGCAACATTTATTACAAAGATTATTTGAAAGGTGGTTTTGCTTCATCAGTCCTTATTTTCCAACAATCTCGTGTAAAATTATTAGCGCATAACAATAAGCATATGCAAACACAACCAAACAATAGGAAATTCTTGATTTCATTAATAAGTAAGGCCTGCAGACTCGATTCATCAAGTCCAAGAACACTGCCTGCGCGTTAGTCAGACCACATGGCATGACCACGAACTCGTAGTGCCCATATCCAGTCCAAAACGCAGTCTTTGGTATATCCACCTCATTTACTCTCAACTGATGATTCCTATATCGTAAGTCGTAGAATCTGAAGATAAAGACTGTGAAAATCAACTTGAAACAATGTGAAGACCAAGTTCATTTGTGTACTTTGCATTTCGTGTACTTGTAAATTTCTTCTACATTTGTGTTTCGTGTACATAGGTTCGAGTACTCCTAGAGTAGTATATATGGACGCATTGTATACTGTTCTAGGGTTGTGAATCCCGAGACAGACTATTCTAGACGTATTGAAGCATTTTGTGTGTTCACGTTTTTTTTCAATAGAAATTAACTTTTCTGTTACATTTCTACCTTCTATCATGGATTCCACACATCTTAGAAGCGATTCGTCCTGATTCATTCGATAAAGCTTGGATATTTATAGAGTTAGTGACCTACAAGTGCTTTCAGAGCTTGGAGGTTCTTTTCAGCACAAAGGTACCTACTTTTTGGTTCAAGTTTGCTACTTTATTGTCCATCTTCACTCCATCAACCTGCTGTATCAATTTGGGGTTCTGGATTTTGAAGAAATTTCATCTGGAATTTTTCAAGTGTTTTTCAAAAACTCCATTTCAAGAATAGGGTTTCGAGAATTGGGATTCGTGAACTGATCTTCGGATACTGGTCTTCGAGTTCTTCATTTTGGTTACTGATTTTCGAGAACTAGACTTCGAGTACTCATTATCGTGATCTTGGCTTCGCATACTTGGCTTTTGAGTACTAAGTTTCAAGCACCTGTAATCGTGTACTGGATTTCGAGAACTTTGGGAACTTCGAAAACTTGGGTATCGTGTACCGTCATTCGAGAACCTTGGGGGCTTCGAGAACCTTCTAGAATTCGCATACTTTCTGGATTTTGTGAACCTGCACATAAGGTTTTCTGATCATGGCCTACAAGAAATTAACCGATCTATCCATCTTGCTTAATTTGGACAATCAGATCAGGACAGGTACCAAGCCTCCTAGGTTTGTCTCGGGTGACAACTTTCAAGACAGGAAAGGTTTTAGTCGTTCATCAAATGTACCGATCCGATGTTGTGGCGTTCTATCGAGGACATGTATGAGAGTTAATTGAATGGTTTGATCCCTAAAGAACCGGAGTTGTATACCGAAAACGACATTCTTCTAAGGGAGAAAGATGACAAGGCGTATACCTCTATCACCATGGCATTATCCACTGATGTTGCTCACGGGCTCAAGGAGCACAAAACTGCCAAAGAATTATGGGACGCGTTGGTTGAGCATTTCGAAGGCAATGAGGATATGCGTGGGAGCAGGAAAGACAAGTTGAGACAATGGTTCAACAGGTTCAATCACATCAAATGTGAAACACTGGAGGCTCAATTGAACCGGTGTACTCACCTTATGATTAAGCTCACGAGTGCCGGGATTGAGACGACCAAGGGTGAGGTCAATAAGAAGATGCTGAACTCTTTTCCGTACAACTGGAACTCCCATTGTACAACCATCAAATGGACGAACGACATGTATAAGACTACCCTAAGCGAGCTAATATCCATCATCAACTCATATGATATGGATCATAAACAAATAGCCTTGAATCATGCCAGCCCCATGGGAATCACTCCAGCCTCAAAGAATGCAGCACTTCTCTCACCAATCAGCTACCAAACTTCAGGATCTCAGTCTGTTCCGTATGAGACTGCTTTTCTCTCCTCTTTGCAAGCTCACTCAGTGCCCAAAGTCAGTCTAGAAAGTGAGGAGAACCTGCTACTGTTCAAGGGATTCATGAACAGTTACAATGCTTTTATTGCAGGTGAGTTGGCACTAGCCAATCTGACACAAGGTAATCTGGAGCAGATTAATCAAGCTGATGTGGAGGAGATGTATATTGCATGGCAGATGGCCATGGTGGTCTTTAGGTGTACATCAAGAAGTCTGGAAAGAACAGTTTTGGGAACAATTCAGGGAAGAAGCTTGGGTTTTGTAAGTCCCAAACACGTGAATCTTATCAAATCGATATCAAACCAAACTAACAAATGAGCAGAAATCAGTAATTAGTTGATCAAGAAACATAACAAAAATTCATAAACTTGCATACGAGTTTTGATTAAACCATAAATACTCGTCTGATACAAGAACAATGAAGAACCAGGAGAATAAGAAAAACCCTCTCACATAAACTGAATGAATGCTTGATCTTTCTGAAACGAAAACACGAATTAATATCTGTAGATCTACTGAACTTGATCTGGATCGTATAACAAAGTTCTATGAACAATCAAACACATGCGGAATCTATGTTTGATCTATAAGAATCAACGAAGAACAAGCTTTCCAATAATCATGAAATGATTACAGCTCTCACACAGAGAATTCTCACACAGAGAATACACACACACTCTCTCTACAGGTTTTCTGAAATTATTTGCAGTTATGACAAAATCAGACAAACCTTCTATATATTCAAACACTGCCAGCCGAACCTATCCTTAGCCGAACCCTTAGGTTCGCCAGCCGAATCTTGAGGTTCGCTGGGCGAACCTAGGCTGCCAAACCTAATAGGTTCGCCGAACCTTCCAAGGTTATAGGTTCGCCAAACCTATCAAGATGATAGGTTCGCCGAACCTGCTAAGGTTCGTGGGCCAGACGAACCTAAGCCAAACCTTTACAAAACTTTCTATAATTTACATGTTTGAATAGCAACCTATTACAAATATGTACTAACAAACTCCCCCTTAATAGTTGCTATCAAAAATCTTCAGTCTTTAACTTCAGTCTTTGTCTTCAACTTTGTCTTAAACTCCACTGGTTTCTCCACAAACATTATCAACAGCTCGTTTCACAACCGATCTAGGAATCTTGGCTAATCTTTCTGCTTCCAGCTTAGCATCCCTGTCATCAATTTTCTTTTGTACTTTCATCAAATCAACATACAGATAGTTGACATCTTCCCAGTCGCATCCTAAATGTATACCCAGAGTGTAACACATCCGAGCAATAGTCTGAAACTGAACTGCCATATCTTTGTAATTGATCCCAACATCATGATAACCTTCACCAGCAAAAATCTCGGCTACATTCAACAAATCAATGTCTTCTTTTGAGCAGTTAACTATCCAAACATGATCCAGCATTCTAATCACCCTCCATTGATCTTCTTGTCTTAACAAAATCACAGCTTCAGATGTCTTCTCATCATAGAACCAGAACTTGAAATATGAATTCTAATTCTGTTCTATCTTCCTCAACCTTGGTCTTTTAAACACTTTAGGCTTTGGATATCCATGCAGCTTGTCTTTGACTTGAGGACTTAACAAACTCCACCCAGATTTAGCCTCTTTCTTCAATAGCTTCTCAAATGTTTCATTGTGTTTAGTCTGAATAGGCTTGATCATCTTTAACCTGGATAATTCCATACACTCAAATTATGGTAAAGACATTAGATCTAATGCCTTTCCAAAGTATTGACATCCATCAATCCGCTTCACTACATAACATCCTTTATCATTGATACTTCCTGGAATGTTGTGAAAGTAACCATAGCTAACAATTCTTCCAATCATCTTCGACTTAGATCCAATCTTGAATCTTGTGAATTGTTTAGCTTGGTTTTCTTGAACTTTATCATCTATAACTTCAATCATTTTCTTGAAGATGTACAAGTGATCAACAATGTACTTCATTTCATCTTCATTTTCTTTCCATAAATCCATGTTAGTCTTTTCTTTAATCTGAGCCAGTGATGTTCTTGATACACCTCCAAGACTAAAAAATCTTCTTCAAAGTTTGCATATTCTATAAGTTTTCATCCATTGGATCATCTTTCTCAAAATCAAATAACTCTATCTCATCATCTTGTTCAAAATCAAACACTTGATCAGAATCCACTTCAAACATCTCATAAAAATCATTTCTTAAATAACCACCAGCTATCTCTCCTTCCTCTAAGTCTTTATCTTTAGATCTTTCAACAATCATTCTCTACAAATCAATATCCATGTGTTGTTTAAACAAATCAAGACAAGTAGGCAGAGAATAATCAATAATTTCCTTTGGTTCCATTTCAATTAAATCTTCAACATCATCATTAGTACAATATTTAGCCCTATCAGAAAACATAGCTGAAACAGGATTAGCATCTAGAGAAATCTTGGAAGAATCATAAATAACCATAGCACCAGTCTTTGAATTCAGACCACCAGATCCACCTGATCCTGCCACATCACCATCATCTTCTTCATCATCACCATTAACATTCAAGCTTGGATGTTCATCAATATCTGAATCACCATAATCCATCTTTTAATCTTCCTCTTCCTCTTCATCAACATTTACAAACACCTTTTCAGCACCAGAAGCTTCGGCTTGAAAATCTTTAACTTCAAAATCTTTAATCTTCTGTCTCAAATCTCTATTTTCATTCTGCAATTCAGCAATATCAACATTTTGAATTTCAATCATAGTCTCCAAGGAATTAATTCTTTCATTCATCATCTTCTTCTCATCCAAGTCTTCTTCCCTCCACTTCATCAATTGAGCAATTTGATTCTTCATCTCATCTAATTCACTTATGCCTGAAGAAGATGGTTGATCAGCTTTGACTTTCTCCTTTTCCATCTTATATTGATCAAAATCTTTTGACAACATAGATATTCTTCTTCTAAGCTCAGTGTCATCATAATCCAGAGTAAAATTTAGATCCAAGTCATCTAAATTTCCAAATAAAGAATCTTCTCTGGAAGTAGAAGCTGGTTGAAATGACGTTTCTTGAAAAGATATTGTCACTTTAGTAGTATCCATGATTGAAGGAACAAAAGAAGCTACGTTCACAAACTCTGGAGTTTGTATAACAATAATTGGTGTAGAAACATGAACTGTAGACGCTTCTTCATGAACTGTTGACACAACAGTAACTGGTGTAGAAATGATAACAGAAGCTGGTGGAGAAAAAACTGTAGAAGTAATAACAGATGAGGATACAATGATCCTAGGAGCTTTAGACTTCTTCTTTGTTGTTGGACCTCTGGCCACCCTTTTCTTTTTCTTTGGCCTTGATGACTCAGGCTCTTCAGCAGTAAAACTAGGATCATCTTTCTCTTCTCGTGCTTCTTCTGTTTGTTGTGGAGCAGCTCTCGTCTTCAGTCTTCTGATCATATTGTTTCCAACTTGAACAGTCTCCAACTCAGACTCAGTATCAGTAGACTCTTCATCTTCAACATTCTCAGCATCAACATGAATGGAAGAAGTGTCTTCTTGGTGCCTTTGTTCTTCATGTTGAACTGAAAATATAACATCAAGAGGTACCAAAGTAGTAGGAGTTACACTTGGCCCTTGAGCTTGTGCTTGACTTTGTGATTGTGATCGGGAAGACTGAGCTGGTGATTTCCTTGCCTGTTGTCTAGGAGGAGGAGGAGGTGGTGGTTGTTGCTGGTCATCATCATCACTAAACACTTCACTATCAGATGCTGAATCTGCATGCCTCCATGCATCATCCTCAGGAGCTACATAATTAGCCCTGGCATAGTGACAAGCTAGCTCTTTAGTCAACACCTCATCACTGCTCTTCTGATACACCCTAACCTGACCAAGACTTGAATCAGTCATATGCTTAAGCTTAAGCAAATTAAAAGCAACTCTGGGTAACATCTGCTCAGGAAACCTCTCATCAATGAGCATCTGTACAATTCTAGGATACATATAGAATCGATCCTTAGCTTTGGTGATATTATCAGACATGTATCTGAATATCATAGCAGAGAAATTGAACGGTTTGTTCAAAATCAAAGCCACCATAGCCGATCTCATCAAGTCTCAGAGCTCATCAAATGTCCCCTTCCTCATGCTCAGACAATGCAGTAATACATGAGCAAGCAGTTTATACTGCAGAGGAAGCTTTCCTTTCTTGATCGATGTCACATTGTACACTCCTAAGTAACGTATCCGCATAAAACAACCTTTGATGCACCTCTCCGGTATAAGTGTCATCCTAGTAGGTTATCCCCCAAACTGTAGAACCCGTTTAATATCAGCCTCTGTAATACGAATTGCTTGTCCAAGCACATTCGCCTCAATCACATACTCCTCATCCACACTGATCAATCTGGCTGATTCCCAGAAGCTCTGTACATGCAATCTGTAAATCTGACAAGAATTGGAGATGGCATGATAAATCTGTGAACGTGTCAAAAACTCTATCATCGGCCTAAAATCTTTCCCGTTCTTGGTGTTAGGATCCAGGTATGCACACAGATTGTGCTTATCTCCAAAAGTAAGATTCGCCATTTCTACAATCAGAAAGAAAACAAAATTAAAACAAAAATTTTAAAAATTAAAAAAATTAAAAAATTTTCTAAGTGTTGAAACCAGCGAACCTCCCTGAGACGAACCTAAGTCTAGACGAACCTGTTGTTAAGACAAACCTATTAACCTTAACGAACCTATAATGAACGAACCTTGAATGAACGAACCTTAAATGAACGAACCTTCAATGAGCGAACCTTCATAACAAACGAACCTTTTGGTCAAACGAACCTTGATCAACAAACGTTCGGTTCTTATGAAATTCAGAGGTTCGTCACGAACCTATCAGTTCAAACGAACCCTACAATTTCAGCGAACCTTATTTCATTCAAAATTAGATTTTCAAATCTTCGAATTAGATGATAAAATTTATATCCCAAGATTCGTAAAACCGCGATGAACAACTTTAATGAAAACAGTTTCTCCAAAAATTAGTTTTTAATAGGTTTTGACTCAACAAACAAGATTCGACTTAAACCATCCTAAAACTTGTCATATCTCCTGATTTAGCCAGTAAAATTTCAAGATATATACCTAAAAATGATCACAATGCTATTTCGAATCTAATAATATCAGGCAAAAACCTTCTGAGGTCCTAAATCAAAAGTCGAAAACTTCCAACTTGCAGGTTCGCGTCTGAGATATGATGAAAGTGACGAACGTTTTTCACGAACCTGTTTTTATATGCGAACCTTTTGACAAACCTTTTTCACGAACCTTTGACCAATATATTGACCAAAACTGTCAACGAACCTTCTCAGGCGAACCTGTTCTAAACCTATTGAGCGAAACTGTTGGACGAACCTATCCAACAAACCTAATTGACGAACCTGTTCAACAAACCTTTTTGAATGAACGTGTTGAACGAACCTGTCCAACGAACCTACTTACAAACCTATTAGGCGAACCTTCAAGCAAACCTTTTTGAATTTTGATTTTATTTAAAAATTTCACACAAAGCCAATGTTTTAATGTTTCAAAGTCAAAACAAATAATCAAAAATTATTGATTTAACATCAGATAAAAATAAAAAATCTTTTTGTAATTTTTCAAATTTTTAGAACAACTAAACTACAAATTTAACAAATCTAAATCTACTAACAAAACAATCACATCTTTTTGTTTGAGAAAGATCCAGACATGAGATCATATTGTATTACAATTATCAACACATCTGATTGATTTAATAAATGTATTTATTAGCAAATTACAATTCAAAGATGATTGTCAGTATAATTATCCTCTTTAAATTTAATTAGTTAGTTAAGATATGAATTGAAACAACATTATCAAATACTCTATGTTTTCCATTTACTTGAACACATCCCCGATTTATGAATAATTAATCAAACCAAAAAGTTCTTGAAACAATACATTTCAATTTTAACTAGTTTGATCATGTAAAAACAAAGCAGAATTTCTTTTGAAAATAACAAAATATAAAACAATTTGAATTTGTTCAAAATTTTGAAATCAAGGTTGATACTTACGTATACTCAGATGATACAGAAAATGAACGAAACAATAATTTAAGATTAAGCTTTTAACAATCAGATCGATAGTCTCATACACGCAGAGATTGTCCAAAACTTAATCAATAACCAAGAAAACAAAGTTGAATTGTTTAAAACTGTAATATCAGTGCCGGAACCGTCACCGGAACAGTGATCTCTACAGTACATGAACAGTAAATCAGGTACATATTTCAGTTATCAATTGTATATCATTTTCATTTCATGTTATCAAAGCACAGTTCAGATTCAATTCAGAAAACAAAGTTCAGAACAATGGTTCTTGAGTCAGATAATTATCTGGCTACACAGAACCATCATGTGATTATTTGTTAGGATTTACTATGTAAAAACGTATGTGAGGCTTTAAAGAACAAAACAACACGAATATCGTTATGTGAATGCTAAATTGACGGGTTATTCGTATAGGTGACGATCTGTACGAATATATCTGAAAGTTTAACGTTCTGAATGATATTCTATAATTAGAAAACAATATTGAAAAGTATAGTTATCGTCGTGTTCGTACGGGTGACGATTCGAACGAATACGCGCGACAACCGTACGATTCAATTTAAACAGTTAATTAAATATTTTAAATTTAAATGAATAAAAGATATTAGTTAATTTATTAGGAATCACAACCTATAATAATTAAATGAATTCTTTTTTTATAAATCGTGTCGTTTCGTCGCGAAAACTACGCGAACCGACATTTTACGGGAAACAGAACGAGACCGAACAACCGGATATATTCTAAATCATTAAATGAAACATTTATGTCACCACCAACCATCACCACCTCCATTTTTCTCTCATTCACGTTTTTCTTCACTCTCTCTCTAAGAACCATTTCCTCCACCTTGTCTCTAGAGGATCCTCATCATTTCTAGACGGAATCGAGCATAGTTGGTGTCATTACGATCCTCTCATCTTGTAGATTATAGAAGTACAAGTATTTCGAGTTTCTATCCACGAAATCTAAGGTAAATGATCACTTTAAATACGGTTTTAGGGTATTCACGAGCCCTTTCAGTTGTGGCCATGATAATCAGCTCTAATCACTTAAGAATGACGTGATAAGCATTAATGAACAACTAGTAGGATGTAGAATTTATGTTGTAACAGGTTTGGATCGAGAAATGAGATAGAAAGTGCAGGTTAGTTGGAGAGAGCTGCTACAGGTTCGTTGCTGGCGGCCGAACCTTACTAGGTTAGAGCCGAACCCTACACGAACCAGTCACGAGGTAGCCGAACCTAGGAGTTTTCCTAGCCAAACCTTTTGTGGTTGGGCGAACCTTCTGCAGCCGAACCCTGCCCTTCTGTAACTGAACCTGCTACGAACCTGTAAGCACCCTGCAGCGAACCTGTGGCTTCAACTACCCATGGACGAACCTTATGTCTAACCGAACCCCTAGGTATTGCCGAACCATCTGACTTAAGCGAACCTTAGGGCTAGCCGAACCTTCACATTTCCAGTAAATCATAGTGGCCGAAACCTTGGATAAAACTCAGCCGCGAACCTCGGTCATGGTCCGCCGAACCACAGGCCCACGAACCTTCTCAGTTGAATAAAACAAGTTGTGGCGAACCCATGCATACTAGCCGACCCTTGATGAACCAATATATATTCACGAACCTAGGTGATGATAACCAAGCTTTTGCATGACAGTCGAACCCTACAGGTTCACCGGGTGGTGTCATGGCCAAACCATTTTACTTCAAAACCCTAGAATTAGAACGAACCTTGAGGGTTCGTTGATGCTAGTGGGTTAGCCGAACCCAAGGTCAGCTCCTCTAAAAGGTTCGCTGCCTTGGGAGGATGTCGAATCCTAGACAACTCTAAATAGGAAATTCTTAAGGTGCATGGGGGTTAAATACGTACTTATACATAAGGCAAGGTATGTGTGTGCATGGGGACTCACGTGATCTATGCATGGAGTGAACTAAGAGGATTAAAGGTAAATCACACTCATTTTGGAATGAACAAAGTCATTGTTGTTAAACAACAAAAATGTTAAGATTAGGATGGTTAATTATTGCCACTAACATAAGGATAACTTATAATCAAGGACTCTAATGGGCCTAGGTTGTGCTCAAGCGGATAACATTGTTAGAAATCCATGCGAATTAAAGGCACAAGTTAGGTAATCAATTTGAAATCAAAGATATTCAATTGGGCCAAAGTGGGCCCAATGGGGCTTAATTAAGCCCAACACACATTAAATGTTTACTTAAATTCAAGAAATGAGATTTTAATAAAAGAAACCTATTTATAGCCTGTTAGATTAATTAAATGGTTTTGACTTAACATGGAATTAAATTATAAATGTTTATTGGAAAGTATTTGCTTATTTTGTTGGGAAATTGTTGAAAAATAGATAATATTAATTGTCTGGATTTGAACCGAAAACAAAGGAAACTCTGCCCAAATTTTTCTAAAATTTTAAAGTAAGTAATTATAAATAAACAAGGGATTTGGGGTCATAAAGGGTAACTAAGTTAGATTAGATCATAGATACACTTAGTACTAGGACACTTAGTTACACACACCAAGACAAGGACTTAGGCACAACGATTATTACGTATACTTATTGTATTCAAATTCTTATAAAACAACTCAGGAACCGAAGATACTTAACCTACAAACAAGAGTGCGCATTCTGTGATAGTACATTAGACATCAATACAGGTGAGTTCATTGCACCTTTTCTAACCTTTTTGTTTTTAAAACGCGGGGCTGAGAAGCATGCGTAAACTCTTATTTAAATTGTTTACTTAAATGCTATTGAATTTATATGTTTAACATATATAAATGTTATCCTAGACCATGTCTAGGAAGAGTTTATGCAGGTTTTACTAAGCTTATTTACTTATAAATTAAGTTAATAATCGGGTTAAACTAAACATTTCAAATGAATCAAAACATTTCAAAGGAATCAAACTAAACATTTTGACAACTCAAGTGGGTGAGTTCAACGAATCAAACGAAACACTTTGACAAATCAAGTGGGTGAGTTCAACGAATCAAACGAAACATTTTGACGAAACAAGTGTGGAATTTCAACGAATCAAACGAAACAATCTTTGCAAAGGTAATATTCAATGTTCAACAAATCAAGTGTTTGTCGAACAATGAATCAAGTGTACAATTGATCAATGAATCTAGTATTCTATGATCAACGAATCAAGTACATCTTGTATCAGAATCAGATGAATCAATAAATCATTTTCAAGGGAAAGTCTGGGAAATATCAAAGATAACATATGCCAAAACGAATCAAGAACGAAACAAAAACCCTACATTTCAAGAAGTCCTAGCTAGACCGTTTGATTTGTAGGTCATATGTTTGATGATATTTACAGATTCCCTAACTACTAAGTACCTAGATTGACAGACTAGTCTACTCGAGTTTGACCAAGGCCCAATCATTAGGACTTAGATTTTGTTTAAATGTTTATTTATTTATTTACTTAAGCATTTATGACTGTTTATACAATTGCTATGGTTAATCATATTGTGTGATGAACTTATGAAATCAACATGGATTTCAAATGATTGTAATTACACGGACAAAGAACAGAAGGATTTTTTTTTTGTGTTCAATGAGAAGGGTAAAAATGCTTAACTATCATTTACAACAGTGTCATATACGGATTAGTATGTGGTGGGACGGTGGCTGGGCGGGCGGTAAGTTCGACCCTACATATGCCCTATATATAAACATACCGATTCGGATATTACATGTGAAGTTAATGAGGTTAAGGTCTTTACCGAAAGAGGTTCAGAAATCACTTTCAAACTTAAAAGTATATGAACTCACCAACCATGTGTTGATTTTATTTTTGCATGACTTCTCAGGTGACGAACAGGTCAACTAGGAAGCTTATGCTTTTGGACTAGGACTTCAGATAGAAGACTTAGTATTTTTGGACCTGCATATTTTTGGGAAACATCATTACACAATTATTTTGTACATCTTGTGTAGTTACAAGATAGTTATTTTATGATGTTTATGATAGATTTACATCGTTAAATTATGAACGATTCGGATGTAATTTAATTTTGTAATTCTATTCTATTTAGCATTTCTCATTTATATCATGTGCAATGTAAACAATCTGATCATCTCCGATTATCACTCACGATATCGCGCCCCGAGAACCTTCCGCCCGACGGGGACTCCGATCCAACCCCGCCGGCTCGAGGTGTGACAGATTGGTATCAGAGCCATGGTTATTGAAAAATATAGCTCACTTATTTAAATGGTTTGGCCTAGACTATAACCTAGGACCCTGCATATAGAGAAAACAGGACTTAGGAATTTCTTGCATACTGTCTTCTGTATTTGATCATTGCACTAACCGATAACTTTATTGGTTATGATCAGAATGCCGCAGAGAAGACAGCCTCCCTTGTTACCTCTACCACCACAAGACTTGGCTCCACACTCTTCCACACCGTCACCAAATGATTCACCACCACCTCCTCCACCTCCTCCTTCCCCTCCTCCTTTGATTACTCAACCATCTGGCTCGGGCACAACACCGACTCTGGATCCTACCACTATCGCTATGATGACTTTTCAGAGTAGCCAGATGACAAATCAGATGAAAGAGGCAATACCAGAGATGTTCCTTCGTCTCCGCAACGAGATCAACAACACTGGCAACTCATCAGGAGAAGCAAGTGGAAATACTGGAGGTTCATCACATTACTCCTACAAGTCCTTTGTAGGATGTAAACCACCCAGCTTTAGTGGGTCTGAAGGAGCCGTTGGATTAATCCAATGGATTGAGAAGATCGAGGCAACCTTTGATCTCTGCAGCTGCCCCGAACACCACAAGGTCCGTTACTCAGCTGGAACATTCAACAAACGGGCTCTGATGGTGGAACGGTCAGATCAACGCCCGAGGAAGAGAAGAAGCTATGGCCATGCCATGGGAAGACTTTAAGACGTTGCTGAGAACAGAATTCTGCCCCAAGAACGAGTTGCAGAAACTGGAGGTTGAATTATCCAACCATGTGATGAAGGGGGCTGATCACATGGGGTACACTACTCGTTACCACAAGTTAGTTGCTTTGGTGCCGGACATGGTACCAACTTTAGAGAAGATGTAGAAAGCCAGTGAGCTGAGGAGAGACTAACTTAACCAGGATCAAGAGCTTAGACAAAGCTTTTGATGTTTTGCTCCCTCTTGAGTTTTGCTCTTTAGTTATTTTAGTGTTTAGTTTTCATAAATTAGAAGAAAAGAAGAGAAAACAGTAGGGCAACACAAAGAAGATTCAGAAAAGTGTTGTTCAAATTATTCAGTAGATGTTGGGGTATAAATAGCCCCGACATTTAATGTTTCAGGACAAATACAAGAAGAAGACAAACAGATAAGACTAATGACACTATTGCAGACACTGTAGCATCAGAATAGTACAAGCGTAAAGTCAACATAGGATCTTTAAAGATCTTAGTTCAGACTTTTGTACTGATGCTAATACATTATTCTTTCGGAAGCTCTTTATAGAAAACTATCTAATGTAGACAGTTATCCAAAAGCAGGTTACATTTATTCTTTCAACAGAAGAAACATATGTCTTCTGAAATATTGTTTTTCTTCCGAGGCAGATGTCTTTGGAAGTCTTCCGAAGTAAATGACTTTTATTCTTCGGAAGCAAGTGTTCTCTTCCGATAGTGTCTTCTGAGGTTTGTCTTCAGATAGAGTCTTCCGAAGCAACTTCTGAAGTATTGTCTTCGGAAGCATTTTTCTTTTATTTGTCTTCGGAAGCAGTTGTCTTTTATTTATGTCTTCCGAAGGTTCTTCTGAAGACTTGTCTTCGGAAGCTAGTGTCTTTTATTTGTCTTCGGAAGCAATTGGCTTTTATTTGTCTCTTCCGAAGGTTCTTCTGAAGACTTGTCTTCGGAAGCTAGTGTCCTGCAACATTTATTACAAAGATTATTTGAAAGGTGGTTTTGCTTCGTTAGTCCTTATTTTCCAACAATCTCCCTCTGGACTGATGAAGCCAAAACCACTTAATGTTAGATCCCAATAAATTTCTAGAACATCAGACTCAGTGGGGAAAGAATCATGAGAATGGTTCAAATGGGTCTCAGTAAAGCAAAGGCTTCTTTGTTTATCAGAGCTAGGCTTCTTTTGTTTATTTAAGCATTAACCACCTTTTGAGAATAGTTTGTGGATTATCTCCCTCTTTTTGGCTTAATCAGCCGGAGACAAGGCAGGGAAGAAAGAAAGGCAGAGAGAAGTGGGAGAAATGCTCCTTGAAAGGCAGTGGAGGAAGGGTAGTAGTAGTGAAGGTGGTTGAGAAGATTAGAAAACCTTCAAATGAAGGTGCCTGCATGGGGTTGAATTTGGATTACAGGACTAAAGATATCCGTTAATTCCATAATGTGAAGAACTGATCCGTCCATCATTTTGTAGATGTCATCCGAATCCCTGACTAGAGAGTCAGTTTTATTATGACCTGAGTCCATCTCAGAGATGTCATAAACCCCTTTTTCTTGGTTCTGGGGATTTCCTAGCCTTAGTTTTAAGAAAAACTTCATTGGCTGTTGCCATACCAGGAGTCTTATTGCCTAATCCATTCAAATGAAAAGCCATTGGATTTGCATATGAAATGGATGCTTCTGATATATGATCAGGAGGTCAAGATGGACTTGACGACCGAATCTCATCCTCTTTTATAGGGTAGAGAAGTATTGATGGATAGTGGGGGGGCTTTTAGAAACAGAGTTGTCCCTGGGAGAAAGGACGACCAACTGAAAGTCAACTGACATTTCAATGGTTAGTTAGGGTTCCCTTAGGAATACAACATCATCCTGTGAAGAGGATGAATGAGGAGCAGGATGGGAAGAGATGCTTGATATATCTATGAGGATGAAACAGATGTATCCATGTGTTCAGTGGGAACACAATCATGTTCAGGGATCTCATCTTCCTGAACAGATTCTTTTGGGTTTATTAGGCTTGGAGGGTTTGGGAGAAGTATTTTATGGCCAGTACCTAATTTAGGTGTGGAAGAAGGGTGGATGTGGGTTTACTAAAGATGGGTGTTTCTTTAGTATCATCCATCATTTTGAACATCAGTTAGTCAAGTCCGTCATAATATTATGAAGATCAAAGAGACAAACCGAAGGCAGAGCCGGAACTTATGAACATTTTGGATGATATACCAGGTTATCAAACAGATGTTATTTGAAATAGTTGCCTGTAAAGATCAAAAGGACTGACTTCTACATAATCAAGTTTTTCAGGTTAACCTAAAAAGTTCATGATTAAGTATGAAATTACAAAACTGAGTTAGAATAAGAGAGAGAGAGGTTGAGACTTACACATTTGGTCAAGAAGACATGTTCATGCACATCCGAAAAGTACAGACGAAATTTTGTGAGGAATGAAGCCTGGTCCGAAGCCGTTATGCCATTATCATAAGCATGAAGCTTGCGACAAGGTAAGCATAAGTGCTTCGTGCCAGACGACATGCCTGACAATTTATCATCCGTAACCATGAGCATTACTTAGAGTCTTCAAGAGGAAGAAGAGTTTCTTGAAAAACCAGAGGAGGAATAGGGTTTAAGTAGAATTATGGAGAAGAAGATGATAAATAAGGGAATTAATCGGAGAAGATTATTGGTTAAAAGAAAATGGCGGTAATAATCTTCTTGAGCCGTGAGAGTCAGTATTGAGACTCGGGTCTATCAGAAAGATTGACAACTGTCACATCAAATGCAAAGCTCAAGATTTTTATTGCAGAATCGGAAGAATCTTATTTTAGACACAAGTTAAATAAACTTATGAAAGTTATCGGAAGAAGAAAATAGAAGAAGAGGATATCTTCGGAAGAAAAGACATCGGAAGGAGAGTAATGTAACAATGGAAAGTTTAAACATCAGATGGATATGAAGCAGTGATTATATTGCCACTGATCCTATCTGTGTATATAGATAATTACTGAAAGAAATCAAGAGTTCTTTATCAGTTGTTTATCCAATATCCATTGTTTGGATAATTAAAGAAAATATCCTTTAATGTTTATTAACTCATATTTATCATGCCCAGTTTTGCTACAAACTTAGAGAAAGTTGAGGAGTCTAAGGGCTTGGTAAATATGTCAGCTATTTGATCACTTGTAGAGACATGTTCTGGAACTATTAGTCCTTTTTCAAAACAGTCTCTAATGAAGTGATGCCTTATTTCAATGTGTTTGGTTTTAGAATGATAGATAGGATTTTTTATTATGTTTTTGGCAGCTTCGCTGTCTATCAGAAGAGGTGTTTTTAGTTCAGTTATTCCAAAATCTAGCAGTTGATATTGTAACCAAAGAATTTGGGCAGTGCAATGGGCTGCTGCAATGTATTCAGCTTCAGCAGTTGAATTTGACACTGATGTTTGCTTCTTGCTTTGCCATGACACTAAGCAACCTGCAAAGAACTGACAACCTCCTGAAGTAGACTTTCTGGTGAGCGAGCAGCGCGCATAATCACTATCTGTAAAACCAACAAGCTTGCAAATTTGATTAGCAGGATACCAAATACCTAGTACAGGAGTACCTTTAAGATATCTGAGTATCCTCTTTACAAAAGAAAGATGAGATTGTTTGGGAGCAGATTGATATCTTGCACAGACACATGTTGCATACATGATGTCTGGCCTTGATGCAGTAAGATACATCAGAGAACCAATCATGCACCGGTAGAGAGTTTGATCTACAGGTTCACCATTGTCATCTGAACATATGCCAGGACTTGTTGCCATGGGAGTAGAAATTATTTTGCAATCATTCATATCAAATTTATTAAGAAGATCTTTTACATATTTAGATTGATGAATGAAAGTCCCGTGTGGGGTTTGTTTGACTTGAAGTCCTAAAAATGTTTTTAGTTCACTTAAAGCACTCATTTCAAACTTAGAAGACATTAATTTAGAGAATTGTTCACACATGGACTGTTTTGTTGATCCAAAAATGATGTCATCAACATAAATTTGGACTAACAAGAGTTCCTTATCTACCCTTTTTATGAACAAAGTCTTATCAATGGTTCCCCGTGAGAAATTATTAGAAAGAAGGAATTGAGAAAGAGTGTCATACCATGCTCTTGGAGCTTGTTTTAGGCCATAAAGTGCTTTGTCTAGTTTGTACACCCAATCAGGATGATGAACATCATCAAATCCTGGTGGTTGACAAACATAGACTTCCTCTTTTATTGTCCCATACAGGAAAGCACTCTTTATGTCCATCTGGAATACCTTTATGTTATGTGAGATGGCAAATGCTAGGAAGAGTCTAATGGCTTCCAATCTTGCCACAGGAGCAAAAGTCTCATCATAGTCAATACCTTCCTCTTGACAGTAACCTTGCACAACTAACCTGGCCTTATTTTTTATTATAATGCCTCTGTCATCTGTTTTATTTCTGAATACCCATCTGGTTCCGATGGGATATTTTCCATCGGGCAAGGGACATAGAGTCCAAACATTTTGCCTTTTGAACTGCAACAGTTCATCTTGCATTGCCTCTACCCAATTATTGTCTTTAAGAGCCTCCTGATATTTAGACGGCTCAATTTGGGATAGAAAGGCTGCATGAAGACAAAAGTTTGAAATCTAGCTTCTTGTTTGAACTCCTTTACTTAGATCACCTAAGATTTGTTCTAGAGGATGATTTTTGTTGAAAGGAATGATGTCCAAACAGTTATTTGAGGAGGCAGCATCGGAATAAGATAAGTTTTCGATGGGGGTGAGAGAGTTTGGAATGTGATCAGGAACATCTATGGATGCATTATCCAAGACAGGAGATGGAGGAGTAGATGGTATATCGTCTTGGTTTTGAGAATTTGCTTCTTGAGAATTTATTTGATAAGATGGAAAAGAAGTGAAGAACTTTGAAACAGAATCGTCCTCAATAGAAGATAGATCTTCAGAAGTTTGACATGACTCTGATGAAGGAGAAGAAGAGGGGATGGAAGGGATGAATGAGAAGCTTTCAAGATCAAAAAGATCATCAGGTGCAGAAGGAAAGGATGAGGTTGATGCTAATTCATTGAATTTTACATCAATAGATTCCTCAATTATTTTTGTTCTGAGATTGAAAGCTCGATATGCTTTAGAAGTCTGAGAATATCCAACAAAGTATCCAGAATCAACTTTAGCAGCAAATTTGGACAAAGAGTCTTTTGTATTTAGGATAAAACACGGACATCCAAAGACTTTGAAGAAGGAAATGAGAGGCTTTATTTTATACAGAATTTCATAGGCAGTCTTGTTATGTCTTTTTACAATGTGAACTCTGTTCAATACATAACAAGCAGTATTTACTGCCTCAGCCCAGAATGATAAAGGTAATCCTGAGTCTGCAAGCATGGTTCTTGCAGCTTCAATCAGTGTCCTGTTCTTTCTTTCTACAACTCCATTTTGAGCAGGAGTTCTAGGAGCACTATATTGTCTAAGGATTCCTTTAGAAATACAAAATTTATCAAGAACTTGATTTTTGAATTCTGTGCCATTGTCACTCCTTATTATTTTAACAGGAAGACTGAATTGTCTTTCAAGATGAGTGACAAGAGCAATTATTTTATCAGAAGTCTCATCTTTGCTGAAAAGGAAGAAGGTCTAGCAAAATCTTGAGTAATCATCTACAACAACTAGACAATATCTTTTTCTTGCCAAACTAGCTACCTTCACTGGACCAAACAGATCCATATGAAGCAGATTAAGACAGTTAGTTGTTTTGGATTCCTCAATAGACTTATGTGAAGTTTTATGTTGCTTTCCCTTTAAGCAAGATTCACATTGACCTTCAAAATGAAATTCTTTAGAAGGCAATCCTCTTACTAGAGAAAGGGTTGAAAGCTTGTGAAGAGTTTGGTGATTAAGGTGGCTGAGTCTCCTATGCCAGAGAGTAGTTTCAGAAGATGATGCTTTGGCTATCAAACATGTAGGTGAAGATGTTTGAGAGTCAGTGGTCATATCTACAACATAGACATTTCCACGTCTTTTAGCCGTTAGCAAAGTGTGTTGATCAATCAAGACCTTTATTTTAGAGTTTATTTCTGGAGAAAGAATTTTGCAACCGTCTTTAGTGAAAAATGAATTAAAATTTTTGTCAGCTAGTTGAGAAACACTCAAGAGATTAAACTTGAGGTTTTCAACTAAGCTAACATCTTTAAATTTCAAATTTCCTCCTGAGACAGAACCGGATCCCACTATCCAACCTTTTGCATTATTTCCGAAAGAAACAGATCCACCATTATTTGGAATGAAGTCATTTAGAATGGATCTGCATCCAGTCATGTGCCTAGATCCTCCACTATCCACATACCAGAGATGATTTTGGTTTGAAGAGGATTTCTGCACATGAGAATTATTTACAAAAGATTAGACATGGGGTATTTTATTTTATTTATTTGTTTGGTTTATTTTGTTGTGTATCTTTCATCAATTTATGCATCATTAACAGCAGTTGTTGCTGATTTTGTTGGAGAAGATTGATTTGAGAATCCACGGGAGAAGAGTTAGCACCATTATTAGAGCAAGAAACTGGGTTCACCGTAGAGTAAGGAGGTGGCGTTCCCAAAATGGAAGGTCTGGAGTTAATTCTCAAGGAAGAGGGTAAGATAGAGGAAGAATGAGGATGTGTCCCAACAGATTTGTTACTTGCTGTTCTTACTTTCTTCATCTTATTTGGGAGGTTCCCTTTAGATGAAGAAGTATGATCAGCTTTCAACTTATTAGCCTTTATCCTAGCTTTCTCCAAAGGTGTTTTTGTTCTGCAGTTTTCAGTAGCATGATTGTACTTAAAACATTTTAAGCAGGCTGGGGAAATTATTTGGGATGAAAGGTCTGTTTGCTTTCATTGTGGGATAAGGAGGATGAGGATGAGAAGGAGGAAACTGGATATTTATCATAGGTTCTTTTCCTTTATCAAGATTTGACTTGATATTAGAAGTGAATCCAGACTTTATTGTTTCTTCTAAACAAGGAGTAGGGCTCATATTAGGAGCAATCTCACTTTGTTCTGAAGAGTTATTGTGTTGAACTGAGTTCAACTGAGCTTTTTCTATTCTTGTCAGATTTGTATTAGTGGGATATACAAACTTAGAGAAATAGTTTGGCTGATACACCAACGAAGGTGTATCTTTTATTGAAGGAATTTCATCAGGAAGAAAGGTTGGTGAAACAGGTTCAGGAGTAGTTTCTTCCTTATTATTATCAATGGCTGTATAATCATCTGGTCGAGCAGTATGATTATACCCAATTCCAAATCTTGCCTTGCTGTGAACTTGCTTTTGTAAAAGCATCTTGAATCCTTTGCAAGATTCAACCCACTTTTCACAGCTTACTTGAGTTTGAGATAATTCATCTTTACAAGCATAATATTTTTCTCTTTGTAGATCAAAAGATGCTTGTAAATTGATTTTCTCAATATTCAAGGCACATAGTTCATTATCTTTTATTTTTATTAATTTTTCCATTTCAGAATTTTTATTGTCCAGAAGTTGTTCCAAATCCTGATTTTGCTTTTGAAGCAACATATTGGCTTTCTTTATTTTTGCAAAAGCCTCTATGCAAGCATTGGAACATAATTTTTCTAAGGTGGAAGAGGATACCTGAGCATCAGAAATATATGCTTTAGGTTGATCAGAAGAGCAAGAATCTTCACCAACAGCCATAAGAGCAAAATTTGTTGGTTCAAAAGTGATGAGGGCATGGCCAACATCTTCAGGCAAGCTGCTCCAGTCTATGTACTCTTGAGAAAAAAGAGCCTGTTGACCAGATGATGAAGATTTGACAGCATGTCCGGGAGCATTTATTTGTGAAGAAGGAGCTGTAACAACTTGAAGTGAGGCAGGAGTAAGTTGGTACATGTTTCCATTTGCAGTTTGTACATATTGCACATTGTTAGAAGAAGAGTTTTGTGCAATGTGTGTTGATTCTTGAGGATTATTGGACCTTTTGAAAGAAGAAAAGGTGGATGAATGTGGTGTTGAAGAGGTGTGTGAAGGTATGTTTGGATAGGTCACATAAGAAGAAGGGTTAGAGTTTGAAGCATTAGTGCATTCCTTGGCAAAATGTCCAGTGCCATGACATCTATAACATTGGACAATAGCCTTATTTAGACCAATCTTGGTTTTTCCATGGATACCGGGAAATTTTCTTCCTGTCCTCTTGTAGAACTTGTTAGTTCTTATGCTCAAGAGAGCCAGTTGATGGAGAATATCCATCTCTTCCAAGTCATCACTTGGAACTTGATGAAGATCGTCCATGATAAAACAAGGATGGTCAGAGGGGAGAGAGTGGTCATCACATGAAGAGAATGAAGAGGTGATACCAGTAGTTATGTCAATATGTTCATCATAACCCTGATCATTTATCACAGAGTTATGACTAAGGAGAGCAGTGTTCCCTTGAACATACTCTTCAGTTGATTTTCCAGATTTTATTAGTTTTCTTTTCTGGTCAATCTCTCGCTCAAAAGTGAGTAACTTACCATGAAGTTGGGTAAGTGAGAGTTTACCAAAATCTGGTGAAGATCTCATGACTATAGAGTAAGTTTCCCATTTTTCAGGGAGAGATCTTAAAAATCGATTTAGAACTGAGACAGGAGGATACACTTGACCAGCTAATTTTAGTTCACTTAAGAGAGAAGTGAACCTTTCAAATTGCTGAGTCAGTGACTCATTATTTAGTTGGCAGAATGTCTCATATTGTTGAGCCAATATCTCTCTAGTATTGGCTACAACATCATCAGTACCACCGAATTGCTCTTTTAGAGCATCCCATAAGTCCTTAGCAGACTCATGGTGAAGAAGACCCGAATAAATTTCATTCGGAAGGGCCATGGCCAGCTGAGCATGTGCCTTGGCATCAAGCTCCAATTTATGAAAGTCTTCTTCAGTATAGTTTCGGGGATCCTTAGGGACATCATCTCCAGTCTCTGTGTCCAAGACCATTGGTTTATGAGGTCCGAACATGACAGACTTCCAACATCCTGTATGATTATTTGACAGGAAATGTAACATCCGTCTCTGCCAAATATTATATTGATGCCTAACCAGAATTGGTGGCTTCCTGGCAGAACCAGTGTTATGCGGGTCTAAGGTGAATTTTTCTGCCATTTGTTTAAACCGTTTTGAGTAAATCAATAGTGAGTACTCAAGATAGTTTGGTTGAAGGATTTTTGAACACTTTAAAGTTTCAAAAATCAATCTTTAGCAGATTTTGAAAAGAAGATGATAATAGAAAACTAAACACAGATATTAAAGCGAGCTTTGAATTTTAGCCTTGATGGTTAAACCAAGACTAATGAACAAGGCTCTGATACCAATTGTAGAAAGCCGGTGAGCTGAGGAGAGACTAACTTAACCAGGATCAAGAGCTTAGACAAAGCTTTTGATGTTTTGCTCCCTCTTGAGTTTTGCTCTTTAGTTATTTTAGTGTTTAGTTTTCATAAATTAGAAGAAAAGAAGAGAAAACAGTAGGGCAACACAAAGAAGATTCAGAAAAGTGTTGTTCAAATTATTCAGTAGATGTTGGGGTATAAATAGCCCCGACATTTAATGTTTCAGGACAAATACAAGAAGAAGACAAACAGATAAGACTAATGACACTATTGCAGACACTGTAGCATCAGAATAGTACAAGCGTAAAGTCAACATAGGATCTTTAAAGATCTTAGTTCAGACTTTTGTACTGATGCTAATACATTATTCTTTCGGAAGCTCTTTATAGAAAACTATCTAATGTAGACAGTTATCCAAAAGCAGGTTACATTTATTCTTTCAACAGAAGAAACATATGTCTTCTGAAATATTGTTTTTCTTCTGAGGCAGATGTCTTTGGAAGTCTTCTGAAGTAAATGACTTTTATTCTTCGGAAGCAAGTGTTCTCTTCCGATAGTGTCTTCTGAGGTTTGTCTTCAGATAGAGTCTTCCGAAGCAACTTCTGAAGTATTGTCTTCGGAAGCATTTTTCTTTTATTTGTCTTCGGAAGCAGTTGTCTTTTATTTATGTCTTCCGAAGGTTCTTCTGAAGACTTGTCTTCGGAAGCTAGTGTCTTTTATTTGTCTTCGGAAGCAATTGGCTTTTATTTGTCTCTTCCGAAGGTTCTTCTGAAGACTTGTCTTCGGAAGCTAGTGTCCTGCAACATTTATTACAAAGATTATTTGAAAGGTGGTTTTGCTTCGTTAGTCCCTATTTTCCAACAGAAGAGGATAGACAGATATGTAGGTGGACTCCCCGCCTGTATTCAGGGCATGGTTGTTTCAGCCAACCCTGCCACTGTCGAGTCTGCAGTGAGATTGGCTGGGAAACTCACTGACCTTATAGTAGCCTCTGGAGTTCTAAAGAAGGAGGCTGAGCCCAGCAAGAACAAAGCTGAGTCTTCAAAGAAACCCCACCACCATCAGAAGAAGAAACAGAAGATCATCAAGAACTACACGGTGGCCACACCTCTTCAACAAGTAGCAGCAGCACCACAAGACCCTAACCGCAAACCCTACACTGGCACGTTTCCTCTGTGTACCAAGTGTCAGTATCATCACATTGCTAACACTCCCTGCAGGCAATGCACGGGATGTGGAAGAAAGGGCCATTGGGTCCAACACTGCCGGATGACACCTAACCAAGCAGTCAACAATGCTGCTTTGGCTCTCCCTCCACCAGCTAATCAGAACAATGGTGGATGCTATAACTGTGGCGAACAAGGCCACTTTGCGAAGAACTGCCTGAAGAAGGCACAACCAGCAGTTCAAGCACCCCGTGGACGAGCCTTTGCCATCGGAGCACCAGCTGCACGCCAGGACCCAAATGTGGTCACTGGTACGTTTCTCTTACATGACTTTTATGCATCTGTTCTATTTGATACTGGTGCAGATCAGAGTTTTATCTCTACCGACTTTGTATGCCAACTAAATTCAGTAGAGGAACAGTTAGATTCCCCTTACATTATAGAAGTAGCTAACGGGAAACAGATTACAGTTAGTACAGTTTATAGGAACTGCCCATTGACACTTAACGATCATACATTTACCATCGATTTAATACCGATGGAGTTGGGTAGTTTCGACATCATTGCTGGAATGGATTGGCTTTCCTCTAATCGAGTGGAAGTCATCTGTTCTGAGAAGCTGCTTCGAATTCCATTGCCGAGTGATCGCGTATTGGAAGTTAAAGGGGATCAAGCAAAACGAAATGTCAAAATCATCTCTTGCATAAAGGCGCGTAAGTGTCTACAGAAACAGTGCGTTGCATTCTTGGCTCATGTGGTGGAAAAAGAGAAGGATAAGAAGAAGATTCAAGACGTACCGGTAGTGAGAGAGTATCCCGAAGTATTTCCTGAAGACCTACTTGGTTTGCCACCTGTGCGACCGGTAGAGTTCCGTATTGACTTAATGCCTGGAGCAACTCCTGTTGCCAAATCTCCTTACAGGTTAGCACCTTCAGAGATGCAGGAATTGTCAAACCAGTTACAGGAGCTACTTGACAAGGGTTTCATTAGACCGAGCTACTCACCTGGGGGAGCTCCGGTCTTGTTCGTGAAGAAGAAAGATGGATCGTTCAAAATGTGCATAGATTACAGAGAGCTGAACAAATTAACCATCAAGAATCGGTATCCATTACCGAGGATTGATGATTTGTTTGACCAACTGCAAGGAGCTCAATACTTCTCAAAGATTGATTTGCGGTCTGGATATCATCAGCTTAGAGTACAAGACGAAGACAAACCGAAAACGGCCTTCCAAACCAGATACGGGCATTACGAATTCATGGTGATGCCTTTCGGATTGACAAATGCACCAGCGGTTTTCATGGATCTCATGAACCGAGTGTGCAAGCCGTATCTAGATCAGTTTGTTATTGTCTTTACTGATGACATACTGATTTATTCTAAGAGCAAAGCAGATCGTGAACAACACCTTCGAAAGATCTTGGAGCTGTTGAAGAAAGAACAACTCTATGCTAAATTCTCTAAATGTGAATTTTGGCTTAGAGAAGTTCAATTTCTGGGTCATGTGGTTAACAGCTAGGGAATACACGTAGATCCTGCCAAGATCGAGGCGATAAAGAACTGGGATACTCCGAAGACACCAACGGAGATACGGTCTTTTCTGGGATTGGCGGGTTATTATAGAAGGTTCATCTCGAATTTTTCTAAAAAAGCCTTGCCACTCACTAAACTAACCCAGAAAAGTGAACCGTTTGTCTGGGAGCAGAAACAAAAAGATGCTTTTCAGACATTGAAACCGAAACTATGTGATGCTCCAATTCTATCTCTCCCAGAAGGTTGTGATGACTTTGTTGTATACTGTGATGCCTCCCATCAGGGACTAGGCTGTGTACTAATGCAACGTGACTAAGTTATTGCTTATGCTTCAAGACAGTTAAAAGTTCATGAGAAGAACTACACTACTCATGATCTTGAACTGGGAGCAGTAATCTTCGCCTTGAAGATTTGGAGACATTACTTATATGGCACCCAGTGTACCATATTTACTGATCACAAGAGTTTACAGCACATCTTTGATCAGAAGGAGCTCAACATGCGACAACGCCGTTGGGTTGAACTTCTAAACGACTATGACTGTGTGATCAAGTACCATCCGGGAAAGGCAAACGTTGTAGCTGATGCCTTGAGCCGGAAGGAACGGGTCAAACCCCTACGTGTTAGAGCAATGGGGATAACCGTACAGACCAGTTTAAGTGACAAGATTATTCAAGCACAACAAGAAGCACTTGACCGAGGTAATCTGAAAAAGGAACTTGATTGCGGAGCAGAAAAACAGTTTGACACGAAGCCTGATGGAATGATCTATTACCGGGAACGTGTATGGATCCCGGCGGTAGATGATTTGAGAAAACTTATCTTCGATGAAGCACACTAGACTAAATACTCTGTTGATCCTGGTACTGATAAAATGTACCAAGATTTGCGTGGATTTTATTTGTGGCCTGGAATGGAGAAAGACATAGCCGAATACGTCGGTCAATGTCTAACGTGTGCGAAGGTAAAGGCGGAACACCAGAGACCGTCTGGTTTACTGGAACAGCCTGAGATTCCGCTCTGGAAGTGGGAACAAATAGCTATGGATTTCATTACCAAGCTACCCCGCACTTCCAGTGGTCATGATACGATATGGGTGATCATTGATCGTTTAACAAAATCTGCTCACTTTTTGCCTATGCGTGAGACTTTCACGATGGATAAACTGGCAAGATTGTATATTAACCAGATAGTGGTACGACACGGTGTGCCATTGTCTATTATCTCTGATAGAGACAGCAGATTCACATCAAGGTTCTGGCAATCATTGGAGAAATCTCTAGGGACACAGTTAAATCTGAGTACAGCTTACCACCCACAAACGGATGGTCAAAGCGAACGTACTATTCAAACCCTGAAGGACATGTTAAGAACCTGTGTATTGGACTTCGGTGGGAACTGGGATTCCCATTTGCCACTGATCGAGTTCTCCTACAATAACAGTTGTCACAGCAGTATCGGATGTGCACCATTCGAGGCTCCTTGTGGCCGGAAATGTCGATCACCGATCTGTTGGACTGAAGTGGAAGATAATCGTATAACTGGGCTAGAACTTATTCAAGAAACCACTAATAAGATTGCCCAGATTCAGAGAAGACTACAAGCTACAAGAAGCAGACAAAAGAGCTATGCTGACAAACGGCGTAAGCCGTTGGAATTCCAAGTGGGAGACCGAGTCATGTTGAAGGTATCCCCATGGAAAGGTGTTGTAAGCTTTGGAAAGAAAGGAAATTTAGCACCACGATACGTGGGACCGTTCGAAATCATCGAACGTATTGGTCCTGTAGCTTATCGACTGAGATTACCGAATGAACTCAGTGGTGTGCATGACGTGTTTCACGTCTCGAACTTAAAGAAATGCCTTGCTGACGAGTCTCTCGTCATTCCGATTGAAGAAATTCAAGTAGATGAACATTTACACTTCATAGAAGAACCTCTGGAGATTATGGATCGCAAGGTTAAACAACTGAGGCGAAGCCGTATTCCGATTGTAAAGGTTAGATGGAATTCAAGACGCGGACCCGAGTTTACTTGGGTGCGTGAAGATCACATGAAGTCAAGGTATCCCCAACTGTTTGAAGAGGAAGTTGTACCCGATAACAACTCTTAAATTTCGGGACGAAATTTCTCTAACAAGGGGAGACTGTAACATCAGTGCCGGAACCGTCACCGGAACAATGATCTCTACAGTACATGAACAGTAAATCAGGTACATATTTCAGTTATCAATTGTATATCATTTTCATTTCATGTTATCAAAGCACAGTTCAGATTCAATTTAGAAAACAAAGTTGAGAACAATGGTTCTTGAGTCAGATAATTATCTGGCAACACAGAACCATCATGTGATTATTTGTTAGGATTTATTATGTAAAAACGTATGTGAGGCTTTAAAGAACAAAACAACACGAATATCGTTATGTGAATGCTAAATTGACGGGTTATTCGTATAGGTGACGATCTGTACGAATATATCTGAAATTTTAACGTTCTGAATAATATTCTATAATTAGAAAACAATATTGAAAAGTATAGTTATCGTCGTGTTCGTACGGGTGACGATTCGAACGTATACGCGCGACAACCGAACGATTCAATTTAAACAGTTAATTAAATATTTTAAATTTAAATGAATAAAAGATATTAGTTAATTTATTAGGAATCAAAACCTAGAATAATTAAATGAATTCTATTTTTATAAATCGTGTCGTTTCGTCGCGAAAACTACGCGAGCCGACATTTTACGCGAAACAGAACGAGACCGAACAACCGGATATATTCTAAATCATTAAATGAAACATTTATGTCACCACCAACCATCACCACCTCCATTTTTCTCTCATTCACGTTTTTCTTCACTCTCTCTCTAAGAACCATTTCCTCCACCTTCTCTCTAGAGGATCCTCATCATTTCTAGACGGAATCGAGCATAGTTGGTGTCATTACGATCCTCTCATCTTGTAGATTACATAAGTACAAGTATTTCGAGTTTCTATCCACAAAATCTAAGGTAAATGATCACTTTAAACACGGTTTTAGGGTATTCACGAGCCCTTTCAGTTGTGGCCATGATAATCAACTCTAATCACTTAAGAATGACGTGATAAGCATTAATGAACAACTAGTAGGATGTAGAACTTATGTTGTAACAGGTTTGGATCGAGAAATGAGATAGAAAGTGCAGGTTAGTGGGAGAGAGCTGCTACAGGTTCGTTGCTGGCGGCCGAACCTTACTAGGTTAGAGCCGAACCCTACACGAACCAGTCACGAGGTAGCCGAACCTAGGAGTTTTCCTAGCCGAACCTTTTGTGGTTGGGCGAACCTTCTGCAGCCGACCTATGGCTTCAACTACCCATGGACGAACCTTATTTCTAACCGAACCACTAGGTATTGCCGAACCATCTGACTTAAGCGAACCTTAGGGCTAGTCGAACCTTCACATTTCCAGTAAACCATAGTGGCCAAACCCTTGGATAAAACTCAGCCGCGAACCTCGGTCATGGTCAGCCGAACCACAGGCCCACGAACCTTCTCAGTTGAATAAAACAAGTTGTGGCGAACCCATGCATACTAGCCGACCCTTGATGAACCAATATATATTCACGAACCTAGGTGATGATAACCAAGCTTTTGCATGACAGTCGAACCCTACAGGTTCGCCGGGTGGTGTCATGGCCGAACCATTTTACTTCAAAACCCTAGAATTAGAACGAACCTTGAGGGTTCGTTGATGCTAGTGGGTTAGCCGAACCCAAGGTCAGCTCCTCTAAAAGGTTCGCTGCCTTGGGAGGATGTCGAATCCTAGACAACTCTAAATAGGAAATTCTTAAGGTGCATGGGGGTTAAATACGTACATATACATAAGGCAAGGTATATGTGTGCATGGGGACTCACGTGATCTATGCATGGAGTGAACTAAGAGGATTAAACGTAAATCACACTCATTTTGAAATGAACAAAGTCATTGTTGTTAAACAACAAAAATGTTAAGATTAGGATGGTTAATTATTGCTACTAACATAAGGATAACTTATAATCAAGGACTCTAATGGGCCTAGGTTGTGCTCAAGCGGATAACATTTTTAGAAATCCATGCGAATTAAAGGCACAAGTTAGGTAATCAATTTTAAATCAAAGATATTCAATTGGGCCAAAGTGGGCCCAATGGGGCTTAATTAAGCCCAATACACATTAAATGTTTACTTAAATTCAAGAAATGAGAGTTTAATAAAAGAAACCTATTTATAGCCTGTTAGATTAATTAAATGGTTTTGACTTAACATGGAATTAAATTATAAATGTTTATTGGAAAGTCTTTGCTTATTTTGTTGGAAAATTGTTGAAAAATAGATAATATTAATTGTCTGGATTTGAACCGAAAACAAAGGAAACTCTGCCCAAATTTTTGTAAAATTTAAAAATAAGTAATTATAAATAAACAAGGGATTTGGGGTCATAAAAGGGTAACTAAGTTAGATTAGATTATAGATATACTTAGTACTAGGACACTTAGTTACACACACCAAGACAAGGACTTAGGCACAACGATTATTACGTATACTTATTGTATTCAAACTCTTATAAAAAAACTCAGGAACCGAAGATACTTAACCTACAAACAAGAGTGCGCATTCTGTGATAGTACATTAGACATCAACACAGGTGAGTTCATTGCCCTTTTCTAGCCTTTTTGTTTTTAAAACGCGGGGCTGAGAAGCATGCGTAAACTGTTATTTAAATTGTTTACTTAAATGCTTTTGAATTTATATGTTTTACATATATAAATGTTATCCTAGACCATGTCTAGAAAGAGTTTATGCAGGTTTTACTAAGCTTATTTACTTATAAATTAAGTGAATAATCGGGTTAAACTAAACATTTCAAATGAATCAAAACATTTCAAAGGAATCAAACTAAACATTTTGACAAATAAAGTGGTTGAGTTCAACGAATCAAACGTAACATTTTGACAAATCAAGTGGGTGAGTTCAACGAATCAAACGAAAATTTTGACGAAACAAGTGTGGAATTTCAACGAATCAAACGAAACAATCTTTGCAAAGGTAATATTCAATGTTCAACAAATCAAGTGTTTGTCGAACAATGAATCAAGTGTACAATTGATCAATGAATCTAGTATTCTATGTTCAACGAATCAAGTACATCTTGTATCAGAATCAGACGAATCAATAAATCATTTTCAAGGGAAAGTCTGGGAAATATCAAAGATAATATATGCCAAAACGAATCAAGAACGAAACAAAAACCCTACATTTCAAGAAGTCCTAGCTAGACCGTTTGATTTGTAGGTCATATGTTTGATGATATTTACAGATTCCCTAACTACTAAGTACCTAGATTGACAGACTAGTCTACTCGAGTTTGACCAAGGCCCAATCATTAGGACTTAGATTTTATTTAAATGTTTATTTATTTATTTACTTAAGCATTTATGACTGTTTATACAATTGTTATGGTTAATCATATTGTGTGATGAACTTATGAAATCAACATGGATTTCAAATGATTGTAATTACAGGGACAAAGAACAGAAGGATTTTTTTTGTGTTTAATGAGAAGGGTAAAAATGCTTAACTATTATTAACAACAGTGTCATATACGGATTAGTATGTGGTGGGACGGTGGCTGGGTGGGCGATAAGTTCGACCCTACATATGCCCTATATATAAGCATACTGATTCGGATATTACACGTGGAGTTAATGAGGTTAAGGTCTTTACCGGAAGAGGTTTACAAATCACTTTCAAACTTAAAAGTATATGAACTCACCAACCATGTGTTGATTTTATTTTTGCATGACTTCTCAGGTGACGAACAGGTCAACTAGGAAGCTTATGCTTTTGGACTAGGACTTCAGATAGAAGACTTAATATTTTTGGACCTGCATATTTTTGGGAAACATCATTACACAATTATTTTGTACATCTTGTGTAGTTACAAGATAGTTATTTTATGATGTTTATGATAGATTTACATCGTTAAATTATGAACGATTCGGATGTAATTTAATTTTGTAATTCTATTCTATTTAGCATTTCTCATTTATATCATGTGCAATGTAAACAATCTGATCACCTCCGATTATCACTCACGATATCGCGCCCCGAGAACCTTCCACCCGACGGGGACTCCGATCCAACCCCGCCGGCTCGGGGTGTGACAAAAACCATAACAATCAGGTCAATACGTAAGTATACGCAAAGAATGTTTCAGCTTTAAACTAAAATAAAAGAAAAAATAAACTCAGAATTTCTTTTGAAAATTAAACACATGACCAAAACTAGTAATTTAACTTTTGTTCAAGAAACATTTTGTAAGATTAATGTAACATCTGTGCATTTAGTCATGGTAGTCATAAACAGTGATAGAACAATGTGTATTCATATTCAATCTTACAATGTGATTCATGTGTTCATGTTTGTGTTTGTGTCTTATAGGATCTTATTTAATTAGGAACAAGTATGTATTATTTATTTACAGTCGATTACGCTACGCAAGAACAATATTGTATTATATCGAAACAGCCATGGGCTGGCGGCATATAAGGCAGGTAGCTGGACTCTGAGTATGCCCTATACATATACTGTGTTCGGTGTAATGGGATAGTGTTAATGCGTAGTGTTCAGTCTGATATTATGACAAACAAATTAATTAAACAAATCGTAGTGTGTAAGCTAGACCGAGTATCATTATGGGTGACGATTCATGACGATATTAATGTCAAACTTATAATTACGAATAAACGACAATAAATAAATAATACGACCAAAAACGTACGTAATTGCAGGTATACACGTAATTATATTTGTTTAACAGTCTGACTACGAACGAAAAGTAAAAATAAATAAAATATTTTATTTTACATTTTACAATTTTGAAACTCATCAAAAACAATTCAAAATATTTGATTTCGTAATCGTTACGACGAGCGCGTAAAAATACGCGAAACCGAACCCGACCGAACCTGAACACGCGGGGAACCACCCGGGACATAAAAACCTTAAAATCCCTCATTTCTCTTCAAAAATTGCAGCCAATCCCGTTTTCTCTCTCTAAATTCCCGACTACCATTTTTTACCCTAGAATCCACCTACAAATTCGATCATAACTTCTTTGTTTCTTAACCAAATCGCGCATATAATATATCAAAACGTCCGTATCGACGAGAGGAATCTGGAAGTACAAGGGATCGGAGCTGATTCGAAGTATTCTGGCCGGAATCTTAGAGAGAAGGTACGTTACTGTAGGGTTTTACACTATTCATCATCTTCTTCCTTTGAAACCTGTTTTTCCAGCCCTTATTGTTCACGAACCACGGCTGAAATCTGTTTGAGAACACTTAGACGAACTTAGAATGAAGTGGGTTAATGTTTGATCTAATCTATTAGAGATGGAAGGGAAGCCAACGATAGTGATAATAGATGTGGACCATCCATGTAACAACCGACTCAATATAAATCAATATTAACTATTTCAATGTCGTAAAGGTCCACCGACCCATGTTCTGAAAATCTCTGATTTGTTGGGATCTACGAAATTGAAGAAAATCCATCCATGTTAACAGCCCATCTATATTACAATATCGGTGGGTGCTGCCTTATGTCGGTTTGGGTTCCTTTCGATCCCCTTTGACCATGACAGCTTCTAGAGCAACCCAGAAACCATTGATATTAGCTTGGCTGGTCTGGGAAATTTCGGTATTATCACCTGTCGAAATTGTAATATTGATGGGAATTTTTGTTGGATGTTAACCGATTTTATTAGTGGGCCCATTCCAGCCTTATCCCATTTTTTTTCTTTCCTACGATGCTACTCTCATGCACTACTACACCACACAAATTGATATTATCCTCCATGATGCTTCTGACAACCCACCATCCCATGTTCTAATATTAGTTAGTAGTCTAAGCAAGAACAGTGGTTGAGAAAATAAGATCGAAGGATTGCCATAAAAAGTGATAGCCCATTGATATTGTAGTTTCAACGCGTGCTGCTTTAATTTCATATGGTTTCTTTCGATCCCTTTGACCATAACAGTTTATAGTACAAACAAAAACCATAAGAATATCCTTAATCAAGTCAACCCAAAAGAGTTTAAACAAAGAAACATAAACGTTGGACGTGTAACGAAGATTGATATCGACCGAAAAGGAACCATCGATAATTATAATATCGATGGTATACCTATGAATCTAAGATGACCGATATTACTAATATCGACCTCCACCATCACCGGGCCAAGATATTAACACAGGTCCATCATGTTGTGGTTCTTGAACTCTAGAATAAATCAACGTGAAGTCATTCAATCAAGTAACAAATGATCATTTAAGCTTAGAGGGATCAATGAGAATATTATAACCCTAAATTGATTCTAGTGATTATGGATTGGTTTTATTCTAATTAAGTCTCACTTAATTTAGGAATAAGATTATGACACGATCACAAAAGTTTAAGCACATAAAAAAATTTTTAAAGAATGCATGGAACCAAGGGATTATCATATTCACAAACACATGCTATTTATTATACATAACAAGTATATGTATAAAATAACATGACATTTTTTTTCATAAATCAAGTGTTATTCGAACGATTCAATCATATTCTTTAAGTTCATATAACATTTTCTAAACCTAAGAAGTTATTCAAGAAGTAATTATTAACAAGTCAACATAAGCCAACCAAGTCAGATAAGTCAAACAACCAATTTAAGTCTATACAATCATAAATCTTATATTATATGTATGATTACAATGATATAGGAATCAGTTAGTAGTCTTGTTGCTTGCTACTTGTTCTGGTTCAGAGTCTACTGCTGTCAGGTGAGAACATTAGCCCCTCTTTTACTGTTTTGGGGTGGAACACGTGACCAAACACTCTTTATACAATCATATCTCATATACAGGATTCGTGCTACTTTTCAACAATTACAGGTTCACTCTACAAATTTAAGGGATTTATCAACTATTTTAAAATGAGTTACCAACTGTTAAACATGTTCTACTAAAAAGTTTTATAAATTATTTTACAACCGGGTTTATATAAGATGTTTTATATAGGTTAAACACTTTGAAAGATTAAGTTTTACAAACTTTTACAAGCTTTTAAACTATAACCCATATTTTTAAATAAATGTTTTATTAAATGTTTTCGTTCAAACCTTGTATTTATACAAGGGTCTTCTATCACCGGATTAAATGGGTTTTCAAAGTGGTATTAAATCAAAGGATTTCAAAGTAATGGAAGTCAATCATGAGTATTCAATCAAATGTTTTCAATCACATCATTTAATCTTAAAAACTTAAAAGCATGGTGTTAATCGTTGTGAACAAACTTATACACACATCAAGACAATTACTCAATCTTATTCTTATTCTTATAACGTTAGTACTGGGTGATCACAACAAGGGAAAGTGGGACACGTTATGGTAATGCCAAGGTTGCGGTTAGCGTTTTAAATTTGTTTTAAAAACTAACTACAAATTGGATGCTTTACGGTAATATGGATTTGCTGCTAATTAACTTTACCAGCATAGGTCATATTGACCGGGTACGTCAACATGGAGTTTGCTGACTCCAATCGTAGTTTAGGACTTGATTATATGTTGGCTGTTCTAGTAGACAGTCATTAGAATGTTTGCACACGTTAACCTTACTTGATGTTAGTTTGGGTTGCAACTATCCATGTTATTTTCATTCATTGTTTTATACTTATGTTTTACAATGCAGATTCATATTTACAAATGTTAAACATATTGTTCTCACCAACTACTTTTGTAGTTGACAGTTACTTTTCACGTGTTTCAGGTAATCAGGTTTAGAGCTTCACAAGGAAAACTAAGGAGACCAAAGTTAAGATAGAAATAGATGAAGAAACAAGCTAGGATGGATTAGAAACTCACATAATCCTGATTGTTTAATTGTCTTGTCTGAGTTTTATTTTGTAAACAATATTTTTGGGTCTGTATATGAGACTTAGTAATGCATTGTGGTTGTTCTTATTCAATACTTGTGCATGATTCAACCATCGATCGTCACCGCTCCGTGGATTCCGCACGCGGCGCAGGGGGTGTGACAATTAACTACCACTCATTCAGGACAAAACTAAGTACTGTGTCCTAAGCATATGTTTTTCATAAAGCATAATCAAAATTTGTCAAATATTATCTTAACTAAGTTATAAACCTACCAGCATATCATACTAAGTAATTGTAACTGCTCTTTATGTTTAAGTTCTTGTATGATACAGATGTGCTTTCAATTGCAAACAATATGCTATTATTTCTCACTTGGTCGAATCAATTTCTCAGCTTTTAATTATTTTAAATATTTTTGTGTTTTTGATTTTTTAAATGTTTTTGTATTTTTCAAAATTTTCTCCCCCTAAAAACTAAAACACAAAACAACAAAAATTAAAATATCTAATGTTAATCCAATAAAAATTGATTATGAAGGAAGTTGATTTTTAATTACCTTACCCATGACCCGAATGCCATTTAATTTGAGCAAATACTCAAAACGGTTTTTATCAAAAGCCTTGGTGAGAAGGTCTGCTCGTTGCTCATTGGTATCTATCTTCACCACATCAATAAGTTTCTTTTCATAGCAATCGCGTATGAAATGAAACCTAATATCAATGTGTTTGGATCGTGAATGATACACCGGATTCTTAGTTATAGCAATAGCAGCTTCGTTATCAACATGAATTGGGGTAGTCAGAAAACTCAAACCGTAGTCTCTCATCTGTTGTTGTATCCACAAAACTTGTGAACAACAACTGGCAACCGCTACATACTCAGCGTCACGGGTCGAAGTAGCAACAGATGTTTGCTTTTTGCACTGCCAAGAAACTAACCGCTCCCCCAAAAATTGTGCACCTCCAGTTGTGGATTTCGCATCTGTCTTACATCCTCCATAGTCAGAATCACTGTAGGCATTGAAGGAAAAGTTATCATCCTTAGGATACCACAGACCGGTGTCTGGTGTACCCTTCAGATAACGAAGAATTCTCTTGACTGCAATCAGATGTGACACTTTAGGTTTTGATTGATATCGAACACAGATACTTGTAGCAAACAAAATATCTGGCCTTGAGTCTGTCAGATACATCAAACTTCCAATCATTCCACAATACAAAGTAGCATCAATTATCTCCCCCTTAATATCAGGCTCAATCCCGTGATTAGGCTGAATGGGCGTGGAAATTGGTTTTGAATCAAGCATGCTAAACCGTTTTAGCACATCTGGAATATACTTTGTCTGATGAATGAAGATTCCATCATCAGTTTAATCAATTTGTAAACCCAAGAAAAACTTGATGTCTAACATGGCACTCATTTCAAATTTCTCAATCATCACCTCTTGAAACTCCAAACACAGTTGTTCATCGGTAGATCCAAAGATAATATCATCTACATAGATCTGAACAAGAATAATATCCTTGCCCTTTTCCTAATAAAACAATGTTTTGTCAATCTGACCCCTATTGAACCCGTGTTCAATAAGGTGAGTCGATAAGGTCTCATACCAAGCACGTGGAACCTGTTGGACTAAAAGAACCAATGAGCCTGATCAGAAAAATCTCTAAGTCTCACAACACTTACAACAACTGAAGAAGAACACAACGGTTGATATTCAATGTGCAGAAGATACAAGATCTGAAGTTATATACAACAGCTGAAGTGTAAGTCTTCAGATGTTGTGGTGTTTAGTTTAGTCTTCAGTAGTTTTCTTTTCTGTTCTTGTAAAAGTCTGATGAGTAGTTTACTCATCAGATGTTGTAGTTTTATTACTTCAGTAGTTTTATGTCTTCAGTAGTTGTAAGAGAATGTCTTCAGATGTTGTAGACATTCTCAGTAGTTTAGTTATTTCAGTTGTTTTCTTTTGTCTGTTAGGTGTCAACATCATGTGACATCATCAGACGTCACTGTCTCTATATATAAGGGCAGTTGACATTTATGTAAAAAAACGAAGTTAGTGAATTGAATGAGATATTCCTTTTGCAGAAACTCTCTCTCTATAACAAAATTGTGCGTTTACTGTTTGATTGAATGAACTTTGTTCTTGTTATCATTGTGCTAATTCAATTTTGAATTCCGCTGCTATACTTTAATATTGAATCAATTGAGAACATCTGATCCTACAATTGGTATCAGAGCTGGTTAATCATTGATCGATTATACAATTGATCTCTGAAACTGCTCAATTCAGTTCTCTGGTTGATCGAATTAGCCGATTAGTAAGAATTCGTTATAGATTGACGATTTCTGTTAACTTCTGTTGATTTGTTTTTGAATATCAATCTGTGTTGAATCAATTGGTTGGAATTTACATTAATTCATTTGACTTTCATTGATATTGAGTGAATCTGAGATCATGACTACTCCAAACAATGATCCGCACAATACAGGCTCCGCAACCAA
Organism: Mikania micrantha; assembly: GCA_009363875.1. NCBI lineage: Eukaryota > Viridiplantae > Streptophyta > Magnoliopsida > Asterales > Asteraceae > Mikania > Mikania micrantha. Next base: position 65,396,935 of record CM018691.1, on the reverse strand, counting down.
GCCTCCTATGCTGGTTCGGAGTGAGTACAACATTTGGCAACGTCGAATGCTACATCACCTGTCAATTAATAGTGCAGGATGTTGGAAATCTGTAGTGCATGGTCCTTATAAACCCATGATCACTGATCCTGAAACTAAACTAATGATTCCGAAACCTTCGGATATGTATTCGGATGAGGATATTAAATTGTTTGAAATTGATGCTAAAGCTCATGGTATTCTAGCCATGGCTTTGCCGAATGAGATCTATTCTGGATTGATGCATCATGATACTGCTCATGATCTCTGGGTTGCACTGAAAGAACAATTCGGTGGAACGGATGAGGTTTTAGCAAACACTAGAGAAATCCTTGCTCAGCAGTATGAGACCTTTTCTCATAGAAAGGGTGAATCATTGACTCAACAATTTGAGCGGTTTTCATGTTTGATTTCTGAATTCAAAATGGTTAAGCAGGAATATACTAATAGTCAGATGAATAACAGATTTCTCAGATCATTTCCTGAGAGATGGGACACATATACAATTGTCCTACGCTCCAGTGCAAATCTAGAACATCTATCTCTCACCCAACTCCATGGGAAACTCTTAACATTTGAGAGAGAGGTAGAACAGAAGAGAAAACTGTCTTCATCTGGAAAACTTGCTGATGATTTTATTTCTGGTAACACTGCATTAATTGGTCAAGAGTCAGAGTTTAATGGGTCTGAATGTTCTTATGATGAACATATTGATTTCTCTACTAACAATGTTGAACATGCTTTTGTGGGAGTTGATGGTAGTGCAGGAAATTATGCTGATAATTTGTGTTTTGTGATGGATGACTTGAAAGGGATCCCAGATGATGATCTGGAGGAAATGGATATTTTAAGTCAGATGGCATTAATCAACATCAGATCTCAAAAGTTCTACAAAAGAACTGGAAGAAAATTTCTCGGCATATCTGGCAAAACCAAAGTTGGTTTTGACAAAGGGAAGTTGAGATGCCACAAGTGTCACAGGCTTGGTCATTTTGCTAGAGAGTGCAAATCCACTGGACCTAGTTCCTCTGCACCATTTGTGACCTTTCCTAGCAATAACCCACAAAACAAAGGACAACAATCTTCTGGGTCTGGTCAACAACAATTTTATCCAGCTCATTTTGTACCACAAAGTCCCATGCCTTATCCATATCCATGCTTTTACATGCCTCAATCTACTCACACTCCAGCATTAATTCCTTCACAATCCCCTGCTCTTCCTGATTCCAACAAATCACAAACCAATCAACAGCCTCAACAACAACAACATCAGAGCTTCTTCACCCCTGGAGTAGCTGATTGGAGTAGTTTACCTGATGACTTATCTGATTTCAATATGCAGATGTACTCTGAAGCTGGTCCACATGGTGGAGACAATCCATTTGGGAATCTTGCTTTGATGGCTATTGATTCAACTGACACCTCAAGTTCAACTTCTTCAAAATCCCAGGTATCCTCTGAATCCAAAGCTAAATTGTGTTCAGAGTCTTGTGTTTCAGCATTTGCTTCCATTAGAGAAATCAATGTTGAGTTAATCAATGAGAAGTTGGCTTTAGAAAGGGTCATGACAAAGAATAAAACTGAATTTGAGAAAGTTTTGAATGAAAAAGAGTCTGAAATTTATAAACTCAAGTGTCAATTGTCTGATGAAAAGGCTAGGGTGGAAGTCATGCTTGTAAAACACAATGATTTGAAACAAACACTTGCAGCAACCCAAGTAGAATGCGCAAAATGGGTTGAATCTTGCAAGGGGTTTGAGTTGCTGTTAAACAAGCAAACAGCATCCAATGTGAAGTTTGGTATTGGATACAATCACACTGCCCCCCCAGCTGATTATACACCAAAAAATCTTGATTGTGAGTCTGAAGGGGACAGTGTATACCAATCCACCAAATCTTCAGAAAAGTCTGATGCTGAAGAATCATTTGAAAGTGAGTTAAGTGCATGCAAACCTGAGTCTGACACTGTGGATATTGAGACATATTCTTATTCAATTGGGTGTACAAATGTCATTCAGAATGACTCATGTCAGGATAGTGTCTTAGTTGAGATTAATCCTGATGAAAAAGTTTTCAATGAATTAAATTTAAAACTGGTTAAGTCAGATGGGAATGGCCCTGGAGAGAAAGATGCACGGCTTCTGATAAGTCAGAATCACTCATCAGTAGTTGTAGAAAAAGCTGATAGTACAACTACTGATAAGTGGAAAAGTGTTGATAGACAAGTTCTGAAGAATAACTCTTCAGAGGTTGTCAACAAATCAGCTGTTGTCAATTTGTCTACAAATACTGATGTTTCAAATGTACTGAAGAACAAAAATTCAGTCTCTAAGCCATCAGTACTTGTAGATAATCACAAGGGAATGCAAAAGAGGGTGCCTTGTGAAATATGTAGGCTGTTTAATCATTCCTCTGATGAATGCTGGTACAGGAAAGGTTCTAAATTCAATAAAATTAAGAACAAAAACAAGAACATACTCAAAATGAAAAATGAATTCAGTTCCAAGTTTGTACCAGAATCATCAGTAAGTTCAAAATCTGGAAAAACCTCACATGGAAATGAATCAATTATTTCCAAGAAAGGTAAAGGGGTTGTTCCAGATTCAAAGAAAAAACACTTGAAAAATTCTTCATCAGTTAAAGAAACTAAGGTGTTAAAAACCAAAAATCCAAAGTCAGGTCAGAATGTGTCTAATGAAATCAAAATCTTGACAAAAAATCATAATCAACTGATGATAATGATGCAACAACTGCTAGGAAGAGTTAATTTAGCAGAGGCATCTGTTGTCTCATTTCAGAAGAAGAAACCAAAATCCAAAGTCAAGGTTAAATTTTCTGATAAGAATGATTCAAGTGTTGATTCAACTGAAACTGCCAATTTTGTTTCTTCATGTGTTGAAAGACCCAAAACCAAAATGGTTTGGGTCCCAAAGTCTAACTAAGTGTGTTGGTGTATGCAGGGTCCTTCAGCATGCCAAAATAGCATCTGGTATGTTGACAGTGGAGGATCCATGCATATGACTGGGAGCAGATCTCTTCTTAAAAACTATTTTACTGGAAGGAAGGGATTTGTATCCTTTGGAAATGATGCTAAGGGTTATATTATAGGGAAAGGTATGGTAACCAATGGTGAGATTAGGTTTGATGATGTAAATCATGTTGAGAATCTTAAGTATAATCTTCTGAGTGTTAGTCAAATGTGTGATAAAGGTCATATTTCTCTTTTCACCAAGCAAGATTGTAGGATTTTATCTTCTGATGTGTTGCCTCTGATTGGCAAAGATTTAGATGAGTATACACTCCTTAAGGCTAACAGAGTAGGAAAGGTATATGCCTTTGATTTATCAAAGAAAATCTCGGTTAAAGGTCATCCTTGTTTATTCTCTAAGGCTTCTTTCCAGGAGTCCAATCTGTGGCATAGAAGATTAGGTCATGTGAACATCAAAAACATGAATCAATTGGTGAAGCATGGATTGGTTAGAGGTCTTCCCTTAAAGGATTTTAGTTGTGATGAGAATTGCACTGCATGCTTGAAAGGAAAGCAACACAAAGTCTCTTTTCCTCCAATTGGAGATTCCAAATCCATCAGTTGTTTGCACATGTTGCACATGGATTTGTTTGGGCCAGTTCAGATAATGTCTATGGCAAAGAAGAAGTATTGTCTAGTCATTGTAGATGACTACTCAAGGTTTGTCTGGACTTTCTTCTTGCACTCAAAAGGTGAGGTTGCCAAGGCTATTATGAACTTTGTGTTGTATGTTGAAAAGCAATATTCTATACCTGTCAAGTGTGTAAGGAGTGATAATGGCACAGAATTTAGAAATCACATTTTAGATGAATTTTATCTATCAAAGGGAATTCAGAGGCAGTACAGTATTCCCAGAACTCCTGAACAAAATGGAGTTGTAGAAAGGAAAAATAGAACCTTGATTGAAGCTGCCAGAACAATGCTGGCTGATTCTGGCCTGCCTCTGACCTTCTGGGCAGAAGCCATCAACACAGCATGCTATGTGCAAAACCGGGTTCTAGTAAATCAAAGATGGTTGAAAACTCCATATGAAATACTTCACTCTCTAACCCCTTTGATTTCTTTCTTCAGAGCTTTTGGGTGTCCATGTTATATCCTTAACACCAAAGATCAACTCACAAAGTTTGATTCAAAAGTTGATGCAGGATATTTTGTTGGCTACTCTTCAACTTGCAAGGCTTATAGAGTGTTCAATTGTCGAACAAAGATTGTTGAAGAAACTCTTCATGTTAAATTCAATGAGTGTCCCAAAGACTCCATTCCTCAAAATCCTGCTGAGATGTTTGATCTTAACATCTTGCAACATGAATTTCCAGTTGAATCTATTGGTGAAGAACATGAGGTACTTAAAGCAGATCCCCCAAAAGCTTATACAGAAACCACACATGGAAGTCCTGATGATGAAGATGAAAGTACTCATCTGTTCAGATTTAGTGATAATCTGCCATTATCTGCTAAATCTGATGCTCCTCCTGCTCCAGTTGCTCCTCCAAATACAAATGCTGATGAAATTCTGGATTCTTCCACATCATTTGAAATTCCAGCTGCATTGTTCCCTGGTTCTCCATCAACATCTGTAGCAGCTGAACCCCCAGCAAACACTTGCACTGATCTTATTCCATATCAAGAACTGAAGGATCATCCATTATCTCAAATTCTTGGTGATATTTCTGCAGGTGTTTCAACAAGAAGTCAATTATCAAACTTTTGTCTCTATGCCTTATTTGTCAGTCAACAAGAGCCAAAGAACTATCACACTGCACTCAAAGACAATGGCTGGGTGGAAGCTATGCAGTTGGAGTTGTTGCAGTTCAAGAAAAAACAAGTCTGGGAGCTGGTTCCTTTACCCCCAAGGTAAGTGTGCAATAGGCACTAAATGGGTGTTTAGGAATAAAACTGATGAAAATGGTCAAATAGTTAAGAACAAGGCCAGACTGGTTGTACAGGGGTTCTCTCAGGAAGAAGGTATTGATTATGATGAGACCTTTGCCCCTGTAGCTAGACTGGAAGCAATTAGATTGTTTTTAGCATATGCTGCCTTACATAAATTAAAAGTTTTTCAAATGGATGTCAAAAGTGCTTTCTTATATGGTAAAATAAAAGAAGAAGTGTATGTATGTCAACCACCAGGTTTTGAGGACAATAAACATCCTGATTGGGTGTACAAGCTTGATAAAGCTCTTTATGGGCTGAAACAAGCACCTAGAGCCTGGTATGACACTCTATCCACTTTTCTTCTTACAAATAATTTCACTAGAGGCTCCATTGATAAAACTTTGTTCATAAAGAATGTAGGACAACATAAGCTACTTGTTCAAATTTATGTTGATGACATTATATTTGCTTCATCTGATCCAAAGTTGTGTGCTGATTTCACTGAATTAATGACCAAACATTTTGAAATGAGTGCCATGGGGGAATTACAGTTTTTCTTGGGTCTTCAAATCAAACAAAGTACTGATGGCATTTTCATTCATCAAGCCAAATACACAAAAGATTTGTTAAAGAAATTTGATTTGCAAAACTGTAAATCATGTTCTAACCCCATGAGCAGCACCACACAACTTGATGCAGATTTGAAAGGTAAATCAGTTGATGAAACTCTCTATAGATGTATGATTGGGTCCTTGATGTATCTCACAGCATCCAGGCCAGACATCATGTTTGCTACATGTGTTTGTGCTAGATTTCAGGCTACACCTAAAGAATCTCATTTAATTGCTGTGAAAAGAATTTTCAGATACTTGCAGGGCACTCAATCTCTGGGAATTTGGTACTCCAATGGGCATTCCTGCAAGCTGGTTGCTTTCTCTGATAGTGACTATGCAGGTTGCAAACTTACCAGAAAATCAACCTCTGGTGGTTGTCAGTTTCTAGGAAACTGTTTGGTTTCTTGGCAAAGTAAGAAACAAACATCTGTGGCCACTTCCACTGCTGAAGCCGAGTACATTGCTGCTGCCAGTTGTACTTCACAAATTCTCTGGCTTCAGACTCAACTCTTGGATTATGGCATCAAAGAGTCTAAGACACCATTGTTAATGGATAGTGCCTCAGCTCTTTGTATTGTCAAGAATCCAGTTCAGCATTCTAGGACCAAACATATTGAGATCAGACATCATTTTATAAGAGATTGTTTTGAAAAGGGTCTGATTGATCCAAAGTTTGTTCCTAGTGCTGATGAGCTTGCAGACATCTTTACTAAGCCTTTAGACACCTCCACTTTTCAAAATTTAGTTCTAAGGCTTGGTATGCTGCAACTTGAATAGATTGGTTTTTCCACAAATAAACTTTAAAATTTCAAAAATCCAAAAATATTACATTGTCTGTTAACAATAAAATTTTCTTTCTTCACCTTGAACTTTTTGATATTTTCAGTAAATACTGATAAATGTCAAAAGTACTGATTCAAGGACAGATTTGACCTTTATCAATACTCTAAGTTACAAGTACTGATGGGTGTTGATTTACTAAGTACTGAAGGTCAAATATTTCTCACAAGTGCTGATGAACAACTTCTGTTCACAAGTTCTGATGACCAAATCTATCACAAACGTCTGATGAACAAATTCTGTTCACAAGTTCTGATGACCAAATCTATCACAAACGTCTGATGAACAAATTCTGTTCACAAGTTCTGATGAACACATTTTTCACAAAGTCTGATGAGCAACTGCTGAAAACAATTGATGAACAAAATATGTCGACAACATCTGATGAGTATCTTTACTCTTCAGATGTTTCAACCTCTGTTGTTTTCTCTATTTAACTCAAACCTTCTTCAGTTGTTTCATTATCACTTTCTCAGAACTTTAAACCTTTTTCAAAAACCTATCTTCCCTCTCAAGTCTCTGTTTCAATGGCGACCATGAACCTTAAACCTCGTCATAACTCTGTTGCCTACCTCACCAAATCTTCTTTCTGGTCCAAGTTTGATGAAGCCGTTGACTTAATGAAAGCATCCCAATTCCAAACCGCTTTTCTCATAAATCCCACACTTCATGTCGAATCCATTCATCAATTCTGGATGAATGTCGAGCTCATAAGTATCGGAACTGGTGTTCTTTCTCTTCGCTCAACTGTCAATGGTCATAACGTGCACATTAGCTCAGCTGAACTAAGGGAAGTTCTTCAGCTTGATGATGCTAACCTGGTCACCCAATTCCCTAAGAGCGTAACTGACCTCTGTTTTACAAGTCATGAATACCAGGGTGACTTAAGTGATTCAACACTCTTCAAGAAGCACTTCAATGATCCAGAGCGCCTGATATTTCACATGATCAACATATGCTTGGCTCCAAAGTCTTCTTCATGGGACCAGATGTCCTCCAGGTGGCAACAGGTATTGTATTCAATCCTTGAATCTCAAAAATTAAATTTTTCACAAATTCTGTTTTCTGAATTAACTGAACATGCTGCTAAGCCTGTTTCTTCTAGATGGCTACTCTATCCACGCTTTATCATGGCCATCATAGAAAAACAGTTACAACAAAATGGCCTTGTTGGTCAGGGGATCTCTGCTCCAACAGTTTTGTTGGAAGTATATTCCCGACACAACTCAAACCTTACTCTCAAAGAGGCTGCCCGACAGCTAAAACCCAAGCAGAGGGAACCTACAGTCTCCACTTCTACTTCCAAATCCAAAGTCCCCACCAAACCAAAATCCAAAAAGCCCAAAAAGGCTGCTCAGGGAAATAAGTCCCCTGAGTCTGCCCATGCCTCACCAAGGCATGATATGGCCACTGGGAGTAGTCAACCAGTGGTCCATCAGACTCCACCAGCTCAAACCGCCCAGTTTTCCTCTCAACAGGATCCTGGTGCAACCATTGTAGGGGCAGACACATATCTAGAACCTCTTTCACTTGAAAAGGTTTCTATTGAACAGCACCAATCTCCCCAGGTGCACTCTGTTTCACAGCCAATTCATATGGAAACCACTCAACAAAGCCCAACTTTTGTCATTGAACAAATCCTGGATCAGTTGAACACTCCTATCCCCACCCAGACACCTATCACTACTGGGATTAGCTCCAACATTGAGGGGGAGGATCAAAGTGTCTCTGATAACCCACAGGATTATGACTACCAAATCAGATCTCCTAGTGTGGAAAGAGAGATTCTGATATCTGACAGGGCTGCTATTTCATCACCTCCATCATTTGGAGTGATTGATAGTAGTAACATTGCTAAGACCTTGTCAGAGGCAACAACTGATGAAGGGCTTAACCCTGAGGTTGGAAGTCCCCAGTGCCAAGAAAAAGGGGCACCTGATCATGTTGAGCCACACTCAACTCAGGTAGATCCTGATATTCTCAGGAGGTCAGATGATTTAGCCAAGGCTGATGATGACCAAAGCACACTTGCTGAGGTTCTGAAACAGAATCAAATCCTTGAGGCTGAGGTCTGTAGACTCAATGAGCTACTCACCAAAATGTCCAAGGACAAAAGTCCATCTTCCCCAATTACCCCACAGATGGCACCTTCTCATCCTGAAGGTCTCACAAACACTTCCACGACTACCTCACAATTTGACAAGCCTCCAGCCACTGCTTCAGGCACTAATCCTTTGGGTTCTAGCCCCCCAGAGGCATTCGCTGCTGCCTTTCTAACTGTCATCCCTCTCATCACTCCTTTACTAAAAACCATCATTTCCCAAGCCCTTGATGAGAGGCTACCCTCCCAATCTCAAATCCAGCAGATGGTAGATGATGCTGTGACCGCCAAGCTTACATCTCTTCATACTCCTTCTTCCCCTGCAGCCAAAAAGGGGGAGTTAGGAACAAAATCAGTCACAACTTCAGCTTCCAAAAGGCAAAGGTCTGAAGATGAAAATATTGCCTCTGAAAGATCTCCAGCTATTCAAATTACATACAAGAGACAGAAGAAGGATAAACCTGCTGAGATTGCCAACAGGGCTGAGGAGGAGGTTGAACATGTAAATGTTGAAGGTGTGGAAAAGGCAGATAAAGAATCTTGTGATAAAGAAGTTGAGGTAAGCATTGAGAAGGTAAGTGCAGAACAAGTTACAACCTCTGATTTACAAGAAACTGAACAAGAGGAGATGCAAGAACAAGAAGATCAAACTCAGAGGTGTGAGGTTGAGAAATCTATTGAAAGTAATGAGGTAGGAGCTCCTCTCAAGAAAAGAAGGCTACTGAGAATTCAAGAAGAGGAAGATTCTGATGAGGAAGACAGGCTTCATATCTCTACTGTAATTAAAACAAATGTTCAAAAGCCTGAATCATCAACAACTGGGTCAGATCTGGCCATTCAAAAGAAGAAAGTAACTTTACCTGCCAAATATGTGCCTGAGAAGCCACTGGTGTTTGGACAACATCCAAAGATCACACCAGAATCTCAAATGTTGGCAGTAAAAGTTAAGCTTGAAGAGGAAGAGAACCAGAAACAGCATGATAAGCAAATCTTAAAGATGGTTGACAAGGAATATCCTCAGACATCAACCATTATTGCAATGAAGAAAGAAGCTCAAAGGTTGTATGCTCTGAGGTTCACATACCAGTATAGGAAGGAACAGATTAGGATGTGGCCTGATCCAAGAATCATTCATAGGATCCACAAGAGAGAGGCTCCAGCAGCTTATGCCAGAAGAATCAGAAGGGTATTAAGTGCTGATATTATGCTAGGGTCTGTACTTGATCCTTGGGAGATAATCAGTGACTTCAAGAGCATTTACAACTCTGGTTCAAAAGCTCCAAAGTTCATAGAAAACAAAATGATCAAGAAAGGATTGGTGTACAGGAAACTTGAAAATGTTAAGCAAAATGAGCTTTCTCTGTTTCTGGAAGGGAAGCATCCAGATGAATTTGTTTACAGAGAGATAACTAGAGTAGAGCTACATGATGGGACAACGGCCAGGTACTTGTCTGAGTATTATGGACCTGAGTCTTTCTTTGAAGGTGAACCTGAAAGGCTGACTCCAGAAGAGAAGGTAATATTACTTGAGGCTTATGTCAGGGAGTCATTCAGGTTAGTATATGATCAATAGCTTAAATGAGAGGGGTTAATGCTCATAGTCCATTTCCCCAATGGAGTTCCCTCTCATATTTTGCTTGTTAGATTTTTAGAAGCTGTTGATTATCAGGCATACACTTAATCTGGTCATTTTGATACTGATCTCAAAGAAAAAGACATATCTTTCAGCCTGGGAGAAAAATAAGTGAGACAATAAATAAATTAGAGGTTTTTGGCTGCATTGGTTTAGGGGGAGTTTGTTGGACTAAAAGAACCAATGAGCCTGATCAGAAAAATCTCTAAGTCTCACAACACTTACAACAACTGAAGAAGAACACAACGGTTGATATTCAATGTGCAGAAGATACAAGATCTGAAGTTATATATGTTGGAAAATAAGGACTGACGAAGCAAAACCACCTTTCAAATAATCTTTGTAATAAATGTTGCAGGACACTAGCTTCCGAAGACAAATCTTCAGAAGAACCTTCGGAAGACAAATAAAAGCCAATTGCTTCCGAAGACAAATAAAAGACACTAGCTTCCGAAGACAAGTCTTCAGAAGAACCTTCGGAAGACATAAATAAAAGACAACTGCTTCCGAAGACAAATAAAAGAAAAATGCTTCCGAAGACAATACTTCAGAAGTTGCTTCGGAAGACTCTATCTGAAGACAAACCTCAGAAGACACTATCGGAAGAGAACACTTGCTTCCGAAGAATAAAAGTCATTTACTTCGGAAGACTTCCAAAGACATCTGCGTCGGAAGAAAAACAATATTTCAGAAGACATATGTTTCTTCTGATGAAAGAATAAATGTAACCTTCTTTTGGATAACTGTCTACATTAGATAGTTTTCTATAAAGAGCTTCCGAAAGAATAATGTTTTAGCATCAGTACAAAAGTCTGAACTAAGATCTTTAAAGATCCTATGTTGACTTTACACTTGTACTATTCTGATGCTACAGTGTCTGTAATAGTGTCATCAGTCTTATCTGTTTGTCTTCTTCTTGTATTTGTCCTGAAACATTAAATGTCGGGGCTATTTATACCCCAACATAGTCTGAATAAAATATACAGAACAACACTTTTCTGAATCTTCTTTGTGTTGCCCTACTGTTTTCTCTTCTTTTCTTTTCTTCTAACTTATGAAAACTAAACACTAAAATAACTAAAGAGCAAAACTCAAGAGGGAGCAAAACACCAAAAGCTTTGTCTAAGCTCTTGATCCTGGTTAAGTTAGTCTCTCCTCAGCTCACCGGTTTTCTACAATTGGTATCAGAGCCTTGTTCTTTAGTTTTGGTTTAACCATCGAAACTAAAATTCAAAGCTCACCCTGATATCAGTGTTTAGTTTTCTTTTATCTTAATCTTTTCTAAATCTGCTGAAGATTGATTTTTGAAACTCTAAAGTGTTCAAAAATCCTTCAACCAAACTATCTTGAGTACTCACTATTGATTTACTCAAAACGGTTTAAACAAATGGCAGAAAAATTCACCTTAGACCCGCATAACACTGGTTCTGCCACGAAGCCACCAATTCTGGTTAGGCATCAATATAATATTTGGCAGAGACGGATGTTACATTTCCTGTCAAATAATCATACAGGATGTTGGAAGTCTGTCATGTTCGGACCTCATAAACCAATGGTCTTGGACACAGAGACTGGAGATGATGTCCCTAAGGATCCCCGAAACTATACTGAAGAAGACTTTCATAAATTGGAGCTTGATGCCAAGGCACATGCTCAGCTGGCCATGGCCCTTCCGAATGAAATCTATTCGGGTCTTCTTCACCATGAGTCTGCTAAGGACTTATGGGATGCTCTAAAAGAGCAATTCGGTGGTACTGATGATGTTGTAGCCAATACTAGAGAGATATTGGCTCAACAATATGAGACATTCTGCCAACTAAATAATGAGTCACTGACTCAGCAATTTGAAAGGTTCACTTCTCTCTTAAGTGAACTAAAATTAGCTGGTCAAGTGTATCCTCCTGTCTCAGTTCTAAATCGATTTTTAAGATCTCTCCCTGAAAAATGGGAAACTTACTCTATAGTCATGAGATCTTCACCAGATTTTGGTAAACTCTCACTTACCCAACTTCATGGTAAGTTACTCACTTTTGAGCGAGAGATTGACCAGAAAAGAAAACTAATAAAATCTGGAAAATCAACTGAAGAGTATGTTCAAGGGAACACTGCTCTCCTTAGTCATAACTCTGTGATAAATGATCAGGGTTATGATGAACATATTGACATAACTACTGGTATCACCTCTTCATTCTCTTCATGTGATGACCACTCTCTCCCCTCTGACCATCCTTGTTTTATCATGGACGATCTTCATCAAGTTCCAAGTGATGACTTGGAAGAGATGGATATTCTCCATCAACTGGCTCTCTTGAGCATAAGAACTAACAAGTTCTACAAGAGGACAGGAAGAAAATTTCCTGGTATCCATGGAAAAACCAGGATTGGTCTAAATAAGGCTACTGTCCAATGTTATAGATGTCATGGCACTGGACATTTTGCCAAGGAATGCACTAATGCTTCAAACTCTAACCCTTCTTCTTATGTGACCTATCCAAACATACCTTCACACACCTCTTCAACACCACATTCATCCACCTTTTCTTCTTTCAAAAGGTCCAATAATCCTCAAGAATCAGCACACATTGCACAAAACTCTTCTAACAATGTGCAATATGTACAAACTGCAAATGGAAACATGTACCAACTTACTCCTGCCTCACTTCAAGTTGTTACAGCTCCTTCTTCACAAATAAATGCTCTCGGACATGCTGTCAAATCTTCATCATCTGGTCAACAGGCTCTTTTCTCTCAAGAGTACATAGACTGGAGCAGCTTGCCTGAAGATGTTGGCCATGCCCTCATCACTTTTGAACCAACAAATTTTGCTCTTATGGCTGTTGGTGAAGATTCTTGCTCTTCTGATCAACCTGAAGCAGATATTTCTGATGCTCAGGTATCCTCTTCCACCTTAGAAAAATTATGTTCCAATGCTTGCATAGAGGCTTTTGCAAAAATAAAGAAAGCCAATATGTTGCTTCAAAAGCAAAATCAGGATTTGGAACAACTTCTGGACAATAAAAATTCTGAAATGGAAAAATTAATAAAAATAAAAGATAATGAACTATGTGCCTTGAAAACTGAGAAAATCAATTTACAAGCATCTTTTGATCTACAAAGAGAAAAATATTATGCTTGTAAAGATGAACTATCTCAAACTCAAGTAAGCTGTGAAAAGTGGGTTGAATCTTGCAAAGGATTCAAGATGCTTTTACAAAAGCAAGTTCACAGCAAGGCAAGATTTGGAATTGGGTATAATCATACTGCTCAACCGGATGATTATACACCCATTGATAATAATAAGGAAGAAACTACTCCTGAACCTGTTTCACCAACCTTTCTTCCTGATGAAATTCCTTCAATAAAAGATACACCTTCGTTGGTGTATCAGCCAAACTATTTCTCTAAGTTTGTATATCCCACTAATACAAATCTGACCAGAATAGAAAAATCTCAGTTGAACTCAGTTCAACACAATAACTCTTCAGAACAAAGTGAGATTGCTCCTAATATGAGCCCTACTCCTTGTTCAGAAGAAACAATAAAGTCTGGATTCACTTCTAATATCAAGTCAAATCTTGATAAAGGAAAAGAACCTATGATAAATATCCAGTTTCCTCCTTCTCATCCTCATCCTCCTTATCCCACAATGAAAGCAAACAGACCTTTCATCCCAAATTATTCCTCTCTTTCCCCAGCCTGCTTAAAATGTTTTAAGTACAATCATGCTACTGAAAACTGCAGAACAAAAACACCTTTGGAGAAAGCTAGGATAAAGGCAAATAAGTTGAAAGCTGATCATACTTCTTCATCTAAAGGGAACCTCCCTAATAAGATGAAGAAAGTAAGAACAGCAAGTAACAAATCTGTTGGGACACATCCTCATTCTTCCTCTGTCTTACCCTCTTCCTTGAGAACTAACTCCAGACCTTCCATTTTGGGAACACCACCTCCTTACTCTAAGGTGAACCCAGTTTCTTGCTCTAATAATGGTGCTAACTCTTCTCCCGTGGATTCTCAAATCAATCTTCTCCAACAAAATCAGCAACAACTGCTGTTAATGATGCAGAAATTGATGAAAGATACACAACAAAATAAACCAAACAAATAAATAAAATAAAATACCCCATGTCTAATCTTTTGTACATAATTCTCATGTGCAGAAATCCTCTTCAAACCAAAATCATCTCTGGTATGTGGATAGTGGAGGATCTAGGCACATGACTGGATGCAGATCCATTCTAAATGACTTCATTCCAAATAATGGTGGATCTGTTTCTTTCGGAAATAATGCAAAAGGTTGGATAGTGGGATCCGGTTCTGTCTCAGGAGGAAATTTGAAATTTAAAGATGTTAGCTTAGTTGAAAACCTCAAGTTTAATCTCTTGAGTGTTTCTCAACTGGCTGACAAAAATTTTAATTCATTTTTCACTAAAGACAGTTGCAAAATTCTTTCTCCAGAAATAAACTCAAAAATAAAGGTCTTGATTGATCAACACACTTTGCTAACGGCTAAAAGAAGTGGAAACGTCTATATTGTAGACATGACTACTGATTCTCAAACATCTTCTCCTACATGTTTGATAGCCAAGGCATCATCTTCTGAAACCACTCTCTGGCACAGAAGACTTAGTCACCTTAATCACCAAACTCTTCATAAGCTTTCCACCCTTTCCTTAGTAAGAGGATTGCCTTCTAAAGAATTTCATTTTGAAGGTCAATGTGAATCTTGCTTAAAGGGAAAGCAACATAAAACTTCACATAAGTCTATTGAGGAATCCAAAACAACTAACTGTCTTAATCTGCTTCATATGGATCTGTTTGGTCCAGTGAAGGTAGCTAGTTTGGCAAGAAAAAGATATTGTCTAGTTGTTGTAGATGATTACTCAAGATTTTGCTGGACCTTCTTCCTTTTCAGCAAAGATGAGACTTCTGATAAAATAATTGCTCTTGTCACTCATCTTGAAAGACAATTCAGTCTTCCTGTTAAAATGATAAGGAGTGACAATGGCACAGAATTCAAAAATCAAGTCCTTGATAAATTTTGTATTTCTAAAGGAATCCTTAGACAATATAGTGCTCCTAGAACTCCTGCTCAAAATGGAGTTGTAGAAAGAAAGAACAGGACACTGATTGAAGCTGCAAGAACCATGCTTGCAGACTCAGGATTACCTTTATCATTCTGGGCTGAGGCAGTAAACACTGCTTGTTATGTATTGAACAGAGTTCACATTGTAAAAAGACATAACAAGACTGCCTATGAAATTCTGTATAAAATAAAGCCTCTCATTTCCTTCTTCAAAGTCTTTGGATGTCCGTGTTTTATCCTAAATACAAAAGACTCTTTGTCCAAATTTGCTGCTAAAGTTGATTCTGGATACTTTGTTGGATATTCTCAGACTTCTAAAGCATATCGAGCTTTCAATCTCAGAACAAAAATAATTGAGGAATCTATTGATGTAAAATTCAATGAATTAGCGTCAACCTCATCCTTTCCTTCTGCACCTGATGATCTTTTTGATCTTGAAAGCTTCTCATTCATCCCTTCCATCCCCTCTTCTTCTCCTTCATCAGAGTCATGTCAAACTTCTGAAGATCTATCTTCTATTGAGGACGATTCTGTTTCAAAGTTCTTCACTTCTTTTCCATCTCATCAAATAAATTCTCAAGAAGCAAATTCTCAAAACCAAGACGATATACCATCTACTCCTCCATCTCCTGTCTTGGATAATGCATCCATAGATGTTCCTGATCACATTCCAAACTCTCTGACCCCCATCGAAAACTTATCTTATTCCGATGCTGCCTCCTCAAATAACTGTTTGGACATCATTCCTTTCAACAAAAATCATCCTCTAGAACAAATCTTAGGTGATCTAAGTAAAGGAGTTCAAACAAGAAGCCAGATTTCAAACTTTTGTCTTCATGCAGCCTTTCTATCCCAAATTGAGCCGTCTAAATATCAGGAGGCTCTTAAAGACAATAATTGGGTAGAGGCAATGCAAGATGAACTGTTGCAGTTCAAAAGGCAAAATGTTTGGACTTTATGTCCCTTGCCCGATGGAAAATATCCCATCGGAACCAGATGGGTATTCAGAAATAAAACAGATGACAGAGGCATTATAATAAAAAATAAGGCCAGGTTAGTTGTGCAAGGTTACTGTCAAGAGGAAGGTATTGACTATGATGAGACTTTTGCTCCTGTGGCAAGATTGGAAGCCATTAGACTCTTCCTAGCATTTGCTATCTCTCATAACATAAAGGTATACCAGATGGACATAAAGAGTGCTTTCCTGTATGGGACAATAAAAGAGGAAGTCTATGTTTGTCAACCACCAGGATTTGATGATGTTCATCATCCTGATTGGGTGTACAAACTAGACAAAGCACTTTATGGCCTAAAACAAGCTCCAAGAGCATGGTATGACACTCTCTCTCAATTCCTTCTTTCTAATAATTTCTCACGGGGAACCATTGATAAGACTTTGTTCATAAAAAGGGTAGATAAGGAACTCTTGTTAGTCCAAATTTATGTTGATGACATCATTTTTGGATCAACAAAACAGTCCATGTGTGAACAATTCTCTAAATTAATGTCTTCTAAGTTTGAAATGAGTGCTTTAAGTGAACTAAAAACATTTTTAGGACTTCAAGTCAAACAAACCCCACACGGGACTTTCATTCATCAATCTAAATATGTAAAAGATCTTCTAAATAAATTTGATATGAATGATTGCAAAATAATTTCTACTCCCATGGCAACAAGTCCTGGCATATGTTCAGATGACAATGGTGAACCTGTAGATCAAACTCTCTACCGGTGCATGATTGGTTCTCTGATGTATCTTACTGCATCAAGGCCAGACATCATGTATGCAACATGTGTCTGTGCAAGATATCAATCTGCTCCCAAACAATCTCATCTTTCATTTGTGAAGAGGATACTCAGATATCTTAAAGGTACTCCTGTACTAGGTATTTGGTATCCTGCTAATCAAATTTGCAAGCTTGTTGGTTTTACAGATAGTGATTATGCTGGCTGCTCGCTCACCAGAAAGTCTACTTCAGGAGGTTGTCAGTTCTTTGCAGGTTGCTTAGTGTCATGGCAAAGCAAGAAGCAAACATCAGTGTCAAATTCAACTGCTGAAGCTGAATACATTGCTGCAGCCCATTGCACTGCCCAAATTCTTTGGTTACAATATCAACTGCTAGATTTTGGAATAACTGAACTAAAAACACCTCTTCTGATAGACAGCGAAGCTGCCAAAAACATAATAAAAAATCCTGTCTATCATTCTAAAACCAAACACATTGAAATAAGGCATCACTTCATTAGAGACTGTTTTGAAAAAGGACTAATAGTTCCAGAACATGTCTCTACAAGTGATCAAATAGCTGACATATTTACCAAGCCCTTAGACTCCTCAACTTTCTCTAAGTTTGTAGCAAAACTGGGCATGATAAATATGAGTTAATAAACATTAAAGGATAATTTTTTTTAATTATCCAAACAATGGATATTGGATAAACAACTGATAAAGAACTCTTGATTTCTTTCAGTAATTATCTATATACACAGATAGGATCAGTGGCTATATAATCACTGCTTCATATCTATCTGATGTTTAAACTTTCCATTGTTACATTCCTCTCCTTCCGATGTCTTTTCTTCCGAAGATATCCTCTTCTTCTATTTTCTTCTTCCGATAACTTTCATAAGTTTATTTCACTTGTGTCTAAAATAAGATTCTTCCGATTCTGCAATAAAAATCTTGAGCTTTGCATTTGATGTGACAGTTGTCAATCTTTCTGATAGACCCGAGTCTCAATACTGACTCTCACGGCTCAAGAAGATTATTACCGCCATTTTCTTTTAACCAATAATCTTCTCGGATTACTTCCCTTATTTATCATCTTCTTCTCCATAATTCCACTTAAACCCTATTCCTCCTCTGGTTTTTCAAGAAACTCTTCTTCCTCTTGAAGACTCTAAGTAATGCTCATGGTTACGGATGATAAATTGTCAGGCATGTCGTCTGGCACGAAGCACTTATGCTTCCTTTGTCACAAGCTTCATGCTTATGATAATGGCGTAACGGCTTCGGACCAGGCTTCATTCCTCACAAAATTTCGTCTGTACTTTTCGGATGTGCATGAACATGTCTTCTTGACCAAATGTGTAAGTCTCAACCTCTCTCTCTCTTATTCTAACTCAGTTTTGTAATTTCATACTTAATCATGAACTTTTTAGGTTAACCTGAAAAACTTGATTATGTAGAAGTCAGTCCTTTTGATCTTTACAGGCAACTATTTCAAATAACATCTGTTTGATAACCTGGTATATCATCCAAAATGTTCATAAGTTCCGGCTATGCCTTCAGTTTGTCTCTTTGATCTTCATAATATTACGACGGACTTGACTAACTGATGTTCAAAATGATGGATGATACTAAAGAAACACCCATCTTTAGTAAACCCACATCCACCCTTCTTCCACACCTAAATTAGGTACTGGCCATAAAATACTTCTCCCAAACCCTCCAAGCCTAATAAACCCAAAAGAATCTGTTCAGGAAGATGAGATCCCTGAACATGATTGTGTTCCCACTGAACACATGGATACATCTGTTTCATCCTCACAGATATATCAAGCATCTCTTCCCATCCTGCTCCTCATTCATCCTCTTCACAGGATGATGTTGTATTCCTAAGGGAACCCTAACTAACCATTGAAATGTCAGTTGACTTTCAGTTGGTCGTCCTCTCTCCCAGGGACAACTCTGTTTCTAAAAGCCCCCCACTATCCATCAACATTTCTCTACCCTATAAAAGAGGATGAGATCCGGTCGTCAAGTCCATCTTGACCTCCTGATCATATATCAGGAGCATCCATTTCATATGCAAATCCAATGGCTTTTCATTTGAATGGATTAGGCAATAAGACTCCTGGTATGGCAACAGCCAATGAAGTTTTTCTTTAAACTAAGGCTAGGAAATCCCCAGAACCAAGAAAAAGGGGTTTATGACATCTCTGAGATGGACTCAGGTCATAATAAAACTGACTCTCTAGTCAGGGATTCGGATGACATCTACAAAATGATGGACGAATCAGTTCTTCATACTATGGAATTGACGGATATCTTTAGTCCTGTAATCCAAATCCAACCACATGCAGGCACCTTCACTTGAAGGTTTTCTAATCTTTTCAACCACCTTCACTACTACTACCCTTCCTCCCCTGCCCTTCAAGGAGCATTTCTCCCACTTCTTTCTGTCTTTCTTTCTTCCCTGCCTTGTCTCCGGCTGATTAAGCCAAAAAGAGGGAGATAATCCAAAGAAGCCTAGCTCTGATTAGCTCTGATAAACAAAGAAGCCTTTGCTTTACTAAGATCCCATTTGAATCTTTCTCATTTCTTTCCCCAACTGAGTCTGATGTTCTAGAAATTGATTGGGATCTAACATTAAGTGGTTTTGGCTTCATCAGTCCAGAGGGAGATTGTTGGAAAATAAGGACTGACGAAGCAAAACCACCTTTCAAATAATCTTTGTAATAAATGTTGCAGGACACTAGCTTCCGAAGACAAATCTTCAGAAGAACCTTCGGAAGACAAATAAAAGCCAATTGCTTCCGAAGACAAATAAAAGACACTAGCTTCCGAAGACAAGTCTTCAGAAGAACCTTCGGAAGACATAAATAAAAGACAACTGCTTCCGAAGACAAATAAAAGAAAAATGCTTCCGAAGACAATACTTCAGAAGTTGCTTCGGAAGACTCTATCTGAAGACAAACCTCAGAAGACACTATCGGAAGAGAACACTTGCTTCCGAAGAATAAAAGTCATTTACTTCGGAAGACTTCCAAAGACATCTGCCTCGGAAGAAAAACAATATTTCAGAAGACATATGTTTCTTCTGATGAAAGAATAAATGTAACCTTCTTTTGGATAACTGTCTACATTAGATAGTTTTCTATAAAGAGCTTCCGAAAGAATAATGTTTTAGCATCAGTACAAAAGTCTGAACTAAGATCTTTAAAGATCCTATGTTGACTTTACACTTGTACTATTCTGATGCTACAGTGTCTGTAATAGTGTCATCAGTCTTATCTGTTTGTCTTCTTCTTGTATTTGTCCTGAAACATTAAATGTCGGGGCTATTTATACCCCAACATAGTCTGAATAAAATATACAGAACAACACTTTTCTGAATCTTCTTTGTGTTACCCTACTGTTTTCTCTTCTTTTCTTTTCTTCTAACTTATGAAAACTAAACACTAAAATAACTAAAGAGCAAAACTCAAGAGGGAGCAAAACACCAAAAGCTTTGTCTAAGCTCTTGATCCTGGTTAAGTTAGTCTCTCCTCAGCTCACCGGTTTTCTACAATATACAACAGCTGAAGTGTAAGTCTTCAGATGTTGTGGTGTTTAGTTTAGTCTTCAGTAGTTTTCTTTTCTGTTCTTGTAAAAGTCTGATGAGTAGTTTACTCATCAGATGTTGTAGTTTTATTACTTCAGTAGTTTTATGTCTTCAGTAGTTGTAAGAGAATGTCTTCAGATGTTGTAGACATTCTCAGTAGTTTAGTTATTTCAGTTGTTTTCTTTTGTCTGTTAGGTGTCAACATCATGTGACATCATCAGACGTCACTGTCTCTATATATAAGGGCAGTTGACATTTATGTAAAAAAACGAAGTTAGTGAATTGAATGAGATATTCCTTTTGCAGAAACTCTCTCTCTATAACAAAATTGTGCGTTTACTGTTTGATTGAATGAACTTTGTTCTTGCTATCATTGTGCTAATTCAATTTTGAATTCCGCTGCTATACTTTAATATTGAATCAATTGAGAACATCTGATCCTACAGAACCTGATGTAGACAATACGGTGCTTTGTCTAAGAGGTAAACCTGATCCCGGTGGATAGGATCCTCAAAGCCCGGTGGCTGACAAACATACACTGTTTCCTTCAAAGAACCATACAGAAATGCGGACTTGACATCCAACTGAAAAACTTTGAATTTCTTGTGGGCAGCAAAAGCAAGAAAAAGTCTAATCGCTTCCAACCGCGCCACAGGTGCAAACACTTCATCGTAATCAATTCCTTCAACTTGTCTGAAACCTTGAGCTACCAAAGGAGCTTTGTTACGAACAATTACGCCTCGATCATCTCGTTTGCATCTTAACACCCATCTAGTGCCAATTTTCTTCTATCCTTTTGGAAAATCAACTAAATGCCAAACACCCAACTTCTGAGATTGATTCAGCTCTTCATGCATAGCTTCCACCCAGGCAGGCTCACGCAACGCTTCAGTAACAGTCTTTGGCTCAATCTGTGAAATAAATGTAGAATGCATCCATAGCTCTTGAATTCCATGAGTTCTTTCTAACTCAACATACAAACTCGCCTCATTTGTAACTTGATGTCATGTCTGTACTCCAGTATTTGGATTTCCAATGATCTGATCAACAGGATGATTTACATGGACTCTAGTGATAGGCACTTGCGGGACCCCAACATTATGATCAAGATTTGTAACATTCTGTTCAACATCTTGATCATGAGAAATAACATCTTCAAAAATATCATGATCATCATCAGATGACCAATCATCATTAATTGCTTCTAAAACGCCTTCCTCCTGTGAATTATTATCTTCAGCTTGATGAGAAATACTTTGATCTTCAGAATTCTGCGAATTATATAACATTTGTAAGGTTATTTCATCATCAGTATCATTTGGAGACAAGTTAAAAGACTCAAACAGTTTATCATAATCAAAAAGCCAATCTGGTCCTTTGCCGTTAGGTATAGGTGTATGTCTTTGAACATCCACATGATACCATAATTCCACAACACCCGTACGTTCATTAAACACACGTTTGTTAGGAAGACTGTAGCCAAGAAAGAAACCCTCTTCAACTTTAGAATTGAATTTTGAATCTTTCTTAAGCATGGTACAAGGAGCCCCAGAAGGTTCCAAGTGTTCCAAATTTGGTTTTCGATTTTGAAGCAATTCATAGCATGTTTTATTGTGTCTTTTAACAATCAAAACTCGGTAAAGAGTAAAACAAGCTGTAGCAACAGCTTCACTCCAAAATGTAATGGGGAGTTTAGAATCAGCGAGCATGGTTCTAACAGACTCAATCAATGTTCTGTTCTTTCTCTCAGCTACACCATTCATCTGTGGTTCATATGGTGCACTGAATTGCTGCTGGATGCCCTTTGAATCACAAAATTCTTCCATTTGATGATTCTTAAACTCAGTCCCATTATCTGAACGAGCACGCCGTACTCTCAACTTATATAATGTCTCCAACCTGTTAACCAACAACACAAAATTTTCATAAGTCTCTGATTTACACTTTAAAAACATGACCCATGAAAATCTAGAAAAATCATCAGTTACCACAAAACAATATGATTCAACACCTATACTTTTCACATTGATTGGACCAAACAAATCCATGTGAAGAAGTTCAAGTGGTTTATCAATTGAAAACACTGTTTTTTTATGTGACCTACTTTTCTTGTTTACCCTTCTTGCATGACACACACAACATCAGGAAGTTTAAAGTGTTTAAACCGGTACAACCCTCAACTAAATGATTGTGTACGAGATGATTCATCTTCCTAATATGAATATGCCCCATCCGTCTGTGCCAAGAACGCGTATCTTGCTCAGTTGCCTTAGACACCAGACACGTCTCCACCTTATTCACCGTCTCCGCTTTCACCATGTCAACACATACAAATCCTTGCTCCCTCTCGCAGTCATCAGAATCCAATCTTTAGGAATCTGAATTCCTTGTTGAAGCACATAACACTGATCTTTATCGAACATCACTTTATATCCTTTATCACAAATCTGTGACACACTCAATAGGTTGTTAGTTAACTCTTTGCAGTAATTAACATTGTCAAAGGAAACTTTACCATTAGTCAAACTACCAAACCCGGTAATTTGACCACCTTTGTCACCTGCAAAGTTAACATAGCTTCCTTTCATAGACTTAAAATCCTTCAACAAACCCAACTCTCCAGTCATGTGCCGTGAACATCCACTTTCAACAGTCCAGCGACTATTGATATGGCCCATGAATGCCACCTGCACATAAATTAAAATTTTATCAGTATTAAAAGGGATGACTCCCGCCATTCCGGCGTCGAGTCTCCCTGAATTGAGTTCTCTGCCATTCTGTTGTGATGAACTGCTTGAAGACCCATCTTCAATACTTTCATCCTTTTTCCCAGAATTTGATCACCTGACATGCATCTCAATTTCCAAAAAGATTTTGACTTACCATTTTGTTTTGAAAATGAATTTGAAGAAAATTTATCATAGAAATCATCATCAGATGAAGTCACTATTTTGACAAGCTTTCTCACATTCTTTTTGTTATCAAAAACTCTTTTCTTCTGTTTCTTTTCTTCTTTGACCCAAACACAGTCAGGATCAAACTTCCTGAGAACTCTCATATCCTCTTCACTAGGTTTAACTTTCCTAGGACACCCACCAGACTTATTCACCAAACTCTCATCATCTGAACTCTTCCTGATCTTATTGTTTGGATAGTTTGCAGAAATATGTCCTTTTCCACAACAAGTAAAACACTTTCGTGTTTCTCTTGGTGTAAAGGACCTAAAGCTGCAACAATCAGTAGAACTAAACTCCAAATCACAATCAGAAATCAAATGACCAAATTTACCACATGTAACATTTTCTTTGCAAATGAGTCTTTGGTCTTTGTTCATCATAATACTTAGATGAACTGAAAGGTTTAGAAGCAACCTTTGGAGATGAAAATCTGTTCCTCAAATCAGTTGATTTTATCTTTGAATTAGTCTTTTGAGTTTGAAAATTCTTTGATTTGTCTTTATTTCCAACCCCAAACTTATTACCCTTGTCAACAACATTGTTAACAACCTTGTCAACCTTTTCAGAAAAAACTTTTGCTTTTGAAAAATACCACTAGACTCTCCTTTAAGTGTAGTAGATGACTTTACATACACCATAGGTTTGAGAGTAGTGGTTGTTTTGGGTTTCATCACTTAATTAGAACAAGATTGGGTTTGATCACCACTTTCTCAATGGTTTCATCTCCAGCTTTTGACTTCTGAGACTTAAGAATCTTTTTTCACTAGTTTTAACTTGATAACCATTCTGTCTTAGAATATCAGGTGAATATTCTGATTCAGTTGATGTCTTCAATAATAGGAGCATCACTGTCAAGAGACACAATGTTATCAGATGAATCCTCCAGCACTTGCAACCACATATTCAAACTCATGTTCATCCAAAGAAACATGATGAACTTCCAAATTCAGATCAAGTTGTGGTCTTGGCACAAAGCTAGAAGGAGGTGGTACAATATGAAAACCTATTCTATGTTATAATGCGATGATCTTTGAATGGCAGCAAAATAATCAATGACATACTTAGAATTTTGATAATTTTCAAGCTTGCTCTTGTTCACTTCAGCTTCTGCTTTTGCTGCTGATAATTCAACCTTCAGCTTTTGCACTGATTCGAGATGCACAGACACAACATGATTATTTTGTAAAACTTTGATTTTCAAATCTTCATTTTCTTTACCTAAATCAATTATTTTTTTGTCAAAAGCTTTTTCTCTTGAAATTAGCTTCTTGTTTGCTTCTGTGCACTCTACCAGATCAGCAGTCAGCTGAGCATTCATCTCTTTCAATTATCAATATCTCTAACATATCATCATTTACCTCATCAACCTTCTCTTTTGCCTTTACCAGTTGTCTTCGTCCAAAGAAGCCATGAAAGCACCCATCAACTAATCGTATTGCTTGCCCCAATCATAACCTTCATCAGCTTGACTTACTAAAGCTTTCGATGACTCTTCAGACTTGTCTTTCTTCTTCTGATAGGTTTCTTTTGGTTTGAAAGGGTTTAGATTTCCTTGCTTCTTCAATTCTTGCATTCTCTAGCAAGTGGCCTAACTCACCACAGTTGTAACACTGAGTAGTCTTGGGATTAAATCCAAACTTGGTATTTTCGATCAAAAGTGAATTTCTTCCCAGTCTTCTTTTCATATCGATTTGATTCTTTTAATCACACTTCCAGTGCTCATTGAGTGGCCAATCAGCTCCATTTCGTCATCATCAATTTGCTCGTAATCTTCAAATGTACGAT
>CM018691.1:65080633-65371572 GCA_009363875.1 Mikania micrantha | reverse complement strand
TTAATATTAGATATGACCAATTAGGATGCTTTAGCATAAACATTAGGAAATTATTGCTTTATTATGGGTAAAACATATAGGAGAAAAATATATAGTCCATATATGTATCCTAACTGTAAATTGAACTCATGTGATAGTAGTTTGTATGACTTACGTTGTAAACGGTAGAGAGTAGTAACATGTTTCTAACATCCTCAGAAACATGCCGTCACGCCGTCACAACGAAGATACTACAAACCCTAACAATGGAGATGCCAACAACAATGCCAACACTGGCATGCAAGAGTTAGCAAATCTCATTACTGGGCTGGTGACTTAACTGAATCAAGCCAACAGACTCTCAACCAGAACATGGGTGGTGCAAACCCACCTGCTTGTACCTTCAAGCATATCAACTCCTGTAACCCAACGAAATTTAAGGGTGCTGAGGGAGCCACTGGTCTGCTACAGTGGTTTGAGAGTATTGAGAACACCTTCATCAATAGTGACTGCCCTGAAAATATGAAGGTGCGCTATGCCACTAGTGTTTTCCAAAAGAGAGCACTAACTTGGTGGAACGGCGAGAAACGAACTAGGGGAGTTGATGCAGCCCTAGAACTGACGTGGACTGAAGTCAAAACTCTGATGAACACAGAGTTCAGTCTTCGCAGTGAGATGAGGAAACTTGAAGCTGAGTTATGGGAACTCAAGCATGACAGGGGGAGAATTTGATCTACAATTCTCGTTTTCAAGAGCTGAGTTCACTAGTACCTCATCTGGTGGCACCTTTGGAGAGAGCAATAGAGAATTATATAGGTGGCTTGCCTATGCAGATTCAAGACACCGTCTTTGGTAGCAACCCTGCCACTTTGGAAGCTGCAATCCGGCTATCTGCTACACTGACGGATAGCCACGTTAAGGCTGGAACACTCACAAAAAAGGGAACAAAGAAGACTGGCACCAAGACGGATGCAAAAGAGACTTCAACTGAAGTCAATATTGAACCATTCAGTTCATCCAAAAGCAGCAATCGGAAGACAAAGTCAAGAAGCTATGCTGTTCCTACACCTGCTGGTCAAAAATCATCCAGCAACTCCAACACCAGACCTCATGTTGGAGTGATTCAGCAATGTAATGTATGCAGATACCATCACGCACCAAACTTACCATGTCGCGTTTGCAAAAACTGTGGTAAGTATGGGCACTTGGCCAATATATGTAGTAGTGCACCGCAAGCACAAAGGATGCAACCTGCACCGCTTGCCCTGCTGGCTCCTCATGCACAACCACTTCAAGCAGTACCTTTTCGCCCTACACCTGCACAGGCAAGAGCTTGTTATGAGTGTGGTGATATGGGTCACTTCAGGAACCATTGCCCAAGACTGACTGGTAATAATCAGAGGGTGGCAAGAGGCAGAGCTTTTTAGCTGAATGCTCCCGCAGCTCAAGCCAATCCGGATGTTGTTAATGGTACGTTCCTGATCAACAACATATATGCTTCGATATTATTTGATTCTGGTGCTGATAGAAGTTTGTTTCATATGAGTTTGAATCTGTGCTTGGTAGAACACGTACGAAACTAGATAAACCGTTTAATGTGGAGGTGACTGACGGAAACTTAATTGATATTGGCACTATTATTATTGGATGTATGGAGAATCTTAACGATCACGTTTTCCCAATAGATCTCATACCTATGCATCTTGGTAGCTTTGATGTTATCATAGGCATGGATTGGTTGGCCACTCACAGAGCGGAGATAGTATGCTTTGAGAAATTCATTCGTATTCCTTTACCGTCGGGACAAAATCTAAGAGTATTTGGAGAGACTACTAGTAAGGTCCTTAGACTCATATCATGTGCCAAAGCTCAAAAGTGTTTAAGAAAGAAGTGTATAGGCTTTCTCACGTATATAGTGAAGGATAAAGAGAAAGACAAGAGCATTCAAGATGTTCCAGTTGTACGTGATTTTCCGGAAGCATTTCCAGAAGATTTGCTGGGAATTCCACCAGATCATCAAGTCGAATTTAGAATTGATCTAATACCTGGTGCAAACCTAGTAGCCAAAGCTCCAAACAGGCTCGCGCCTTCAGAGTTACAAGTATTGGCGAGTCAATTGCAAGAACTGTCTGATAAAGGATTCATTTGCTCGAGCCATTAGCCATGGGGTGCACCGGTCTTATTTGTCAAGAAGGACGGGTCATTCCGATTGTACATTGATTACCGCGAACTGAATAAGCTGACGATTACGAATCAATATCCGTTGCCGCTCATCGATGATCTCTTCGATCAACTTCAAGGCTTGGCATGGTTTTCAAAGATCGACCTACAGTCTGGGTATCATCAGCTTCGTGTTCATGAAAACGATATTCACAAGACATCTTTCAGAACGAGATATGGCCATTACGAATTTCTAGTAATGCCCTTCGGCCTTCCCAATGCACTGCGGTTTTCATGGATCTCATGAACCATGTCTGCAGGCCATACCTGGATAAATTTGCAATTGTGTTCATCGATGATATACTAATATATTCCAAGAGCAAAGAAGAAAACGAGCAACACCTTAAGTTGATTTTGGAGATCTTAAGGAAAGAGCAACTGTATGCCAAATTCTCCAAGTGTGAATTTTGGCTTAAGGAAGTTCAATTCTTGGGACACATAGTCAATGAAAAGGGTGTTCATGTCACACCCCTGCGCCGCGTGCGGAATCCACGGCGCGGTGACGTATGATCAGTTGAATCATGCACAAGTATTGAATAAGAACAACCACAATGGATTACTACATTTCATAATGTTTAGACAGTTGATTAGTTACAGACAATCTATCTACCAAAAGAAAGACAACTACAGACCCAAAATATAGTTACAAAATAAGACTCCAAACAAGACAATTAAACATTTAGGATTTAATGTGTTTCTAATCCATCCTAGTATGTTTCTTCATCTTGTTCTATCTTAGAATGGTCTCCTTAGTTGTCCCTGAGATTGTCTTAAACCTGATTTCCTGAAACACGTGAAAAGTAACTGTCAACTACAGACGTAGTTGGTGAGAACAATAGGTTTAAACATTTGTAAACATGAGTTATATGATATAAGACATAGGTAAGTTAAAGCATCATAAGATTCACACGGATGAGCTGCAACCCAAACTAACATCAAGTAAGAAAATGAGTGTAAACAGTCCAATCACTGTTTGCACATGAGTCAACATCTAATATCAAGTCCCAAACCACGTTTGGAGTTAGATAATATGTCAACAGTTTTGAATAAACCATATGTAACCGAAATCTGCAGTTAGTTTATAAAACAGATTTAAAAACTAACTGCAGCAATCGGCCTGCCCCAATGTATGTGTCCGCTTTCCCTTGTTGTGATCACCCAGTACTAACGCTAATGAATATGATACTTGATGGGTTTATAAGTTTGTTTACAACAAATGACACCATGTTTTCTGAATCTTACTTTAACCGGATGTGTTAATGTCTTATTGAAAACCTGGATTTAACTCCACGAGTTGGATCCTTTGTTTATGTAACATGAAATGAATCTCTTGATTTGAATACCATGATGTGAACAACTTGACTTGAATACCATGTTTTGAACCAATGAGTTTGAATACCATGTTTTGAACCAATGAGTTTGAATACCATGTTTTGAACCAATGAGTTGAATACCATGTTCTGAACTACTTGTTTTGAATATCATGATGTGATGACCTTGTATAACAACAAGGTTTATAGCAAAAGAAAGGTTGATGAAATCATTTATGTAAAAATGTTTATCCTTTAAAAGATCATTTGAGTAAAACTGTTAAAAACTTTCAAGAAAACATTTTAAAATCCTTTATAGTAATAAGGGTTTAATAGTAAATAATTCCTTTAAAACAGTTGACAATTTCCTTGAACAGTTGAAGTATCACTTGGATTCATATGATAAACCTGTAATGTTTATGAATGCACATACACTGTGCAATGAAACAAGATTGAAATAGCGGTTTTTTGATCACGTGTTTCACCCCAAAACAGTTATAAAACAGTAAAAGAGGGGCTAAAGTTCTCACCTGTCTGCAGTAGACTCTGAACTAAAACAGTTAGCAATTAGCAAACAGGACTTCTAACTTGTTCCTATAACATTGTAATCATACATAAGATATAGGATTTATAATTGTATAACTTGATTCATTGATTGACTTGTGATAACTCTTGATATTGTTCAACACTTGAAAGTTATGATTTAGATTACTTGATTGATCATGGGTTCAAGAAACTAATGTGAAATGTTTATTTATTTATGCATATCTTATGCATAAAATGATAAGTATTTGCGAAATTGAGAACCATTGTTTAACATGTATTGTGATATAGTGTTCAATTGTTTTAAGCCTCGTGACTTTGAATTGATCTTGTAATTAATATAAGTTGTAACTTAAACCAAGTATGAACAAACTCACATGTACTTAGAGTTTGTAACCACACTATGGCCTCAAGCCCATAAAACTATAATGGGCTTAAGTATAGGTCCATAGGCCTCTTAGGTTAACAATTGAACCACTTAGTTGTGGTGTTAGCCCAATCAACATGTAATCAATTCTCGTAGCAAGCCCAACCTTATGTCAACCCACTTAACCATCTTAGTGGACCAATGGAATTCGAGGGGCCTAAGGATTTAAATGGGTCAACAATTGCTAATGAAATCTAAGTAACGTTTCAAAGTGTTATCGAGCTAATTAAGACTCCATTGGACTTAACCCACACTCATGGGCCTAGTATGAATGAAATTTGGCCAAATGAATTGAAGTTGGGCCGAAAATGGGTGAGCTGCCAACCTTAGGCAGCGAACCCTTTGGCTCCAGTCAGGGTTCGGTTCTTAGGATATAGGGTTCGTTGGTCATGGCCTCAAAAGGGTTCGTCATAGATTGCCAGGGTTCGCCACAGGTTGATGGTTCGCGAATGCAAGGGTTCGGCTGAGGATGATTAATAGTTCGTCTCCCATGCATCACGAACCATGCAGGGTTCGTTACCCTGAACATAGTTCGGCTATCTACTGGTTCGTGTAAGACATTCAGGGTTCGTGGAAGGCTTGATGATCGACCACAGGCTCGTGAGATCCTTAAGGGTTCGGCAGCATGTTACACGAACCATGTAAGATTCGTGAAATCCATTAGGGTTCGGCCAGCTGCAAACGCAGGTTTGGCTGGCGAACCTGTTAACATCATCATCATCCTCATCAAACACCTGCAATCCAATCATCGATCTAAGCTATCCTATCATCAGGAAATGTGGTTGAAGGTGCGAAAACCAGTTTTGTGATGTCAAGATCGGCCGAATGTTTGGTTCTATGAACACACACACAAAAACCCTCTTTTCCCGAAACTTTCTTGGATCATACCTCGAGATTGGCTGGATAAAACTGCAATATTCTTGTACTTTCGTGTAGAGTTCGTCGAGAGCTTCGCGTGGACACCAAGAACTCCGAAATCCGTTGAGAAATAAGCGAGTTACGCGCGTTTAAAGTTCGGTTTTTCTAGAGAGAGGTTGGAGGACGAAAATTTAGAGAGAGAGTGGGTTGGTGGTGTAATGAATGCAAGAATGAGGCTTGTTAAAGCCTTTTATAGTTCGGTTGAAGTTCGGGTTCGTTTCGGTCGCTCGGTTCGCGTTTCCGGAACGTAACGCGTATTTTACGCGGTGATAATTAAAATTAAGTGTTAAACTCATTAAAATGATGAGTTTCAAAATTGTAAAAATATAAAATAATTAATTTAATTATTTTTACTCTTCGTGTGTTGTCGGATCGTTAAACATTCACAATTTACGTGTATACCCGCAATCGCGTACGTTTTCCGATCGTATTAAAATATTTAAAGTCGTTTAATCGTAATTATAAGTTCAACATTCGTATTATTATGGATCGTCACCCATAACTATACTCAGTCTCGCTTACAGATTACGATCTTGGTTGAATTAAATTAATTGTTATACTATTCGTCTCAACACTACGCACTAACACTAACCTGTTACACCGAACGCAGTATATGTATAGGGCTCACTCTCGCTGCCCACCACTGTTTCGATATAACAAGTTACTGTTCTTGCTTAGTGAAATCGACTGTAAATAGATAATACATACTTGTTTTCTGATTACTAAGATCCTGTAACACACAAGCACACATTTTGAACATACTGTAACACATTGATGAACTGAACCATGAATAGACACTGTTCTAACACTGTTTACAACTACATGACTATATGCACAAATGTTACAGTCTCCCCTAGTTAAGGGAATTTCGTCCCGAAATTAACTAGCCGAAGATACTGTAAAAAGATGAGGGTACTTAAGCTTCATCTGGTCTTCACGTTCCCAGGTGAACTCAGCACCGCGTTTGCCCTCCCATCGCACTTTCACGATCGGGATACGGCTGCGTTTAAGTTTCTTGACCCCATGATCCATGATCTCAACTGGACGTTCAATGAATTGCATGTTGTTCTGAATCTGTATGTCTTCCAGTGGAATCTGAACATCATGATCCGCCAAGCATTTCTTAAGATTTGATACATGAAAAGTATCATGAACATTGCTTAGCTCCACTGGAAGTTTGAGTTTGTAGGCTACGGGACCAATCCGTTCCAGGATTCAAAAGGTCCAACGTACCTTGGTGCAAGTTTCCCTTTCTTCCCGAATCGGACAACGCCTTTCCAGGGAGAAACTTTGAGTAAGACTCGGTCACCCACTTGAAACTCAAGCGGTTTCCGACGACGATCAGCATAACTCTTCTGCCGATCTTGTGCGGCCTTAAGCCGTGACTGAATGATTGTGATCTTGTCTGATGTTTCCTGGATGAGTTCTGGTCCTACGACCTGTGAGTCACCAATCTCGGTCCAACAGACCGGTGATCGGCACTTTCTACCATATAGAGCTTCGAATGGTGCACATTGAATGCTCGTATGATAGCTATTGTTATATGAAAACTCAATGAGTGGGAGATGAGTGTCCCAACTTCCACCAAAGTCAATGACACAAGAACGAAGCATGTCTTCAAGTGTTTGGATAGTCCTCTCGCTTTGGCCGTCGGTTTGGGGATGATACGCCGTGCTAAGATTAACACGCGTTCCCAAAGCCTTTTGCAATGATTGCCAAAAGCGAGAAGTGAAACGACTATCACGATCAGATATGATTGATGTTGGAGTACCATGACGTGCAATGATTTCGTTGATGTACAGTGTGGATAACTTCTCCATCTTGTAATCCTCTCGGATAGGGAGAAAATGAGCAGATTTGGTGAGTCGATCACGATCACCCAAATCGAATCGAAACCTCGCGGAGTTCTCGGCAACTTAGTTATGAAATCCATGGAAATTTTCTCCCATTTCCATTGAGGAATTTCAGGTTGCTGTAGAAGTCCCGAAGGTTTTTGATGTTCTGCTTTGACCTTTGAACATGTAAGACATTTTCCCACGTACAGTGCTATGTCTTTCTTCATCCCCGGCCACCAGTAAGATGTCCTCAGGTCCTGATACATCTTGTCGGCTCCAGGATGAACTGAGTATCGCGACTTATGAGCCTCATCACAGATGAGTGTGCGCAATTCTTCAGACTTTGGAATCCAAATGCGGCCGTTGAGATATAACAACCCATCAGCTCGAGGTTCTAGTTTCTTCTCAATACCACAATCCAAGTCTGTTTTGAGTTGATTGTCTGTTACTACTTGTTGTTGTGCAATACGAATCAAGTCTTTCAAGTTTGGCTGTGTGTTGATCTCCATGGCTCTTACACGAATCGGTTTGACTGGTTCCTTGCGACTAAGAGCATCCGCCACCACATTGGCTTTACCCGGATGGTAACGAATCTCACAGTCGTAATCAGTTAGAAGCTCAACCCAACGTCGTTGTCTCATGTTGAGTTCTTTCTGATTGAGAATGTGTTGAAGGCTCTTGTGGTCCGTATAGATAACACATTTAGTACCGTACAGGTAGTGTCTCCAAATCTTCAGTGCAAAGACCACAGCCCCTAACTCCAGGTCATGAGTAGTGTAATTCTTCTCGTGAACCTTAAGTTGTCTTGAAGCATAAGCGATGACCTTGTCCCGTTGCATAAGTACACAACCGAGACCAAGGTTTGAAGCATCACAGTAGACAATGAAATCATCACTGCCTTCTGGAAGACTAAGGATAGGGGAATTGCATAACTTCTGTTTAAGAAGTTGAAATGCATCTTCTTGTTTCTGTCCCCATATGAAAGCTTGACCTTTCTGAGTCAATGTAGTGAGTGGCAAGGCTATCTTAGAGAAGTTTGAAATGAATCTTCTATAATAACCTGCCAGACCCAGAAATGAACGAATCTCTGTTGGAGTAGATGGAGTAGTCCAGTTCTTAATCGCCTCAATCTTGGCTGGATCTACATGAATTCCATCTTTGTTTATGACATGTCCTAAGAAGTGAACCTCCTTTAGCCAAAATTCACACTTTGAGAATTTAGCATAAAGTTGTTCCTTTCTTAGTAGTTCCAAGACTTTCTTCAAATGATCCTCATGTTCTCGTTCTGACTTGGAATAAATCAGTATATCGTCAATAAAGACGATAACAAACTGATCCAAGTAAGGCCTACAGACTCGATTCATCAAGTCCATGAACACTGCGGGTGCATTGGTCAGCCCAAATGGCATAACCACAAACTCATAGTGTCCATATCGAGTCCTAAATGCCGTCTTTGGTATATCCTCATCATTTACTCTCAACTGATGATACCCGGATCGTAAATCAATCTTAGAAAAGCAAGTTGCTCCCTGTAATTGATCAAATAGATCATCGATCCTAGGTAGAGGATATCTGTTCTTGATTGTTAACTTGTTCAGCTCACGATAATCTATGCACATGCGAAATGAACCGTCTTTCTTTTTGACAAAGAGAACCGGAGCTCCCCATGGAGAGAAACTCGGTCTAATGAACCCTTTGTCTAGAAGTTCTTGAAGCTGACTAGACAGTTCTTGCATCTCAGACGGTGCTAATCGATACGGTGACTTCGCCACTGGGTTTGCTCCAGGGACGAGATCAATTCTAAACTCCACTTGTCGGACTGGTGGTAGTCCAGGCAAGTCTTCTGGAAATACGTCTGGATAGTCTTTGATAACCGGTACGTCTCCAACTGCTTTCTTGTCAGGTTTCTTTTCCACCACGTGAGCTAAGAATGCATAATATTTCTTCTTCAGATACTTCCTCGCCTTGATGCACGATACAATCTTCAATTCGCGGCAGGGTTTCTCACCGTAGACTATCATCGTTTCGCCGGACGGTAAGGGGATTCGAATAAGTTTCTCCGAGCATACGATTTCGGCATTATTCTTAGATAACCAATCCATTCCTACTACAACTTCGAAGCTTCCGAGAGTCATAGGAATGAGATCGATAGGGAAAAGATGGTCATTTAATCTTAGCTCACAAGCATTTATGATGGAATCTACAACTATGGTTTTACCATTCGCTACTTCTACAGTATAGGGAGCAGTAAGTGTGGATAGTTGCATATTAAGAACAGAAGCAGTATGAGCAGAGATAAAGCTTTTATCAGCACCAGTATCAAATATGATAGGAACATAGTGATTATTGATAAGAAATGTACCCGTGATGACTGCCGGCTCTTCACGTGCTTCAGCAGTTCCAATAACGAAAGCACGAGCAACAGCAGTATTGTTGTTGAGTTTCGGACACTGATTTCTGAAGTGTCCCTCTGCCCCACAATTGTAACAAACTCTTCCACCTGTAGCAGCAGAAGTTGTGGCAGCAGTTGTTGCAGCAGCAAGATGAGCAGATCGGCATGTAGCCGCCAAGTGTCCCATACGCCCACACTTGAGACACTTTCTGCATGGAATAGTGGGTAGATGATGGTACTGGCATTTGGTGCAGAGTGGAAATGAGCCAGTGTACTGCTTTCTGACATTAGCAGGTTGTGGCATAGCAGTGAGGGGAGTAGCATGAGTAGGTGCAGCCGCAGTCAACGCTGCAAAGTTCTTGATTGTTTTCTGTTTCTTCTTCTTTTGATGGTGCTGTTCAGGCTTCTTGCCTTCTTCAATCTGTGCCCTTTTGAATCCCTTTCGGGTGAGCACCCCAGATTTCACATACTCCTCGGTCAGAGTAGCACCGAGTTGAATCGCGGCTTCCAAGGTAGTGGGGTTGTTCCCCATAACAGTTCCTCTAACAACTAGAGGTAAGCCTTCGATGTACTTCTCTATCCTGCGGGGTAGAGGAGTAACCAAGTGAGGTACGAGAGTGCACAACTCATGGAACCGAGTTGTATACTTAGCGTTTTCACCACTATCCTGCACCAGATTCCACATCTCTACCTCCAGTTTCTTCAGTTCATGACGTGGACAAAACTTTTCCACAAGTAAGTTCTTGAATCCATCCCATGGTAAGGCTAGAGCGACTTCACGTCCTCTGGTGTTCTTTTCAGAGTTCCACCAGGTAAGTGCGCCCTTATGAAATGCACTCGAGGCCATCTTGACCTTTAGATTTTCAGGGCATCCTGTGAAGTCTAGAATGTCTTCGATGCTCTCGAGCCATTGTAACAGACCGGTAGCTCCCTCAGTACCAGAGTACTTTGGAGGCTTAGCATCATTGAACTGCTTGAAAGTAAAGTTAGCAGTTCCAGCGTTTGTGGCATTTGAGTTGTGTGCAGAATCACCGGTAC
Organism: Mikania micrantha; assembly: GCA_009363875.1. Lineage (NCBI taxonomy): Eukaryota > Viridiplantae > Streptophyta > Magnoliopsida > Asterales > Asteraceae > Mikania > Mikania micrantha. The sequence goes on along the minus strand of CM018691.1, from coordinate 65,360,910 downwards.
TTCCCCGAAGATTCTGGGTAATATCAGTGACCATGCCTGGGATTACATCCCTCATGTGAACAGCGATAGCTCGAGCAATCTTGTTGATTTCATCATCATTACCGCTTGTCGAACCCCCAGCATTCGGGTCTCGTCGAGGAGGCATTCTACGAATAGAAGCCACAAGCGGGTCAGTAATGAGAATGGATACAATTGAATTTTCATGATAAGGTCAGTAATATATCCATACTACTAGTATTATCATTCAATTGTAATATGTTCCAGTACACGTATAAGTTATCAACTTATTTGTATACTTATCATGTGAATATGTACGATGTCTCATGATCTCTCCACCAAACCTACACACTGACACTTTCCCGATATACCGAAAATAGTATATATATAGGGCTCACTCTCGCTGCCCACCACCGTTTCGGTATACCACGATCATGCCCTTGCTAGCATTTGGCAACACGTTTGTACTGATTTCCATGTGTTTTCCATTGATTAAGAATCCCATGATCTTTGAGCAACTTGAACTATGATTGATTCCATGATTGAACTATGATTATGTTATGCGTGCACTTTCTAACAATCGTTAACATGTAAAGCTAAATCATACGTGTGCTCTACACTTTCCCGTTAATCTATGTTAGTAAGTACCAATGATGTAATCACTTAAGAATTTCACTTAAGGTTTACATTGAAGGAATGTTCACAACTTGAGTGATTCACCATAATGTCTGGTTCATCCAAGTTTGAATTTCCACTATGATTTGATTCACCAATGATTGTATCCCATGTGTTTTGACTAATGTTCCATGTGTCCAGTTGATCCCGAATCCTCACTCCAAATACAAACGCCGGATTCCCCCTAACATACTGAAATAAGCTTATATATAGGGTAAGCTCTCACCGACCCACCACTTACCTCAACACGTCAGCGTTAACCCGTCGTCCATATTTGGGGCTAAGATTCCAACTGTTGATTGATTATGATTATCCCATGATTTCCTCTTGTTCTGTGATTCTGTTTATGATTGTGTAAACCATGGTCCTTAATTTACTAGAAACTAAGACCTTAGGTTTATGTATATGTGTCCTAGGTTAGTCAACCTAGTTTCCCAATACTTACAGTACTGAGTATAATGATTTCCTGTGAGAACTTCAACTAAAGAATACTGTTACACAGATTCTAAGTTATAAAGTTCCTATGATAATGAACGCCTGATAATGATAACAATGATAACAATGACAAGGATTTCAAATCTAAGTTCTAAATTAATAGACCTCAACCTTTGAATTCCTATAGTGATATGACAAGGATCTCAAATCCAAGTTCTAAGTTAATAGATCTTGATCTTTGAATCCTATAATGAATATGACAAGGATCTCAAATCCAAGTTCTAAATTAATAGATCTTGATCTTTGAATCCTATAATGAATATGACAAGGATCTCAAATCCAAGTTCTAAATCAATAGATCTTGACCTTTGAATCCTATAATGAATATGACAAGGACTTTAGATCAAAGATACTAAATTAATAGATCTTTGCCTCTAAATCCCATAATGAATATGACAAGAAATTCATATCAAAGATACTGAAACTACAGATCTTTGCCTCTGAATTTCTATAATGATCTCTGTGTGAGAATTTCAGATCAAGGATACTAAGAATACAGATCCTTGCCTCTGAAATCCTTAAATGCATATGTGTGAGAATTTAATTCGGTTTCTAAAATTATAGAAGTCCGATTCAAATTCCTTGACTCGATGTCTAATCTTAGAAAAATGTCCCTAAGATCTTTCAAGCTTATTGTAGACTTAATGCTCACTTAAGTTACTTAGATCCTAAGTATCCTCAAGCCTATAGCACTTAGTCCTATTGGGTAGCTTAGGTTATAGTCTAGGTCATTTAACATTGGGTTTTTCCTAGTTCTCTACAACCTTGGCTCTGATACCAACCTGTCACACCCCTGCGCCGCGTGCGGAATCCACGGCGCGGTGACGTATGATCAGTTGAATCATGCACAAGTATTGAATAAGAACAACCACAATGGATTACTACATTTCATAATGTTTAGACAGTTGATTAGTTACAGACAATCTATCTACCAAAAGAAAGACAACTACAGACCCAAAATATAGTTACAAAATAAGACTCCAAACAAGACAATTAAACATTTAGGATTTAATGTGTTTCTAATCCATCCTAGTATGTTTCTTCATCTTGTTCTATCTTAGAATGGTCTCCTTAGTTGTCCCTGAGATTGTCTTAAACCTGATTTCCTGAAACACGTGAAAAGTAACTGTCAACTACAGACGTAGTTGGTGAGAACAATAGGTTTAAACATTTGTAAACATGAGTTATATGATATAAGACATAGGTAAGTTAAAGCATCATAAGATTCACACGGATGAGCTGCAACCCAAACTAACATCAAGTAAGAAAATGAGTGTAAACAGTCCAATCACTGTTTGCACATGAGTCAACATCTAATATCAAGTCCCAAACCACGTTTGGAGTTAGATAATATGTCAACAGTTTTGAATAAACCATATGTAACCGAAATCTGCAGTTAGTTTATAAAACAGATTTAAAAACTAACTGCAGCAATCGGCCTGCCCCAATGTATGTGTCCGCTTTCCCTTGTTGTGATCACCCAGTACTAACGCTAATGAATATGATACTTGATGGGTTTATAAGTTTGTTTACAACAAATGACACCATGTTTTCTGAATCTTACTTTAACCGGATGTGTTAATGTCTTATTGAAAACCTGGATTTAACTCCACGAGTTGGATCCTTTGTTTATGTAACATGAAATGAATCTCTTGATTTGAATACCATGATGTGAACAACTTGACTTGAATACCATGTTTTGAACCAATGAGTTTGAATACCATGTTTTGAACCAATGAGTTTGAATACCATGTTTTGAACCAATGAGTTGAATACCATGTTCTGAACTACTTGTTTTGAATATCATGATGTGATGACCTTGTATAACAACAAGGTTTATAGCAAAAGAAAGGTTGATGAAATCATTTATGTAAAAATGTTTATCCTTTAAAAGATCATTTGAGTAAAACTGTTAACAAACCTTTCAAGAAAACATTTTAAAATCCTTTATAGTAATAAGGGTTTAATAGTAAATAATTCCTTTAAAACAGTTGACAATTTCCTTGAACAGTTGAAGTATCACTTGGATTCATATGATAAACCTGTAATGTTTATGAATGCACATACACTGTGCAATGAAACAAGATTGAAATAGCGGTTTTTTGATCACGTGTTTCACCCCAAAACAGTTATAAAACAGTAAAAGAGGGGCTAAAGTTCTCACCTGTCTGCAGTAGACTCTGAACTAAAACAGTTAGCAATTAGCAAACAGGACTTCTAACTTGTTCCTATAACATTGTAATCATACATAAGATATAGGATTTATAATTGTATAACTTGATTCATTGATTGACTTGTGATAACTCTTGATATTGTTCAACACTTGAAAGTTATGATTTAGATTACTTGATTGATCATGGGTTCAAGAAACTAATGTGAAATGTTTATTTATTTATGCATATCTTATGCATAAAATGATAAGTATTTGCGAAATTGAGAACCATTGTTTAACATGTATTGTGATATAGTGTTCAATTGTTTTAAGCCTCGTGACTTTGAATTGATCTTGTAATTAATATAAGTTGTAACTTAAACCAAGTATGAACAAACTCACATGTACTTAGAGTTTGTAACCACACTATGGGCCTCAAGCCCATAAAACTATAATGGGCTTAAGTATAGGTCCATAGGCCTCTTAGGTTAACAATTGAACCACTTAGTTGTGGTGTTAGCCCAATCAACATGTAATCAATTCTCGTAGCAAGCCCAACCTTATGTCAACCCACTTAACCATCTTAGTGGACCAATGGAATTCGAGGGGCCTAAGGATTTAAATGGGTCAACAATTGCTAATGAAATCTAAGTAACGTTTCAAAGTGTTATCGAGCTAATTAAGACTCCATTGGACTTAACCCACACTCATGGGCCTAGTATGAATGAAATTTGGCCAAATGAATTGAAGTTGGGCCGAAAATGGGTGAGCTGCCAACCTTAGGCAGCGAACCCTTTGGCTCCAGTCAGGGTTCGGTTCTTAGGATATAGGGTTCGTTGGTCATGGCCTCAAAAGGGTTCGTCATAGATTGCCAGGGTTCGCCACAGGTTGATGGTTCGCGAATGCAAGGGTTCGGCTGAGGATGATTAATAGTTCGTCTCCCATGCATCACGAACCATGCAGGGTTCGTTACCCTGAACATAGTTCGGCTATCTACTGGTTCGTGTAAGACATTCAGGGTTCGTGGAAGGCTTGATGATCGACCACAGGCTCGTGAGATCCCTTAAGGGTTCGGCAGCATGTTACACGAACCATGTAAGATTCGTGAAATCCATTAGGGTTCGGCCAGCTGCAAACGCAGGTTTGGCTGGCGAACCTGTTAACATCATCATCATCCTCATCAAACACCTGCAATCCAATCATCGATCTAAGCTATCCTATCATCAGGAAATGTGGTTGAAGGTGCGAAAACCAGTTTTGTGATGTCAAGATCGGCCGAATGTTTGGTTCTATGAACACACACACAAAAACCCTCTTTTCCCGAAACTTTCTTGGATCATACCTCGAGATTGGCTGGATAAAACTGCAATATTCTTGTACTTTCGTGTAGAGTTCGTCGAGAGCTTCGCGTGGACACCAAGAACTCCGAAATCCGTTGAGAAATAAGCGAGTTACGCGCGTTTAAAGTTCGGTTTTTCTAGAGAGAGGTTGGAGGACGAAAATTTAGAGAGAGAGTGGGTTGGTGGTGTAATGAATGCAAGAATGAGGCTTGTTAAAGCCTTTTATAGTTCGGTTGAAGTTCGGGTTCGTTTCGGTCGCTCGGTTCGCGTTTCCGGAACGTAACGCGTATTTTACGCGGTGATAATTAAAATTAAGTGTTAAACTCATTAAAATGATGAGTTTCAAAATTGTAAAAATATAAAATAATTAATTTAATTATTTTTACTCTTCGTGTGTTGTCGGATCGTTAAACATTCACAATTTACGTGTATACCCGCAATCGCGTACGTTTTCCGATCGTATTAAAATATTTAAAGTCGTTTAATCGTAATTATAAGTTCAACATTCGTATTATTATGGATCGTCACCCATAACTATACTCAGTCTCGCTTACAGATTACGATCTTGGTTGAATTAAATTAATTGTTATACTATTCGTCTCAACACTACGCACTAACACTAACCTGTTACACCGAACGCAGTATATGTATAGGGCTCACTCTCGCTGCCCACCACTGTTTCGATATAACAAGTTACTGTTCTTGCTTAGTGAAATCGACTGTAAATAGATAATACATACTTGTTTTCTGATTACTAAGATCCTGTAACACACAAGCACACATTTTGAACATACTGTAACACATTGATGAACTGAACCATGAATAGACACTGTTCTAACACTGTTTACAACTACATGACTATATGCACAAATGTTACAGTTCACGTGGATCCTAAAAAGATTGAAGCTGTGAAGAATTGGAGTACACCAAAGACACCGATAGAGATTCGTTCATTTCTCGGACTTGCCGGTAACTATCGGCAGTTTATTTCGAATTTCTCCCGGATTACTGTTCCACTCACTTCCTTGACTCAAAAGGATAGACCTTATAAGTGGGGACCGAAGCAAGAAGAGGCGTTTCAGACATTGAAGCAGAAATTTTGTGATGCTCCTGTCTTGACATTGCCTGATGGAAATGATGATTTTGTGGTTTATTGCGATGCATCCAATCAAGGTCTCGGTTGTGTTTTCATGCAATGGGGAAAGGTTGTGTCTTATACATCAAGACAGCTGAAAATTCACGAGAAGAACTACACCACTCACGACTTAGAACTTGGTGCAGTCGTGTTTGCTTTGAAGATATGGAGACACTATCTTTATGTCATAAAGTGCGTAGTCTTTACTGACCGTAAGAGTTTGCAGCATATTCTAAACCAGAAGGAACTTAATATGAGACAACGGAGATGGGTTGAAATGCTAAATGATTATGACTGTGAAATTCGCTACCATCCTAGTAAAGCGAATGTAGTAACAGATGCGCTTAGTCGCAAGAGTCATGTTCAAATCCATAGTGTCCGAATGCACACTAAACTCCACAATGATATTCTGGTAGCTCAACAAACCTCATTGGCTCAAGGTAGTCTACATGATGAGATGTTTTGTGGGGCTGAATTACAATTGGAAACGAAAGATGATGGGTATATGTATGATTTGAATTGGTTGTGGATACCGAACATATATGATCCTAGGATGACGATTATGAATGAAGCACATAAGTGTCGTTACTCAATCCATCCAGGTGCTGACAATATGTACGAAGACCTTAGAGTTTTGTATTGGTGGCCTGGAATGAAGAAGGATATAGCCAAATATGTAGGAAAATGCCTCAACTACGCAAAAGTCAAGGATGAACACCAGCGACCTTCGGGATTGTTAGCACAACCAGAAATACCCATGTGGAAGTGGGAGAATATTTCTATGGATTTTATTACCAAACTCCCACGAACCACAAGTGGTCACGATAGTATTTGGCTGATAGTAGATCGATTAACCGACTTGGCTCATTTCCTACCGATACGCGAGATGTACCCTGTGCGGAAATTAGCTCGTATCTACGTTGACGAGATTGTTAGCCGACATGGGATTCCCTTAAGCATAATATCGGATTGTGATGCTCGTTTCACGGCACAATTTTGGGAATCACTTCATGAAGCTTTTGGAACACGCTTGGATCTTAGCATGGCTTATCATCCTCAAACGGATGGACAGACGGAGCGAACAATCCAGACGCTTGAAGATATGCTAACAGCTTGTGTCATCGATTTTGGTGGCAACTGGGATAGCCTTTTACCATTAGTCAAGTTCTCATATAACAATAGTTATCACGTGAGCATTGTTATGGCGTCGTTCAAAGCTCTTTATGGTAGAAAATGTGGGTCACCTATCTGTTGGACCGAGATCGGCGAATCACAGATCACAGGTCCCAAGATTATTGAAGAGATGACTGACAAGATCCACCAGATTTGCGACAATTTGTTTGCAGCTTGTAGTCGACCGAAGAGTTATGCGATTAAACGTCGTAAGCCTTTAGAGTTTGAAGTCAATGATATGGTATTACTTAAAGTATCACCATGGAAGGGAGTCATACGATTCGGGAAGAAGGGTAAGCTTGCTCCACGTTATGTTGGCCCTTTTAAAATTCTTGAATGGATCGGGAAGGTTGCCTACAAGCTGGAACTTCCTCCTGAACTCAGTAATGTGCATCCGACCTTTCATGTGTCAAATTTAAAGAAATGCTTAGCTGATCAACATCTTCAAGTACAGCTCGATGACATCCGCATCGACGATACTATGCACTTCGTTGAAAAACCAGTTGAGATTATGAACTATGATGTTAAGAAACTCAAGAGCACCCGGATCCCAATTGTCAAAGTGCGATGGGAATCGAAGCGTGGTCAAGAGTTCACTTGGGAAAGAGAAGATCAGATGAAACTTAAGTATCCACACTTTTTCACTACAGTTATTCCAAGTTGAATTTCGGGACGAAATTCCCTCAACTAGGGGAGACTGTAATATCACTTTTTTTCAGGTACTGTCTTTACAATATAAACGTGTATTGATGGAACCTGTTACGATAATTTGATAATTATTGATTTGATTGATAATAATATTGATGGTGTACATTGATAAGAACACATGATAATTGAGTATAAACCATGGGGAAGTTAGTTTGAAATATAACTAGACTGAACCACAATGTTTATTGCAGTGAGGTAGTTACGATACGATCTGTTTTTGATTTGGGAATTTATAATAAATAAATGCATTTGATATAAAATAATGAAAGCGATATTGAAAGGAATTACGCGATGGTGAGGTCACGAATATAACTGAAAAGCGAATGTTCTTTCAGAAATATTAATCAAATAATATGTTCAGGTGGGTGACAATTCACACGAATACATTTATCAGAAATAATATTCTGAAACAAACCAGATGGGTTCGAAATCCTTAGTGTAATGAAAACCCTATGAATTTTCACATTATCGGTAACGAATTTGATGAATTTGAGTTGGGGATTGTAATAAGGTTTGAATTAGTGGGGGTTAATGAAAAATCATATAGTTTCGATGAAACTATGAAATTAAGACCTGCCATGGACTCGGTTATAACTCGGGAACAAAACCCTCATGGGTTTAGGTTCGATCGGGTTTCGAATCGGGGACTAATTGAGGGATTCATGGTTCAGTTAAGGTTAATAGGAAGGAACCCAACTTATGGGTGCTTAAAACTAATGAAATCAACCCATTCACAATTGTAAAAGCAGAACAGTTGGTAAGGTGTGTGTATTTGTTCCGGGAGGTCGTGGGTTCGAGCCACACCTCGGCCGGGTTTTTGAAATTAAAATCAATTTTAGTATTTTGGGCATAAATAATTCATTTTAAGTCCGTTTTAATCCGTTCGAGTTACGTTGGAACCGTAATGGAATCACGAACAAAATAAAATGATAAAATTTATATTTTGACCAAAAACCTAAACATGTATAGTTGTATCTTAAAATGGAATCGTATACGTTTATACGAGTTAAACAAACGAATTCGAAACTATTCATACTTTTGTATGAACGACTCAAACGACTTAATATACGTGTGTTGACACGTATGTGACCACAAACATGAGTTAACATTACGAATAACACGACGTTATTTTAATGACACAAATTCTCAGTAGAAGGTTGTCTACGCGAACTCACGAACAATTGATCATTCAATTCGCATTATCAGGTGCGTACACGGGCCCTTTTCTGATTTTAACTGTTTTGGGGGAGAAAACATGTGCAAACAAACATTTTAGATACATATCACTTGCATGAGTTAGCTGTTTACTATAAGTGTACACATAACACTCAAAGTCCTTACATTTCGAACCGTTTAGTTTGCCGTAGTGCAAAGCGTGGTAGTTGAAGATAGATCTATAAACCTCACTTGGTAGAATGGAGGTTTATGCAAGTGTTTAACTAACTAATTCAACATTACTATTGTTTGTGTTAGACAATAGTGGAAAGGCAAACATGCAATAGCATGCAACAGTCAGCTTCCGTGTCGACCATTTATGTAAATAGTACAATGACTAGCTATCATGACTATGAAATGTGTGATTATGTGATCTGTAAACATTTCTTACAAACAGCTTGTTCAAACATTTGGTTTAAACATCTATGATTATTCATACAAACCTGTGTATGCACCAACCTTTGTGTTGACTTGATTTACATGTTTTCTCAGGACACTAAGGCAGAAGCAAGGACAAGCAGGGACTAGGATGTTGAGTCTCATGCATACAGTTTATTTTAATTGTTGATTAAAAACATTGAACATTGTATTTACGGTTTTGCAACTGTTAAATTTGGTTATTGGTTTTCAAACGCTTCTGCAAATGTTAAACTTTGATTTTACAAATTAAGACTAAATTATGTTTGAAAACATATAGAGGTCTTTCGTTGTGTCTAATGACTGAGATACTGGTTTGTCATGCCCTAAACGGTATGATTCCGTTAGTTGAAATTTGGAGGTGTGACATGTGGTGGGACGGCGGATGGGGCTTGTCCCCTACATATGCCCTATATATAAGCATACTTGATTGGATAGCATAGGTGGTTGTTAATGAGGTTAAGGTTGTAATTTCGGGGGATCAAGGTAAACATTTTCAGGGTAATCAAATGCTAAAATCAAAGATTATGGAATCAAAGAAGTGGGATGAAACACTTAATTATCACCAGGAACAATATATCATGTGGTTTGGTATGTGGTGGGACGGTGGCTGGGCGGGCAGTAAGTTCGACCCTACATATGCCCTATATATAAGCATTCTGAATTGGATGATATATGTCACACCCTGAGCCGGCGGGCTGGATCGACTTTCCCGCCGGGCGAAAGGTTTCCGGGGCGTGATATCGTGAGTGATAATCGAATGATCAGATTGTTTACATAGCACATGATAAATAAATGAGAAACACTAACACATCCATGATATAGAATTACAAGATAAAATTACAATGTATCGTTCATAATTTAACCAAGTAAATCTATCAAAAGAACCAATGAAACTATATCTTGTATCTGTACAAGATACACAAAAGATGATTCATTTTTTTTGTCATCAAAAGCATGCACGAGATGTTTGGTGGATGATGATACTGGCATGAGTTGCACAAAGGTGCAGTGCCAGTGTATAGCTTTCTGATCTGTAGTGGTGGTGGTTGATTGAGCGTAGGAGCTTGGGTGGTAGCAGCAAAATATCTAGCCACCTTCTGTTTCTTAGCCGGCCTCTTGTCCGACTTCTTTGAAGTTCCAGCTTTGGCTGAGTCAGCCTCTTTCTTGATTGCCCCAGAGGCAACCATCACATCTGTCATTGTTGATGACAGAGTAACAGCCATTTCCATAGTTGTTGGATGAGCAGCAAGGATAAAACCTTGCATACAGGCAGGTAATCCCAATATACCGCTCAATTCTCTTTTCCAGTGTTGGCACTATATCCGGTGCCAATGATGCCAGCTCATGAAATCTTGTGGTGTAGGCTAGATGCCCAGCACCAATCATAACAAGATTGAGTAATTTAGTCTCAACCATCTTGATTTCGTACCTTGGGCAAAACTCTGCCCGCAGTAATTCCTTGAAGTCATCCCAAGGCATTGACGGGGCCTCATCCCTGCCTCTAGTATTAACCTGAGCGTTCCACCAAGTTAACGCTCGCTTGTGAAATGAACCTGCAGCATACTTCACCCTATACAGTTTCGGAGAGTTGCTGATCTCCAGTGTTGTCTCCATCTTTTCGATCCATTGGATCAATCCGATGGTTCCTTCGCTGCCACTGAAACTCGGTGGCTTACATCCCACAAAGTTCTTGTAGGAGTAGTCTTGATGGTTTCGGGTGTTTCCGCTGCCTTCTCTCGAAGAGTTGGCAATGTTGTTGCTGTTGTTGGTGTTGATCATGTTCATCATCTCGGGAATCACATCCCTCAGTTGACTGGTCAGCAGAGTGGCCAGTGCTATGGTAGCAGGATCTAACTGATGTGTAGGCGGTGGCGAAGGAGGAGGTGGTTGTGTAGGAGAGTCAGTAGGTGAAGGTGTAGATGAGTGCGGTGCCAAGTCTTGTGGTGGTGGTGGTAGTATAGCAGGTGGTGGTCTTCTCGGCGGCAATCTGATCATAACCGAAAGAAAATCGGTTAGTGCAGCCATCAGATGCAGAAGACATATGCAAATAGAGTCCTATGTCAAATAGTCTCTACATGAGGGTCCCTAGGTTATAGTCTAGGCCAAACCGTTTAAGTAATATGACCTATATTTCTCTATAACCATGGCTCTGATACCAATCTGTCACACCCCGAGCTGGCGGGCTGGATCGACTTTCCCGTCGGGCGGAAGGTTCCCTGGGCGTGATATCGTGAGTGATAATCGAATGATCAGATTGTTTACATAGCACATGAGAAACGCTAACACATCCATGATATAGAATTACAAGATTAAATTACAATGTATCGTTCATAATTTAACCAAGTAAATCTATCAAAAGAATCAATGAAACTATATCTTGTATCTGTACAAGATATACAAAAGATGATTCATTGTTTTCGTCATCAAAAGCATGCAACACAAAATGAAGCTAGGTCTTCTAAAAGTCCACTAGCTTAGTCCATGCATATAAGTAGCTACACCTGTTCATCACCTGAGAAAACATGCATTTAAATAAAGTCAACACTAGGTTGGTGAGTTCATAAGTATGTTAATTGAAAACCTTGATTCATTCACATGCACAATCACAATGTTAATCATGTTACTTGTATGTTATTTGTTTCACCTGTTCACCGAATGGCTTCTCAATAGTTATATTCACAAGTAATATATCATCCTAGTAGTGATGCTTATATATAGGGCATATGTAAGGGAACTAAGCCCTAGCCAACATCCCACCACATCACTACTAGAACTCCACACTACTTGCAACAACTATTGATTTCCATTCCCATTCCACATGTTCATCTCGTTCTTGATCACCTGTGATATCATGTATAGAATAATATAATGATAGAATTGTGGTTATCAAACCGAAGTATTGATAACAATTATATGTATTAAGGATATTAGATTTACTTAGTCTGTTCCTTGTATTATTCTATTGCTTGTGGGATTAACTGTTACTTCACTTTTAAATATTAAAAGTGTTAATTAACCATTTGACATTTGTTCTCAATGCGAAGTGCATAGAGCCTAAACGGAATCCATTGCAATCCTCACGTAATCAGATTTCAATGCATCCGATTTACCTCTACCACTTTGTGATCCCATTGCCTTCATCGAAACTGTTACTAATAATGTGACATGAGAGAAAATAAATTCCTCAGTCTACTAGTCCACAGGTAACGATGGATGATGTACATCGATGTTAGTGTTTGTTCTCATTGTGGGATGTTCTCATGTGATTAACAAAGTCGAATAAGAACTTGTCTTATTACGTTATGTTAATCATTGTGTGAATGATGTTGTTATCATGAAGTTACGTTATCATGATTATCATTCCATGTAATCCATATGTTCACCATGTAATCCTTAAGCCGTAGTAAGAACTAGTCTTACTACCCTTAAGTGACGCAGGTGGTGGATACTCAATGCTCCATGTTATCACATAACATGTTTTAAGGTGTAAACTAAGCGTTATAAGTACTTGACTTATCACACTTAGTTAATTTTAATGTTGAATGATATTGAGAAGATGTATTATCTTCTAATCATTCATGTGTTTTGTAATGTCATCATGTTTCTCTGTAAATGTTCTCAATGTTTGTTTGTGTATGAATTTTCTCAATGTTTACTCATGTAAGAATAACTAAGTGTTATAAGATAAAATCTTACAACTATGTTATTCTAGTGTGTTGATGAATTATGAAATTATATTGTCATATTCATCTGATTGTCCCTGTCATATCATGATCATACAAGCATGCATACAAGCGATAATAAACAATTTAATATTATCTAAATCAAAGTATAAGCAATATGTTAAGCAAAACTTTTAAATAAATAAAAGTAAGCATGTTTCTCAGCCCCGTGAGTTTAAAATCAGTTAAGATTAAAGAAAAGAGGCATATGAACTCACCTTATGTTTGAAGTGGTTGACTTAGCTTAAAAGAAGAATGCACGCTCTCTTGATTGTACTTGTGTTTGTTCTCACGATCTTGTATTGATTTCACGTTGTATTTGACACGTAAGTATCAATTATTGTGATTTGTGTGTGTATGTGTTAGCCCTAACTTGATTATCACTTGTGAGTCTCGGATTTGGTCTTCATTTGGCCCAATTTGTTTACTAAAGATTTTGTTAATCCTTAGTCTAATCATATAACACTAGTGTCCTTGTTGCCTTGTTTATAGTCTTTTGTTTTAATATTATAACCAAAGAGACACCAAATATAAGACCTAGATTTTTAAGTTTAAGGTTAGTATTCTTAACACCTTGTTAAAAGAATTTGTATATTGTTTGCCCAAACCCTTGATACATGTGAGGATAGCTTACTAGGCTTCTTTGTGTTATCACTAGTTAGCCTTTTTATCACCTTTATGATAAAGCCATAAGTGTTATTCAATTGCTCATGTATGGTTCTTAGACTCAATTCCAAATATATGTTCACATTGTTAATGCTTTGGGCCAAATTTATAAGACCATGATCCAACTTATGTGTCAATGGGCTATGTAGTTATGTGTGTGGGCCGATCACTATCGTGTGGGCCGAAACAGTTGGTTATTGAGCCATGTTTGTAAAATGTGGTCCGAAATAATGAGTTTAAATTCATTGTCTTGGACCAATTGGGATGGGTCGAAGATTCTATGATTTAATTCATTAAATGTGGGCTGACTAATGGCCTTGGACTAATCGTATCATGGTGGGCCAGTAGTTAGCTTGGGTTAACCGCATCAATGTTGCAACCGGTTGGTAACATGAGCAGCGAACCTTTTGGGTTCAAGGGTGACTAGGTTCAGTGGCCTACATTGGTTCGGCTAAGCATGGGGTTTCACATGAAGGTTCGTAATGCAAGTGAGATTCGGCCAGCGTGCATAAAGGTTTGAGGATTCATAGGGTTCGGCTAAAGGTCTTGCTTGGGTTCGGCTGGTTGGTTCGCAGTGTGGGGTTCGGCCAAGGTTCGTGGTCCAGGGATTCGCCAATGTCCGAGGTTCGCCTCCTAGAATGAAGGGTTCGGCTCACATGACATAAAGGTTCGGCCGAATGTAATGGGTTCGCCTATATTGTTTGCCAACTAAAAGTTCGTGCATGGCTGCTTGTAGGTTCGCAGCACTAGACAGGTTCGGCAGAGAGCATGGAGGTTCGTTGCTTTGGGAGGGGTTCGTCTGAGGTCGAAGGTTCGTCGGGTGAGTGGTTTAGCCACGAGGGTTCGTGACATGTAGCTTGGTGATGCAGGTTCGCTGCTCTTCGGCCATGACAGGTTCAGCCGTAGCTGCACCCACACGAACCCTGCATTCCACCATCATCACCGCTCTTCAAGTAAAGGATGGTTGTAGCTTCGATTTGGCACCAAGATCTTGAAAAATGGTTGAGTTTTGAGTGATTTCTGGTAGAGAGAAGTTAGAGAGAGAGGGTAGCCGGAAATTGAATGTAGAGAGAGTGTGGAAATGTGAAAAATGAAAGAGATGATCTCATTTGTGGTTTATATACCCCGCGGGTATTCGGTTTCGTTTCGGTTGCTCAGTTTGCGTTTTCGTTTCGTTTCCGGAATTTTACGCGTAATTTAATTGTTTTAAATAAAAGATTGTTATTTTAATTATTTTGGTGAGTTTCAAAATTGTAAAATGTTAATTATTTTATTTTATTAATTTATGGTTGTTCGTGTCGTGTTTCTTTTTCGTTTCGTCAGATCGCGTCACCATCGCGCGTATTCGTTCGAATCGTCATTCGAACAAACACGTCGATGGTTTTGCTTTCCGACTTTTGTTTTCTACTTTCCAGTCATTATTTCACAACGTTAAACTCACAGATATGTTTGTGTGAATCGTCACCCACGCAAACACACTGTCAGTTCGTTGTTCTGAAACAACACTGCAATATTGTTTTAGTTTGTATTTCCTCACTGTCGAACTCAACTAAACATCCTGTTTTCACTTTGTTTTCGTTCTGATTCGTCGGCCATCTGATTCTTGTCATTTATGGAAATCAGATCGCAACCAACTTGTTTTTGTTATTCGCTTGAACACTGTTGTTTCTCTTGATTCGTTGTGTTAACTGTACTTAGGTTTTCACCTAAATGCTAACAACTATTGTTTCAAATGAGTGTTGTACTTACGGTATTTAAGTTTACACAATAAATACGTACAACTGTTTCTTGTATTTTGAATTCTGTTAATACAAGTATTGTTTACACACATGTATTTACACATAGTTACTGTTAAAAGTACACATACCGTACGGACTTGCCGGCCGGTCAGGTACTAGTTGTCACAATATAGGTGGTTAATGGTGAGGTTAAGGTTGTCATTCAAAGGTTATTCAAAAATCACTTACATAAAACTACATGAACTCACCAACCATGTGTTGACTTGATCTTTTTTCATGACTTCTCAGGTGACGAACAGGTCAACTAAGGAGTTATTTCTTTTGGACTAGGATACCAGTTAGAGGACCTAGCTTTTGGGACCTGCATATTTTGAAGCATCATCTTACAGATTATTTTGTATATCTTGTGCAGATACAAGATAGAAGATTTATGATGATTGATAATAGATTTACATAATTAAATTATGAACTAAACTGATGTAATTTAACTTTGTAATTCTATTTATATTTAGCAGTTTCTCATTTATATATCATGTGCAACGTAAACAATCTGATCATTCTGATTATCACTCACGATATCGCGCCATGGGAACCTTCCGCCCGACGGGGAAGTCGATCCAACCCGCCGGCTCGGGGTGTGACACATCACCTGTAATATCCAATTCGGTATGCTTATATATATGGCATACGAAAGGGTCGAGCCTACAACCCGCCCAGACGCCATCCCACCACATACTAAACCACATATGACATTGTTGTTAATGATAGTTAAGCGTTTTACCTACCATCCAATCACATTTCCATCATAGCTTTAGCATTTTGTTTAAAAGTTTACAACACACACACAATAGCATTTACGAGTCTAGTTTGAGAGTTCCCTTTATGGACAATTGAACACCCCAAGGAATCCAGTATCAATCCATATCGGAACTAGATGTGATTAGCAACATCGGTGTTTTGATAAAGTATTTCTAAGATGACACAAAGTCAACTAAAGAAAACCTGAATCATCCTAGTCACATATCACAATCATGGGTGGACAATGAGGAATCACTGTATGGCAAGCACTAAGAGGCCAACATTCTGTTCCTCCAAGTCCTGACTATGAAGGACACCCTATGGCAAGCACTAAAAGGCCAACGGTCTGTTCCTTCAAGTCCTGACTATGAAGAACACCCTATGGCAAGCACTGACAGGCCAAATCAGTATGTTCTACCATAGCCGATAGCTTTAGCAAACAATTTTATAGCATTCATATAGCATAGCATTTACGTATCCTGTGCACAAGTACTAGCTTCACATCCGGTATGGCAAGCACTGAGAGGCCAATCCGTTTGTCTTAGCATTTCAAGCATATAAAGCATACAAAGTTTAAAGTATTCTGAGCATTTCGAGCATTCGAGCATAGCAAGGATATCAAGCATATAAATTTTTCTGAGTTTGAGCATTCAAGCTTTCAAAGTTAGTTTATAAAAGCATTTCAACCTGTTAGTCAGTGCATTCTTTGCATATGAAAAGTATCCAGTGTTTTAAGCAAACTAGTTTAAAAGTAAGTAGCCTTAGCATGTAGTCTTAGTATGTAGCATTAACATTTAGCATTAGCATGTAGCATGTAGCATTAGCATTTCACATTAGCATGTAGAATTAGTATGCAGCATTAGCATTTCGCATTAGCCTGTAGCATTAGCATTTCGCATTAGCCTGTAGCATTAGCATTTCGCATTAGCCTGTAGCATTAGCATTTCGCATTAGCATGTAGCATTAGTATGTAGCATTATGAATAAGTATAAACTCATTTATGCAACATTTAAACATTTGTTTAAAAGGAATAACATGCTTCTCAATCCCGAAGTAAAATTCAAAATAGTTTGAAAAGGGACAATGAACTCACCTGTGTTGCTAAGTATGTATTAACATAGACAATGCGCGCTCTTTAGTTGTAGCTTAAGTATCTTCAACACCTGAGTTGTTTTAAGAGATTTGAATTCTATAAGTCTTTATAATAAACGTATCTAGGGTTTTGGGCTCGGTGTGCAACTATGTGTCCTATGTTACTAATGTGTTGTTAAAATTCCATCTATCTAGTTTAAATGTGTTATCCATTTATAATGCCTAATCCCATAAATAATCACCATTACACCTTCGTGATGCATGGTTTTCGTTGAGCATATTCGAAGTCTTTAATTTAAAGTATTTAATTACTCCATTTTAGGTTATCTCATTAAGTTAACAATCATTTAATTAATTTAAGAAAGTTTATCTTTGGTTACATTTACTAAAACCATAATGTGTTCTAAGAAACTCATGGATTTGTTTGTTAGACTTACGTTAATCCAATTTGATTAGCTCCAAGCCTAAGATTTAGTCTTAGCTTTCTTTTGTTTCTTAGATCGTTCATGTGTACAACTTAGATTAGAATGTTCCTCGAACTATCCATCCAAGTTGTACATGGCATAGTATTTACTAAGTATTGGGTGTTAACAACTAACACTACACTTAGTTAGATGCCTTGATCCTTTGTATACCCTCAAATCCCATGTGTTCGACAAAAGGTATGCTGAACATGTGTTTAGCAAAATATTTATGTTCTAAACTTTAGTATGAAAACTTTCAAGCTTATCATCTTTGTTTAAAACTAACTAAGTTGGGTTCTTGTTAGGAAACCCTAATTGTTTCCCATGCACACACACACGTTCACCCCATGCATACTATTCAACAATCGCGTACACCACCCCATGTAACCAGCCGTATATGGTCTTGGCCGAAAGAATGGTGTCCATGAATGGTATTGGTCGAAAAGTGTTCGGTCGAATGAGGGGTGGCCGAGTGGAAGCTGGGCCGAAGGAGGTTTGACCGAAGAGGTTAGGCCGCATGGGCCATGGCCAAGTGAATAGGTTTGGCTGAAAGGTTTTGCCGACTGAGTGCTTGGTTGAATAAGCTAGTGGCAAAAGGAATAGGCCAAACGAATGAGGAGGGTGGCTATTCGACCGAAGGTGGCCATTCGACCATCTGTGTTCTAAGCCATTCGGCCAGACATTTTCCCAGATGTGCAGCCCTCACAAATTGTGTTTTATGGTTAGATGGTGACATCCCCTTTGTTCCTACGGTGTTGGTGAAGGTTTTCCCTAAGGCTTGGTGGTTCGAAACCGGTCAAGAAGATGGTTTGCAATAGGGTTTTGAAAACCCCACAATCGCAACAAAGATCGGGTTTTTAACTCAAGATAGATGGTTCCAAGTTCAGATCTGTTGTACTTTCGAGATCTACGTAGTGTGGTGGTCGTTTTGACACCAAAAACACTTAAATCAGTTGAGAAATGGAAGAGATAGAAGATGGGTTTCTAGAGGGAGAAAGTTAGAGAGAGAGAGGGCCGAATTTCTTGAGAGAGAGGGTAGATGGCTGGTTGGTGGGGATGATTATGGCATTAAATGCCATAATAAATGGTTTCAACTTACTCGGGTTCGTCCGGGTTAGTTCGGTTTCGCGTAGAAGTGCCGTTTCTCTTTCGTTTTCACGACAAACGTCTCGATTTTAAGGATAGAGTTTAATAATTTAATTTAGGTGGTTATTCCTAGTAAATTAACTAATTATCTTTTGTTTATTTTAAATTTCTTAAAATGTTTAAATTATAGTTTAAATCGAATCGTATAGTCGTATCGCGCGTATTCGTTCGAATTGTCACCCGTATGAATACGAAGATAACTACTGTAACAACTGCATATTTATTTTTTTTTTATAAAACATATTGTTTAATATTATAATTTTAAATATTTAGTTATCATATACACATATATGACACTTACATACTAATAAGTAACGAGTAAAATAATTATTAAAAAGTTTTGACACACTTATTCGGTCAGTTAATGTTATAGGGGACCGCTCAAAATTAATAAAATATATTATAATTAAACTTTCTCCGTTTTTAACGAAACTTAGGTCAAAACGTAGAGAAAAATGAGCTGATCCCAGCAGTATTTTTAGAATTTTATAAAGTATCATATTTTAAAAGTTATAAGAGAAAAACAAAATTTGAGTTAAATTAATTATAATAATAAAATAATAAAATATTAAAATATTAAATTCACACATGCCAATTTGAATTTGATGGATGTTACGTGTAGAACTCGTAAAGAATCTACGATGCATCTGATCAAATAAGGAAACACGTAGATAACCTATATCTATAAATTCCTTCGTCATTAAGTTTCAATTCGCCTATAAATACTCACAAGATTACTTCTATGAAAAATAAAACACATACATAATATATACACACCTATAAGAAGGAAATTAGAAGCTCTGGATGCTAGGAGGTGCTGATCAGTATAAAAATCAAGATTAAGGAGTGTATCCGTTTAGGTATATTATCTAATTTTTTTTAGTTAAACTAATAAATTTAAAGTTTTATTAAAATATTAACTTATAGGGTTACAGTTGAGATCCAACCCTATGAATATATTAAAAATTTTAGTTTACTTAAAATAATAATAACAATAGTAATATCAATTATCATCGTAATAATAATAATATAATAATATAATAATAATTATTACTATCATCGTAGTAAAAATATATATATATATATATATATAAATATATAATAATAATATTAATAGTAATAATAATAATATTATTAAATAAATAAATTTTCGTTGCAGAATAGTTATAAGAATAGATTAAGCAGAAACGCTGCCCAAATTTATATCGAGAAGTTTAAGCTGTCACTCAGTGAACCAAAAATTCAGGTGAATACATTTAACTTATTTTTAAATTTAAATGAATTTTTATGAGCATGTATGTTTAAACTTTGACGCATAAAGGGATACTATTAGACCAGCATTTAGGCCATTAGTATACGTACGATTTGCAAATTGTATCCGCTATGGGTGAAAGTCCCATACGTGGCTGGTAACGTGGGCTGGAAGGTTATACGTAAGACGCACTCCGCAGGCAACCTAACCAGGAGGGAACAATTGTAAGACGCAGTACGCTGTTGTTCCTAACCAGTGACAGTACAAGCCAGGGTATGCAGTGGTTGTATCGATCAGTGAAATAACCTGCTAAATGTGTAGTATTGCCACTATTAATTATGGTTAAAGGACCGAATATGCTATGCTTACATATCGAGTCTGTTATTTGTATTCACCAACATTATGTTGACGTTTTATTTTTAAAAACTTTTCAGGTAATAATGAAATGTAAAAGAAAAGCAAGATTAGAGATTCTTGGCCTATGACGCCTTGAATAGGATCTTGTAGTAACACCATGGAGCTATTGGAGCTATGCCTCCAAATCTTGTATAAACCAGATATTATAAAATGATGTATAATATGGGTTTGTGAAAAGCTGGTTTATTATAATATGAAATGATGATATTCATACTTATACGTATGAAATTTTGTGAAATTCCTGAAAAGTTATTTATGAAAAGTTATTTTATAAAAATTGTGACAGTAAGGTTTTTCATACCCATGTGTATGAATTATTTAGAAATCATGAAACATATGGTTTTCACATCTATGCATGTGAATTATTTACAAAATTATGAATTAATGAAACAACGCTTCCGCTGATTAAAAAGAATAATAAACTCTGACCGAGACATATCTATGAAACCAATTCGGGTCACAGCGCCCGGGCCGCCGAGAGCCTGGGGTGTGACAGGTTGGTATCAGAGCTCCTGGTTTTAGCGAAATAGGTACTAATGATAGTATCTAAGCTTTAACCGAATTAAGATAAGTGCCTATCAAAGGAATAGGTAGAATAGTATACTTGAAATACTAACAATGATTGAAATAACATGATGAATTCTGATGATAGCTTACAAGCTAAATTACGATGAATTATTTTTAAGACATTGTCAAATATCATATTTTGTAGACAATGTCTCGAAACCAAAATTCTGGCGGACCATCTGCAAACACTCGTGGGCGAAAGAAAACGCACACGGATGCTACTGAACCAATGATTCGAAAAGATGAACTTCAGCAGATAATAGCAAAGGAAATTAAGGACGCAATACCTACGATTATTGCGGCTATGAAAGATAATGAAAATTCGAATCCAGAGAATACAGTGACAAAAACAAAAGAGGTGTCTAGTTCGAACACTGAGAATATCGAAGCCTCTAGTGCAAAACGGTTCAGAATTGAAGGATGTTCATACAAAACATTCCAATCTTGTAAACCTCCTGAGTTCGCAGGAACAGAAGGAGCTGTGGTAGCTTTAAGATGGCTCGAGAAGATTGAAGCGGTACTTGCAATTAGCAAATGTGCTGAAGAAGATATGGTTCTTTATGCTTCAAATTCTTTTAAAGATGGAGCGTTAGAGTGGTGGAACTCCATTATTCAAACTAAAGGCAGAACCAATGCGTGTGCTATGACCTGGGAAAGTTTTCGGGATCTCGTAACCCGAAAGTTTTGCCCAATGAATGAGAAGGAACAAATCGAGAGAAAATTCCTGACTCACCGCATGATCGGTGCTGGGCATCGTGAGTACACTTCGAAGTACTTTGAGTATGCTCGATTGGTGCCACATCTTGTGACACCGGAATCAAACCTTATCAGTCGTTACATCTGGGGACTGGTAAGTGAAATACGTGACATGGTTAAGGCTGCTATGCCTCAGACCATTGATTCAGCTGTTGAACTGGCAGGGTTGCTTACGGATGGAATGGTAAGAACCCAAGAGGAAAAGAAAAGCCAAGAGGCAATCCAAAAGGTTGATCAAAGTTCAAAAAGGCCTGTAGGAAAATTTGTGAAGAAAGAAGGTGGCAGTGGTACATTCCCGCGATGTAAAACGTGTGGGAAAAAGCATCTGGGAAAGTGTAATATGGCAAAGTATTGTAGCCACTGTAAAATGATGGGACATTCTTTGGAAGAATGTAGAAGGAAGGTGATGGTGACGTGCTATAACTGCAACGAACCGGGACACTACCGAAATGAGTGTCCTAAATTGAATAAAGTGAGCGGAACTAGCGGGGCTGGTGGTTCAGGAGCAAAAGCTGATACAAATACAAAGAAGACGACTCGAGCTTTTGTTCTTAATGCCAAGGAAGCTGCAGACATGCCGGATGTCATTACCGGTACGTTTCTTATCAATAATGTTTATGCTAAGGTTTTGTTTGATTCGGGAGCAAATCAAAGCTTTATAGATTATGAGTTTTGTAAGCTTCTAAATGAACCACTAGTGAAACTAGATAAGCCTTATTCGGTAGAAACCGCAAATGGTGATGTAGTCAAAGTAGATGAAGTATTAATAAATGGTAAGATCACACTTTTTAAGCACAACATACCTGTGAAATTCTTACCAATGAAATTGGCCGGTTTTGATGCGGTAATTGGAATGGATTGGTTAGCTACAAACCAAGCCTGTATCTTATGCGACACCAAATCCATTGAAGTTCGTGTTCCAACGGGAGGAAAATTGATCACTAAAGGTGATAAGCCAACGAATAATGTTGGAATCATTTCAATGATCAAAGCTACAAAATATCTAAACAAAGGTTGTTTAGCTTACCTAGTCTCAGTCACAATTAAGGATCAAGAAAAGAAGAAACTGAAAGATGTACTTGTTGTAGCTGAATTTCCCGACGTGTTTCCAGATGAATTGCCTGGTTTACCACGAGAACGTGAAGTAGAATTCAATATAAATCTGGTACCAGGTACTTCTCCAATTGCTAAATCTCCTTATAGATTGGCACCGACGGAGATGAAAGAGCTAAAGAAACAATTAGACGAGCTGTTGGAAAAAGGTTTTATCCGACCTAGCTCATCACCTTGGGGAGCTCCAATCTTATTCGTCAAAAAGAAAGATGGGTCGATGCGGATGTGCATTGATTATAGGGAGCTAAATAAGGTGACAATTAAGAATAAGTATCCACTTCCACGAATTGACGATTTATTCGATCAACTTCAAGGAGCTTGTCATTTTTCTAAAATTGATCTTCGATCAGGATATCATCAACTGAAGGTCCAGGAAGAAGATATTCCTAAAACTGCTTTCCGTACAAGGTATGGGCATTATGAGTTCACTGTTATGCCATTTGGACTTACTAATGCTCCAGCTGCTTTTATGGACATGATGAACAGGATATGTAAACCTTATCTGGACAAATTCATCATTGTGTTCATTGATGATATTCTTATTTATTCAAAAACACCCGAGGATCATGCTATACATCTTAGAACTCTACTTGAATTACTAAGACATGAGAAATTGTATGCTAAATTTTCCAAATGTGAGTTCTGGCTCACTGAAGTACAATTTCTAGGGCATGTTATTAATGCTCAAGGTATTCAAGTGGATCCGTCTAAGATAGAGGCTATTACCAAATGGGAGAACCCCAAGTCACCAACAGAGGTGCGTAGTTTCTTAGGCTTGGCGGGTTATTATCGACGATTTATTCAGAATTTCTCCCGAATAGCCGTTCCTCTCACCTCATTGACTCGAAAATCTGTAAAATTTGAGTGGGGTACTAAGCAAATTGAAGCATTTCAAATTCTTAAAGAAAGGTTGACTCACGCTCCAATCCTAGCATTACCTGAAGGTGTTGAAGACTTTGTTGTCTATTGTGATGCTTCTCACACAGGATTAGGATGTGTATTGATGCAAAGAAACAAGGTGATTGCCTATGCATCACGTCAACTGAAGACGCATGAGAAAAATTACGCAACTCATGATCTGGAATTAGGTGCAATTATCTTTGCATTGAAGTTGTGGAGACATTACCTTTACGGAGTTCATTTCAAAGTTTATACTGACCACAAGAGTTTAAAGTATATCTTTGATCAGAAGGAACTGAATATGCGACAACGAAGATGGATGGAAACTTTGAATGACTATGACTGTGAAATTATCTATCATGAAGGAAAGGCAAATGTGGTTGCCGATGCCTTAAGCCGAAAGGAGATAGAGAAACCTAGAAGAGTACGTGCTTTACGGCTAGAACTTCAAGTCGATTTGTTTAATCAAATTAAAGAAGCACAAAAACAAGCCAAAGAGGATGAAAACAAGGAAAAAGAAGGAATGAAGGGCATGATTGAACAACTGGTCAAAGGAGATGATGAGATTCTTCGAATGAACTCAAGAACCCGGGTGCCAGTCACTGGCGGCCTAAGAGAAAGAATATTGGAAGAAGCACATAAATCTAAATACATGATGCACCCAGGAGGCGATAAAATGTACAAGAATCTGAAAGAGAACTATTGGTGGATTGGCATGAAGAAAGATATTGCTGCATATGTTGCAAGATGTTTAACTTGTTCACAAGTTAAAGCTGAACACCAGAAACCTTCTGGTATGTTGCAACAACTGGAACTACCTGTTTGGAAATGGGAAATGATAACTATGGATTTTATAACCAAACTTCCTCGAACAAGTCGTGGAAATGATACTATTTGGGTTATTGTTGATAGACTGACCAAGTCTGCTCATTTCTTAGCAATGAAAGAAACTTACTCTATGGATAGGCTAGCACAGTTGTACGTAAATGAAATTGTATCATTACACGGTGTGCCATTATCCATTGTGTCAGATAGAGATAGTCGTTTTACATCTCGATTCTGGCAAAGTTTTCAAAAAGCTCTAGGAACGCGTTTGAATTTCAGCACTGCTTATCATCCACAAACTGATGGGCAGAGCGAAAGAACAATCCAAACATTGGAAGACATGCTTCGAGCTTGTGTAATAAACTTTGAAGGAAGCTGGGATGACCATTTACCTCTAATGGAATTCTCTTACAATAATAGTTATCACTCAAGTATTCAGACTGCACCATTTGAAGCTCTCTACGGCAGAAAATGTCGAACACCAGTCTGTTGGTCTGAAATTGGTGAAAATCAGTTGTCTGGTCCAGAAATCGTGCAAGAAACAACTGACAAAGTCTTTAAAATTAGAGAAAGATTGAAAGCGGCTAGAGATCGACAAAAGAGCTATGCAGATCGAAGAAGAAAGCCATTAGAATTTAATGTTGATGATAAAGTGCTACTCAAAGTTTCACCATGGAAAGGAGTAGTACGATTCGGTAAAAAGGGAAAGTTAAGTCCACGTTATGTCGGACCTTTTAAAATTCTCAAAAGAATCGGACCGGTGGCCTATAAACTTGAACTACCGGTAGAAATGGCCGGAGTACATGATGTGTTTCACGTTTCTAATCTCCGAAAATGTTTGGCCGATGAATCTTTGTTAATGCCTCTTCAAGACGTTGAAGTAAATGAAAAATTAAAATTTATGGAGCAACCACTTCAAATCGAAGACCGTCGAGAAAAGAAACTCAATCGTAAAAAGTTGGTGTTAGTTAAGGTTAAGTGGGACTCCAGACGTAGTCCTGAATACACATGGGAACTGGAATCTAAAATGAGAAAGAAATATCCACACCTATTCCAATAATCTCGAGGACGAGATTAGAACAAAGGTGGGGAGAATGTAACAACTGCATATTTATTTTTTTTTTTATAAAACATATTGTTTAATATTATAATTTTAAATATTTAGTTATCATATACACATATATGACACTTACATACTAATAAGTAACGAGTAAAATAATTATTAAAAAGTTTTGACACACTTATTCGGTCAGTTAATGTTATAGGGGACCGCTCAAAATTAATAAAATATATTATAATTAAACTTTCTCCGTTTTTAGCGAAACTTAGGTCAAAACGTAGAGAAAAATGAGCTGATCCCAGCAGTATTTTTAGAATTTTATAAAGTATCATATTTTAAAAGTTATAAGAGAAAAACAAAATTTGAGTTAAATTAATTATAATAATAAAATAATAAAATATTAAAATATTAAATTCACACATGCCAATTTGAATTTGATGGATGTTACGTGTAGAACTCGTAAAGAATCTACGATGCATCTGATCAAATAAGGAAACACGTAGATAACCTATATCTATAAATTCCTTCGTCATTAAGTTTCAATTCGCCTATAAATACTCACAAGATTACTTCTATGAAAAATAAAACACATACATAATATATACACACCTATAAGAAGGAAATTAGAAGCTCTGGATGCTAGGAGGTGCTGATCAGTATAAAAATCAAGATTAAGGAGTGTATCCGTTTAGGTATATTATCTAATTTTTTTTAGTTAAACTAATAAATTTAAAGTTTTATTAAAATATTAACTTATAGGGTTACAGTTGAGATCCAACCCTATTATATATATAAATATATAATAATAATATTAATAGTAATAATAATAATATTATTAAATAAATAAATTTTCGTTGCAGAATAGTTATAAGAATAGATTAAGCAGAAACGCTGCCCAAATTTATATCGAGAAGTTTAAGCTGTCACTCAGTGAACCAAAAATTCAGGTGAATACATTTAACTTATTTTTAAATTTAAATGAATTTTTATGAGCATGTATGTTTAAACTTTGACGCATAAAGGGATACTATTAGACCAGCATTTAGGCCATTAGTATACGTACGATTTGCAAATTGTATCCGCTATGGGTGAAAGTCCCATACGTGGCTGGTAACGTGGGCTGGAAGGTTATACGTAAGACGCACTCCGCAGGCAACCTAACCAGTGACGGGCTGTGGGCTGGAGGGAACAATTGTAAGACGCAGTACGCTGTTGTTCCTAACCAGTGACAGTACAAGCCAGGGTATGCAGTGGTTGTATCGATCAGTGAAATAACCTGCTAAATGTGTAGTATTGCCACTATT
Source organism: Mikania micrantha (assembly GCA_009363875.1). Classification (NCBI taxonomy): domain Eukaryota; kingdom Viridiplantae; phylum Streptophyta; class Magnoliopsida; order Asterales; family Asteraceae; genus Mikania; species Mikania micrantha. The sequence goes on along the minus strand of CM018691.1, from coordinate 65,333,779 downwards.
AATTATGGTTAAAGGACCGAATATGCTATGCTTACATATCGAGTCTGTTATTTGTATTCACCAACATTATGTTGACGTTTTATTTTTAAAAACTTTTCAGGTAATAATGAAATGTAAAAGAAAAGCAAGATTAGAGATTCTTAGCCTATGACGCCTTGAATAGGATCTTGTAGTAACACCATGGAGCTATTGGAGCTATGCCTCCAAATCTTGTATAAACCAGATATTATAAAATGATGTATAATATGGGTTTGTGAAAAGCTGGTTTATTATAATTGTAACATCACTGTACTTTAGGTTGTCCGTACATCCGTACATCCGTACGATTGTACTGTTACGACCTGAGATTTTATTAATTATTAATGATTATGAATTACTGATTTTCACTACTGATATTATCACTGTACTGGTATGCATGTTTATGATTAATATACGCGTAAACCATGGGAAGTTTAGTTGTAAATTGACTAAACAGAACCAGAGTGTTTATCGCAGATGATTATACTGATTATGGGTTATTGTATTGGAATGAGGATGGATTTGGGATGGAACTGGAAGTTTGTTTGAGTCTGGTTACTAAACATAGTCAAGGACCCATGGACATGGTTTATCGAAATAGCGGTGGGACGGTGGCTAGGGCAGTTGCGACTGACCCTTACATATGCCCTATATATATGCATATTTCGGTCTATCATGGATGTGTCAGTGACTAGGGTTTAGTGGGTTTTGGTTTGGGAAATGATAATATTAGAGTTAATAAATAATGGGAATAAATTACGCGATGTGAGGATTCGGACACCATTTAAACGCTAATATTAATTCAGAAATGTTAACTTAATAAATGTATTCGAGTGGGTGACGATTCACACGAATATAATTATTAAGAATAATATTCTGAAATGATGTTCCATAAATTGTTAATCAAATCGAAATACGATACGAGCGTCGGATTCGGAAGGGTGACGATCTTTGCGGATACGTACGCGAGTAAAGCGTTTCGACGAGATAAATTAAATAATATCGAACGATATTAATTTAATAAATTAAAACTAAAAATATTTGTTAGGAATCACAACCTAAATTAAATTGGAATAATTTAATTTATTAAATAATTATCTAATAATAATGGAACGGAAGCGACTTACGAAACAATTTATTTAAAAACTTATTTTATTTAAAAATAAAACCATTTTATTTAAAATGATTTATTGTGTAAATATATTACGTTAGAAAACCGAGCATGTGGTTACATTTCATGATTATTAAATGAGATTTGTTACGAGACAATAGGTATTTGGAAATCATGATAATTAATGAAACTATGTTATTATTTAAACACTTTATATTAAATATTCTTAACGAGAAAAACCGAGTTTTATTTTGTTTTATCGCGGTAAAAACGAGACCAGACACGCGGGAACGAGATAGCCATAAATGGTGGAAGAATCCACCATTTCCTTCACTTTTCTATATCTCTTTCTCTCTCTAGAAACACACACACTTTTCTCTCTACCTTCTCTCTAGCCTACCGAACTCGTTTCTTGACGGATTTGCGAGATTCTTGCGGCTACGCGTTCGTGAGAACGAGAGGAACAAGTTGATACCAAGAAATCATACGTTTGAACCACGAATCGAGGTAAATCTGAAGATCTATTTTCGGTTTTGGGTGAAAACCCTATTTCGTTTATGTATATTCGTTTAAATCGGGATTTCGAGTTTGTAATGTGTTAATCGAAATGCTATTGAGTTGTGGCGAGCTAGAGAATGACCTTGAACCTGTAGGATGCGATGGAGATGAGGATGAACAGTGCTGGTCGTGACAGCAAGTGAAGGCCGAACCCCTTGGTCCTCACGAACCCTAGCTGGGCGGGAAACAGGAGACGAACCCTGCCCAGGCAGGCATGTCACCGGCGAACCCTGGACTGGTTCGGCCGAACCCTGGACCAGCATGGCAACCACGAACCCTAGCTGCATCCTATTGACACACGAACCCACTTAGCAGCGAACCAGGGCCTGACCGAACCCTGGTCAGACGAACTCTACTGGGTCGAACCCTCTTAAACTCACGAACCCACCTGTTGAAGCCACGAACCCAGAGGGAACGAACCCTAGAACCATGCTGGCCGTACCTTTGAGGTGACGAACCCATAGTGGTCCGCGAACCATCGGGCCTGAGTAGGAACCCGCGAACCTTGGGGCTAAGTATGAGGTGCCGAACCCTATTCCCTAACCTTGGCCGAACCTATGTTCTTGCACCTGAAGGTTCGCTGCCTTGTGAGAAACAAACTCTAAATCATTGAACTAAGTATTTAAGGAGGAATGGGAGGCAAGATCACGTATACATATATACATAGGTGTAGAATCATGCATGCATGGGCAAATATGGCCACCACCTTTGGTTTTAAAAGCATAAATTCGATAAAAGGATTAAACGTGCAATGTATGAACTATTTAAGTTAAACACTTTTCTTTTCTAATTTGAAGGAAATTAAGGATTCTGTTTATGGTGAAATTATATTATAATTAACTTAAGTATAGATTTTATTAAACCTTAATTAGAGTGTTAACAATTTAAACTAAGGTGGTTAGCATGGTGGACATGCATGTAATTGTATACCTATAATAGTGTAACAAATGGATCATTGTTGTATGGTTGAAAACTAACAAGACTAAGCTATTAACTAATGATGTGCACTTATAAAAGAGTTGGAGATTCATTTTAACGAGGATTGAGCAAACTAAGTTAATGAAGCCCTAATGAATTAAAAGGGATCATTGGTGATCATTTAATCAAAAATAAAATACATATGCTGATAAGCACAAACACCTATGAAATACAGATTGTTGAGTTGACTTGAGTTACGCACGCGAGCGCGCATTATTAGAGAACACTGATTCTAAGGACTTCAGGTGAGTTCTCATAACCTCCCTTTCTTTAAACTGTTTTTGGTTTTAAAACCCGGAGGTGAAACATGTATACCAAATTAAATATTATTTCGATAACACAAGGTTAATACCTGTTTATCAATATGATATTCACATTTGAAATTATCATTATTATGGGATTACCTCTTATTATCTTATATCCATGTAAACATTGTTATTGATCTAGGTCAATAACAAAGTTTACAAGTATTGTCACAAATCCCGAGAATCATCGCTCTTAACTTCGGTTAATTGCTTTGATATCGTGTATTGTCACGTGGATGGTTTCCACATCTGTGAAGCATTGCCTTTGACTTCGGTTATTTGCTTGGGCTTCATGTATTGTCACGTGGTTAGCGACCACTCCATGATTCATGTATCTAACTTATGTTAAATACATAAGGAATCATGTATAGTCACGAACATTGATTGAGAATATGATTGATTGAGTTTGGTTGATTTGTTGTGATTGATTGCCTATATTTGATTATGATTATTTGTGATTGGCTATGATTGATTTGATTATGTGGTTATGTGATTGTGTATGTGTTGGGCTGTTGAATTGATGGATGTGTGTTGGATTATCTCATACAGGTATTCATATGGATTTTCTCAAGAAGATCATAAGTTTTATACCCGTTTTTAAACAAAGCATTTTATATAAAACCATTTTAAGCATAAACTTTCAAACGCATTTTACTAAAACATTTTTAAATATAAAAACTTATGATTACTCACCAACTACTTTTGTAGTTGACACTTGATTTCTACATGTTTCAGGTGATGGGGACAAGTAGGAAGGAAGAGAGGAGCTCTTCTATTTTGGACATCATCATATAGGATCTTGGACTTAGTTAATTAACTAAATTTCTGGCGATTAGAGTTTAGTTAGTTTAACTAATTCTTTTGTGTAACTAATGTACTTGATTCATGATGAACATGATTTTTGTGTATTTATTTTGGTTGATTAAATGATATATGATGATTTGATTTAGATGCCCACGAGCTTTTGAACAATCTACACATCCCTCGTGGCATCCCGATGATTCCGCCGTCGGTCGGGGTGTTACAGATTGGTATCAGAGCCTGGGTTATAGGGAATTAGGTTACTAGAAATGGTTGACCTAGTCTATAACCATAGGATACCCTAGTATGAATTAAATTCATACACTAGTTAGTATATTCAGGATTTCATGCCTATGTGTTTATTACATGTTAATTGAACTCCTGTTATACATCTGATATATATACTGCTTATTGATTTCTTGCTTACGTGTGCCCTAATGATTCGATAAGGACATACACGTGGTGTATCGTAAAGGTGGTGGGACGTTGGCTAGGGCAGTTGCGACTGACCCTTACATATGCCCTATATATATACCATTTACGGTACATTAGGTGGATGTCAGTATTGAAGAATGTGGGAACTACCCGTTTGGGAAATTACTTGCTTAGGAAATAAATTGTTTATGAATTACTTGCTTTAGGAATTATCTGTTTGATCTATAAACTCCAGACAAGGACACACTCGTGGTATACTACAAAGGTGGTGGGACGGTGGCTGGGGCAGTTGCGACTGACCCCTACATATGCCCTATACATATACCATTTGTAGTATATCGGGGGTCTGTCAGTGTCAGGAACTTAGGATATTACTAGGAACTATTGTGAGATGGATGTTGAAGGTCTGTTGGTTAAGGTTGGTTTGGATTGACACTTTGGATGATCACACCTGATAAACATTTCTAAATTCCCTTATAAAAACATACGGATTGGACACGTAGGGTGCATAGGATTAACGAAAGATAATGAGCGGTTAGTGATGTGATATGGACTTGGGAGATAATATAGACACTTGATGATAATGTAAACGCATAGTGATGATACTAACACTTAGTGATGGTATGGACACTTGATGAGAATAAACTATAAGGAGGATATGAACACTTAGTGACAATAAGAGCACTTTGTGATGATATGAGCCCTCATTGATGATTATTGACATTGGGATTGATATGAATTTTAGTGAACTTAGACAATTAGGGGAACTTAATGTCAGGTGAACTTAGACATTAGGTGAGCTTAGAAATAGGCAAGCTTACATGTCAGGTGAACTTAGACATTAGGCAAACCTAAAAGTCCAAGGGAACTAGAGATCACTTCACTCAAAATTATCCTACTAAGGATAAGGTTTGTGAAGTGAGATTTATGGTGAACTGCATGACGCACTCTACACACTAACAAGGGCATAATCGTGGTGCAATGAAACGGTGGTGGGACGGTGTAGGGGAGATTGCGATCTACCTCTGCATATGCCCTATATATAAGCTTGTTGCATTGCATTGGGAGGTTGTCAGTGTTAGTATAGGGTGAGGAATGTATAGGACCTAGGAATAGTTAGCTAACACTAGTTATGACCAACTAGGACACTTAGAATAATAATAGGCAAATTTATAGACATTATGAGTTTAAATAACAGATAGGAAATAAATATAGTTCCTATATGTAATCCTAACTGTTTAAAATAAACTCAATTGACCATTGTTTGTATGACTTACGTTGTAAACGGTAGTAACATGTTTCTATTTCCTTCAGAAACATGCCGCCTCGCCGTCACAACGAAGATGACTCAAACAATGGGGAAGCTAACAACAGTAATGCCAACTCCGGCATACAAGAGTTAGCTACACTTATTTCTGGATTGGTGAGCCAACTGACTCAGGCTAACCAGAACATCAACCAGAATCGAGGTGGTGCAAACCAGACAACTTGCACATTCAAACACTTCAATTCCTGCAATCCCCTGAAATTTACGGGTGCTGAATCAGCCACTGGTCTGCTGCAGTGGTTCGAGAGTATGGAGAACACCTTCATCAACAGCGAATGCCCTGAAAATCTGAAAGTTCGCTATGCCACCAGTGTTTTCCAAAAGAGAGCACTGACTTGGTGGAATGGGGAAAAGCGAACTAGGGGAGTGGATACTGCACTTGCATTGACATGGACGGAGGTCAAAATCTGATGACCACTGAATTCTGTCCTAGAAGCGAGATGAGGAAACTGGAGACTGAGTTCTGGGACTCAAGCAGGATAGCGGCGAGAACGTCATCTACAATACTCAATTCCATGAGTATAGTCTGCTAGTGCCTCATATGGTGACACCCTTGGAGAGGGCGATAGAGAAATATATCGGCGGGCTGCCGGTGCAGATTCAGGATACGGTCTACGGGAGCAATCCCAAAACACTTGAGGCTGCAATCCGTTATCTGCAACTCTTACTGATAATCACGTGAGGAATGGAACTCTTACCCGGAAGGGACCCAAGAAGACTGACACCAAGACTACTGCAAAGGAAGTCAAAACTGAAGTCAAGTCTGAAGCTGCTAGCTCGTCCAAAAGCAGCAACAAGAAGAGAAAGAATCGGAACTTCATGGTCACTGTACCTGCTGCGAAGTCTGCGCAGCAATCATCAAACAATTCTGCTGCAAGAAGTTACACTGGGAACACACCCCAATGTAATACTTGCAGGTATCATCACGCACCTAACTTGCCATGTCGCGTCTGCAACAACTGTGGCAAGTTTGGGCACTATGCAAACGTTTGTCGGAGTGCACCGCAAGCACAAAGGATGCAACAAGCACCGCTTGCACTACCAGCTCCTCAAACTCAACCTATTCTGGCTGTACCCATTCGCCAGGTACCTCAGGCACAGGCAAGAGCCTGTTATGAGTGTGGTGAAGTGGGTCACTTCAGGAATCAATGCCCAAAGTTGACCGGGAATAATCAAAGGGTGGCAAGAGGCCGGGCTTTTCAACTGAATGCTCCAGCTGCTCAAGCCAACCAGGATGTGGTCAACGGTACATTTCTGATCAACAACTCTTATGCATCTGTCTTATTTGATTCTGGTGCTGATAGGAGTTTTGTTTCATATGATTTCGAATGCTTGCTTGGTAGAACACGTACATATCTAGATAAACCGTTTAACGTGGAAGTGGCTGACGGAAACACTATTGATATTGACACTATTATCATTGGATGTACTGTGAACTTAAATGATCACGTTTTCCCAATTGATCTTATACCTATGCATCTTGGTAGCTTTGATGTTATCATAGGCATGGATTGGTTAGCCACCCACAGAGCGGAGATTGTTTGTCATGAGAAATATATTCGTATTCCTTTAGCTTCGGGTGAAACTTTGAGAATAATTGGAGAAACTGCTAGTAAAGGTCTTAAGCTGATGTCTTGCACTAAAGCACATAAGTACCTTAGAAAGAAATGTATAGCCTTCTTAGCACACATTGTGGAGAAGAAAGAGAAAGAGAAGAGAATTGAAGATGTTCCGGTGATACGAGATTTTCCAGAAGTATTTCCAGATGATTTGCCGGGTCTCCCACCAGAACGCCAAGTTGAGTTCCGGATCGACTTAGTACCTGGTGCGAACCCAGTCGCTAAAGCTCCCTACAGACTTGCGCCTTCGGAGTTGCAAGAATTGGCGAGCCAGCTACAAGAGCTGACTGACAAAGGATTCATTCGCCCGAGCCATTCGCCATGGGGTGCACCGGTCCTGTTTGTCAAGAAAAAGGACGGGTCATTCCGGATGTGCATCGACTATCGCGAATTGAACAAGTTGACTATCAAGAATCGATATCCACTGCCGCGCATCGATGATCTCTTCGATCAGCTTCAAGGCTCGGCATGGTTTTCAAAGATCGATCTTAGGTCTGGGTATCATCAGCTTCGCGTACATGATGATGATATTCCCAAGACTGCTTTCAGAACAAGATATGGCCATTATGAATTCTTGGTAATGCCCTTCGGCCTTACCAACGCACCTGCGGTTTTTATGGATCTCATGAACCGTGTTTGCAGGCCATACTTGGATAAATTTGTGATTGTATTCATTGATGATATTTTGATCTACTCAAAGACTAAGGAAGAACACGAGAAACACCTTAAGTTGGTTTTGGAGATCTTAAGAGAGGAACGACTGTATGCCAAATTCTCTAAATGTGAATTTTGGCTTAAGGAAGTTCAATTCTTGGGGCACATAGTCAACGAATACGGTGTTCACGTGGATCCTGCAAAGATTGACGCTGTGAAGAATTGGAGTACACCGAAGACACCGACGGAGATTCGATCGTTTCTTGGACTTGCCGGTTACTATCGGCGGTTTATATCGAATTTCTCCAGGATTGCTGTCCCTCTCACTGCTTTGACTCAGAAGAATAGGCCATACGAGTGGGGACCAAAGCAAGAAGAGGCATTTCAGACCTTGAAGCAGAAACTTTGTGATGCTCCTGTCTTGACACTGCCTGATGGAAATGATGATTTTGTAGTTTATTGTGATGCATCCAACCTAGGTCTCGGTTGTGTTCTCATGCAACGGGGAAAGGTTGTGGCTTATGCATCAAGACAACTGAAGATTCACGAAAAGAACTACACCACACACGACTTGGAACTTGGTGCCGTCGTGTTTGCCTTGAAGATATGGAGACACTATCTTTATGGCACCAAGTGTGTAGTCTTTACTGATCATAAAAGTTTGCAACATATCTTGAATCAGAAAGAGCTCAACATGAGACATCGGAGATGGGTTGAACTGTTGAATGATTATGACTGTGAAATTCGCTACCATCCTGGTAAAGCGAATGTAGTAGCAGATGCGCTTAGTCGCAAAAGTCAAGTTCAGATTCATAGTGTCCGAGTGCACACTAATCTCCGTAATGATGTTCTCACAGCCCAACAACATTCATTAGCTCAAGATAACTTGAAAAATGAGATGTCTTGTGGGGCTGAAATCTTATTGGAAACTAAGGATGACGGTTTGATGTATTATTTGAATCGGTTGTGGATACCGAACAGGGGTGATCTGAGAATGCTGATTATGGATGAAGCTCATAAATCTCGTTACTCAATTCATCCGGGTTCTGACAAGATGTATCAAGACCTTAGGGGCTTGTACTGGTGGCCTGGAATGAAGAAGGATATTGCTGAATATGTGTCCAAGTGCCTTAACTGTGCTAAAGTCAAGGCAGAACACCAGCGACCTTCGGGATTGTTAATACAACCAGAAATACCGATGTGGAAGTGGGAGAATATTTCTATGGATTTCATTACTAAACTCCCACGAACCGCAAACGGTAAAGATAGCATTTGGGTGATAGTTGATAGATTGACCAAGTCGGCTCACTTCTTGCCGATACGCGAAACATACCCTGTGCGGAAGTTAGCGCGTATCTACATTGATGAGATCATTAGCCGACATGGTATTCCCTTAAGCATAATATCGGATCGTGATGCTCGTTTCACGGCACGATTTTGGGAATCACTTCATGAAGCCTTTGGAACAAGATTGGATCTTAGCACTGCTTATCATCCTCAAACGGATGGTCAGACGGAGCGAACGATTCAAACATTAGAAGACATGTTGAGAGCTTGTGTCATCGATTTCGGTGGCAATTGGGATAGCCATCTACCATTGGTTGAGTTCTCGTATAACAACAGTTATCACGCGAGCATTGGTATGGCGTCGTTTGAAGCTCTTTATGGCAGGAAATGTCGGTCACCTATTTGTTGGACCGAGGTCGGCGATTCGCAGATCACTGGTCCCGAGATTATTCAGGAAACGACTGACAAGATCCGCCAGATCCGTGACAATCTGTTAGCTGCTCGCAGCCGACAGAAAAGCTACGCGGATAAACGAAGAAAACCTTTAGAGTTTGAAGTGGGAGATATGGTATTACTTAAAGTGTCGCCTTGGAAGGGCGTTGTTCGATTTGGGAAAAAGGGGAAGCTTGCTCCACGATACGTTGGCCCTTTTAAGATCCTTGAACGGATCGGGAAGGTTGCTTACAAATTGGAACTTCCTCCTGAACTTAGTAATGTGCACCCCACGTTTCACGTGTCCAATCTAAGAAAGTGCTTAGCTGATCAGGATCTTCAGGTACCACTCGATGATATTCGCATCGATGATACCATGCATTTTGTTGAAAAACCAGTGGAGATAATGGATCGTGAGATTAAACAGCTCAAACGCAGTAGAATTCCAATTGTCAAAGTACGTTGGGAATCGAAGCGGGGTCCAGAATTCACATGGGAGCGGGAAGATCAGATGAAGCTTAAGTACCCACATTTATTTACTACGGTCACTCCAAGTTGAATTTCGGGACGAAATTCCTTTAACTAGGGGAGACTGTAACATCACTGTACTTTAGGTTGTCCGTACATCCGTACATCCGTACGATTGTACTGTTACGACCTGAGATTTTATTAATTATTAATGATTATGAATTACTGATTTTCACTACTGATATTATCACTGTACTGGTATGCATGTTTATGATTAATATACGCGTAAACCATGGGAAGTTTAGTTGTAAATTGACTAAACAGAACCAGAGTGTTTATCGCAGATGATTATACTGATTATGGATTTGGGATGGAACTGGAAGTTTGTTTGAGTCTGGGTACTAAACATAGTCAAGGACCCATGGACATGGTTTATCGAAATAGCGGTGGGACGGTGGCTGGGTCAGTTTACATATGCCCTATAAATATGCATATTTCGGTCCATCATGGATGTGTCAGTGACTAGGGTTTAGTGGGTTTTGGTTTGGGAAATGATAATATTAGAGTTAATAAATAATGGGAATAAATTACGCGATGTGAGGATTCGGACACCATTTAAACGCTAATATTAATTCAGAAATGTTAACTTAATAAATGTATTCGAGTGGGTGACGATTCACACGAATATAATTATTAAGAATAATATTCTGAAATGATGTTCCATAAATTGTTAATCAAATCGAAATACGATACGAGCGTCGGATTCGGAAGGGTGACGATCTTTGCGAATACGTACGCGAGTAAAGCGTTTCGACGAGATAAATTAAATAATATCGAACGATATTAATTTAATAAATTAAAACTAAAAATATTTGTTAGGAATCACAACCTAAAATGTTTTCGAATAAATTAAATTATTTAAATAATTATTTAACGTTAATAAAACAAAAGTGATTTACGAAACAATTTATTTAAGCTTATTTTAATTAAACAAAACTAATTTATTTAAAACGATTTATTGTTTTAAATATATTACGTTAGAAAACCGAGCATGTGGTTACATTTCATGATTATTAAACGAGATCTGTTACGAGACAATAAGTATTTGGAAATCATGATAATTAATGAAACTATGTTATTATTTAAACACTTTATATTAAATATTCTTAACGAAAGAAAAACCGAGTTTTATTATGTTTTATCGCGATAGAAACGAGACCGAACAGGGGAACGAGACACGCGATATAAGGAAGATTATTTCCTTCCTCCTTTCATTTCTCACCATATCTCTCTCTCTCTCTAAAAATACACTCACACACATTCTCCCCCTTCTCTCTAACATTCCGAGCTCGATACTTGACGGATCTTCGAACTTTCGGTGGCTACGCGTTCGTGAGGTCGAGAGGAACACGGGGATACCAAGAAAACGGTCGATCTCTTGCGATTTGCAGGTGAGAATCCCAGTTTACTTTTCGTTTCTCGGTTTGAAAACCCTAATCGGGCTTAGCTATCATATTGTATACGAATTATGTTTTGTAATGTGTAAATCGGGTTGTTGTTGAACCATGGGAAGTTGTTGATGATCTTAACCTGCAAAAGTTCGATTATGAAGAGGATGATGGACTGGTTCGCAACACAGCTTGAGGGCCGAACCCTTGCTGGTTTAGCCGAACCCCTGTGGCGGCTGTGATAGTGGCTTTGTCAAACCCTAGGGGCCGAACCCTCCTGCACCGAACCCAGTCTAACGAGCCTTTGCAGGTTAAGCCAACGAACCTTCGACCATCCTCGAACCCAGACGAACCCATGCAGCCCTCAGCGAACCCTTGTTCTATGAACCCTCAGCCCCGAACCCTTGATCATCTTAAGGCTGTACTACATACTAGCGAACCCTGTTGGTGTAGCGAACATGCATGGACCATGGGACCCACGAACCTTCCTATTGAAATGTCGAACCTTGGCCATGGACGAACCTTTGCACATCCAGGAGACAACGAATCCAAGTCAGACTAGAAGCCGAACCCTTTCCTCCTTCGGCCAGATCTACGAGATAACAACCACGAACCTTAAGACTAAATGGGCCGAACCCATGCTTTGGATTAAGGGTTCGCTGCCCAATGGGAAAAAGAAATCAAATCTTGATTTATTAAGGGGTTTGAGATAAATAGAGGACATGATTTATATACATATACATATGTGGATTAACATGCATGCATGGGGAATTAGAGTGCCACCTTTTCTGGATATCATTGGGTTAAAAACATGAGGATGATTAAGTTATAACCTTCTTAAACTTAAACGGAATACCTTTTTGCGTAATAAATTAAACTAAAGTGGGTGGCCTAATTACGCATGCATGCATAAACAAAGGTGTGTATGAATAAGAATAATATTTTAAATACACTTCATTATGAAAAGTGAAGACATAAACTTCATGTAATTATCAACTCTAGATGATAGAAATTAACAAGTTTAATTCACATGTTGCAAAATGATCATCTAAACGCCTTAGGTGTTGCAAGTTAACTTAGAGTAAACAAAATAAGTAACTAAACACGTAAGGATTTAAATGGATACTAATTTAAAATAAAGCGATATGCTTATGAGTGTGAAATGAAACATAATTACAGATAATTGAGTGGATCTTGCTATTCATTTACGCGAGCGCGCATACTTCTAAAACATTAAATCTAAGGACTACAGGTGAGTTCTCATAACCTCCTTTTCTTTAAACTGTTTTAGTTTTAAAACCCGGAGGTGAAACATGTATACCAAATTAAATATTATTTTGATAACACAAGGTTAATACCTGTTTATCAATATGATATTCACATTTGAAATTATCATTATTATGGGATTATCTCTTATTGCTTATATCCATGTAAATATTGTTATTGACCTAGGTCAATAACAAAGATTACAAGTATTGTCATAAACCCCGAGAATCATCGCTCTTAACTTTGGTTAATTGCTTTGGCATCGTGTATTGTCACGTGGATGGTTTCCACATCTGTGAAGCATTGCCTTTGACTTCGGTTATTTGCTTTGGCTTCATGTATTGTCACGTGGTTAGCGACCACTCCATGATTCATGTATCTAACTTATGTTAAATACATAAGGAATCATGTATAGTCACGAACATTGATTGAGAATATGATTGATTGTGTTGGTTGATTTGTTGTGAAATGATTGCCTATATTTGATTATGATTATTTGTGATTGGCTATGATTGATTTGGTTATGTGGTTATGTGATTGTGTATGTGTTTGGCTGTTGAATTGATGGATGTGTGTTGGATTATCTCATACAGGTATTCATATGGATTTTCTCAAGAAGATCATAAGTTTTATACCCGTTTTTAAACATAGCATTTTATAAAACCATTTTAAGCATAAACTTTCAAACGCATTTTACTAAAACATTTTTAAATATAAAAACTTATGATTACTCACCAACTACTTTTGTAGTTGACACTTGTTTTCTTACATGTTTCAGGTGATGGAGACAAGTAGGAATGAAGAGAGGATCTCTTCTATTTTGGACATCATCATCATATAGGATCTTGGACTTAGTTAATTAACTAAATTTCTGGCGATTAGAGTTTAGTTAGTTTAACTAAATCTTTTGTGTATTTGACTTACTTGATTCATGATGAACATGATTTTTGTGTAATTATTTTGGTTGATTAAATGATATGTGATGATTTGATTTAGATGCCCACGAGCTTTTGAACAATCTACACATCCCTCGTGGCATCCCGATGATTCCGCCGTCGGTCGGGGTGTTACAACTGCAACAAGAGCACTACCTCCACCACCACCACAGAACCCAGTCAACAACAACAACAGAGGATGCTACAACTGCGGGGAAATGGGTCATTTCTCCCGCAACTGTCCGAAGAAAGTGCAACCTGGAGCACAAGCACCTCGAGGACGAGCTTTTCTTATCGGAGCTAATGCTGCACGCCAAGACCCTAACGTGGTCACTGGTACATTTCTTTTACATGACTCTTATGCATCTATACTATTTGATACTGGTGCAGACCAGAGTTTTATTTCATCTGATTTTGCACAACAACTTAGTCTTACTGAGGAAACTTTAGACTCCCCTTACATTATCGAGGTAGCGAATGGGAAACAAGTTACAGTTAGCATTATACTTAGGAACTGCCCACTTACACTCGTAGATCATACATTCACCATCGACTTGTTGCCGATGGAGTTGGGCAGTTTCGATATCATTGTGGGGATGGATTGGCTCTCACTCAATCGAGTTGAAGTCATCTGTTCCGAGAAACTACTTCGGATTCCAGTAACGGATGAACGTGTATTGGAAGTTCGTGGGGATCAAGCACAACGAAACGTAAAGATCATATCATGCATAAAAGCGCGTAAGTGTCTGCAAAAGAAGTGCATAGCTTTCTTGGCTCATGTGGTGGAGAAAGAGAAAGACAAGAAAACAATACAAGATGTACCGATAGTGAGGGAATATCCTGAAGTATTTCCTGAAGATCTACCTGGTTTGCCTCCGGTGCGACCGGTAGAGTTTCGTATTGATCTGGTTCCTGGAGCAACACCTGTTGCCAAATCTCCTTACAGGTTAGCACCTTCGGAGATGCAGGAATTATCTAACCAACTACAGGACTACTTGATAAAGGTTTCATCCGACCGAGCTACTCACCTTGGGGAGCTCCGGTTCTGTTCGTGAAAAAGAAGGATGGATCTTTTCGTATGTGCATAGACTACAGGGAGTTAAACAAACTAACCATCAAGAATCGGTATCCATTACCGAGGATTGATGATTTGTTTGATCAGTTGCAAGGAGCACAGTACTTTTCGAAGATTGATCTACGTTCCGGATACCATCAGCTTAGAGTGCAAGACGAAGACATACCGAAGACGACGTTTCGTACCAGATACGGGCATTACGATTTTTTGGTGATGCCTTTTGGTTTGACGAATGCACCCGCGGTTTTCATGGATCTCATGAACCGTGTGTGTAAGCCGTACTTAGATCAATTTGTTATTGTTTTCATTGATGACATATTGATCTATTCTAAAAGCAAAGCAGAACACGAGAAACATCTTAGAACGATCTTGGAACTGTTAAAGGAGGAGAAGCACTATGCCAAATTCTCAAAGTGTGAGTTTTGGTTAAAAGAGGTTCAATTCCTAGGTCATGTTGTTAACAGTGAGGGAATACACGTTGATCCTGCCAAGATCGAGGCAATAAAAGATTGGGACACTCCAAAGACACCCACGGAGATACGTTCCTTTCTAGGCTTAGCAGGCTATTATAGAAGGTTCATCTCGAACTTTTCTAAGATAGCCCTGCCACTCACGAAGCTAACACAGAAAAGCGAGCCGTTTGTTTGGGAGCAAAAGCAAGAAGAAGCCTTTCAGACCTTGAAGCAAAAGTTATGTGATGCTCCGATCTTATCTCTCCTAGATGGTTGTGATGATTTTGTTGTGTATTATGATGCATCCCATCAGGGACTTGGCTGTGTACTTATGCAGCGGGATAAAGTCATTGCTTACGCTTCGAGACAATTAAAGATTCATGAGAAGAATTACACAACTCATGATCTGGAACTGGGAGCAGTGGTGTTCGCACTAAAGATCTGGAGGCATTACTTATATGGAACCAAGTGTACCATATTTACAGATCACAAAAGTCTGCAACACATATTTGATCAGAAGGAACTCAACATGCGACAGCGGCGTTGGATTGAGCTTCTGAATGTTTACGACTGTGTAATCAAGTATCATCCGGGCAAGGCAAACGTTGTAGCTGATGCCTTGAGCCGGAAGGAACGAGTCAAACCATTGCGAGTCAGAGCAATGGGAATGACAGTGCAGACAAGCTTACACGATCACATTATGCAAGCACAACAAGAAGCGATTGAACGAGGGAACTTGAAGAAAGACTTAGATTGTGGAATGGAGAAACATTTGGAAACAAAACCCGATGGACTTGTTTACTTCAAGGATCGTATCTGGGTTCTTGCAGTAGATGAATTAAGGAAACTTATTTTTGATGAAGCACACAAGTCCAAGTACTCTGTGCATCCCGGTGCTGATAAAATGTTTCAAGACTTACGTGCATTTTATTGGTGGCCGGGTATGAAGAAAGACATAGCTGAGTATGTTGGTCGATGCCTTACGTGTGCTAAAGTGAAGGCAGAACACCAGAGACCGTCAGGTTTACTGGAACAGCCTGAAATTCCACTTTGGAAGTGGGAATAGATAGCTATGGACTTTGTCACCAAGCTACCCCGCACTTCCAGTGGACATGATACCATTTGGGTTATCATTGATCGATTAACCAAGTCTGCTCAATTCTTGCCGATGCGAGAAACTTACTCGATGGATAAACTAGCGAAACTTTACATCAATGAGATAGTGGTACGCCATGGTGTGCCATTATCCATCATTTCAGATCGTGATAGCAGATTTACATCAAGGTTCTGGCAGTCATTGCAGAAATCTCTGGGGACACAATTAAACTTGAGTACAACTTATCATCCACAAACGGATGGTCAAAGCGAATGTACTATTCAGACCCTGGAGGACATGTTAAGAACTAGTGTTCTAGAATTTGGTGGTAATTGGGACTCTCACTTGCCACTAATCGAGTTCTCCTACAACAACAGTTATCATAGCAGCATCGGTTGTGCCCCATTTGAGGCTCTCTATGGTCGCAAATGTCGGTCACCGATCTGTTGGTCGGAAGTAGGAGATAATCGTATCACTGGGCCAGAACTTATTCAAGAGACTACAGACAAAATTGCTCAAATACAACAAAGACTACAAGCAACACGAAACAGACAGAAGAGCTATGCCGATAAACGGCGTAAGCCATTGGAATTTCAAGTGGGAGATCGTGTTATGCTTAAGGTTTCCCCTTGGAAAGGCGTAGTACGATTCGCGAAAAAAGGCAAACTTAATCCTGTACATCACCTGAGAAAGCATGTAAGAAAACAAAGTCAACACAATGGTTGGTTAGTTCATATAGTTTTAGTATTTGAAAAATAGCTTTTGCAAACCTTTTCATTAAAACCTTAACCTCATTAACGTCACCTGTAATATCCAATTTGGTATGTTTCCCCTTGGAAAGGCGTAGTACGATTCGCGAAAAAAGGCAAACTAACACCACGATACGTGGGACCGTTCGAGATTATTGAACGAATTGGTCCTGTAGCGTATAGATTGAGCTTACCAGATGAACTTAGTGGTGTACATGACGTGTTTCACGTCTCAAACTTGAAGAAATATTTAGCTGATGAGACTCTTATCATACCAGTTGAAGAAATTCAATTGGATGAACACTTACGTTTTGTTGAAGAACCGTTAGAGATCATGGATCGCAAAGTCAAGAAACTGAGACGAAGCCGTATTCCTATAGTTAAAGTTCGTTGGAACTCAAGGCGCGGACCCGAGTTTACTTGGGAACGTGAAGATCACATGAAGAACAAGTATCCCCAACTCTTTGCCGAGGAAGTCGTACCGAATAACGAGTCTTAAATTTCGGGACGAAATTTCTCTAACAAGGGGAGACTGTAACATCAGCGCCGGACGCGTGCCGGAACAGTGATCGCAACAGTAAACATGTACAGTAACTCAGGTACACATTACGAGAAACTATGTTTAGTCATTGCAGCAAGTCCTGTCACTTTGTAGTCAATACCCTCTTGTTAGTAGAAGCCCTGGACTACCAACCTTGCTATATTTCTAATGATAACACCATAGTCATCCCTCTTGTTTTTGAAGACCTATCTGGCTCCAATTGGTAGTTTCCTTTTGGGCAATGGAACTAGAATCCACACCTAGAGCTTCTGAAACTGCATCAATTCTTCTTGCGTTGCTTCAACCTAGCTTGATTCTTTAAGTGCCATGTTGATGTTGTTCGGTTCTACCTGCGAAATGAAACAAGAATACAAACAAGAATTAATTGGACCTAAGTGACTAAGTGTGAGAGTTCTTCAGATAGGGCAGTCTGAGCGGGAATAGATCTACTCCAGGTAAGAACTCCTTCTAAAAGTGGTCCAATAATATTTTCCATAGGATGATTCTTGTTGATGCATGAAGTGAGTACTTCCTCCACAGCCAAATTGTCAAGCAGATTACTGATGTAGGTGAGCTGATCTTCATTAGAGGAAGAAGTGTTATCATCGGGAGCTGTTTCACTTGCTTCTACTTCATTATCCACACAATGTTCCTCAGGGATGTGATCTGAGAACAGTGGATTGTCAAATGTCTGGTGAGGAAAGGAAGGGGCCGGATGTAACTATTGAGTCGGTTGGGCCGAATGAGTAGTCTTTGGATCTCATAGAATAACTTCATTGATTGGTTGAGCTCGCTGGCACATGCCTGGTGGGTCAACACTTAGAAGATTGAGGTCGCATGGAACATAGTCAACCTGGTAATCCATTTCGTCACTCTTATAAAAGTTTCTTCAGGTTCAGTGGGCCCTTCACTCTCACAAGTAGTATGAAAAGTGTAACATCAGTGTCCAAACCATAGGCGAAACAGTGACTTTTACAGTAGATCAGGTACGAAACTATATGTACTATATGTTGTTTGATGTTCAATAAGAAACTATTACGAATCTATTTCTAAAACATGTTGTGAAACCATGATTAACAGTTAGAATCATATCTGACAACACGAGACTATTATGTGCATGTTAGTCAGGATATTATTATGTATAAGCGTATATGAGAATGTACAGAACAAAACAATGACGGACGTCGTTACGTGAATATCAAATTGACGAAGTATTCGTGTGGGTGACGATTTGCACGAATATATCTATGGGTTTAACGTTCTGAAAGATGTCTAATAATTAGATAATCAAATCGAAAAGTACAGTTTTCTTCATGTTCGTACGGGTGACGATCGGTTCGAATACGCACGAAAACCGTACGATTCGATGAAACATTTTAATTAAACGTTTTCAAAATTTTATAAATAAGCAAACGATATTTAGTTTATTTACTAGGAATATCCACCTAATATAATTTAGAAAATTCTACTTTTAAAATGTTGTAACGTTTTGTTACGAGAAAAATCCAAAACTGACACGTTTACCCGAAACCGAACAAACCCGAACACACGAGTATGGACCAGTCTATAAAAGAACCTTATTTTCTCTCATTCTCCTTCATTATTGCAGCCAACTACCACTCTCTCACTTCATTCACGTTCCCAACTCTCTCTACTCTCCCACTACCTTAAAACCTTCATAATTCTTTCATTTCTCCACCAAATTCAACGTTCTAGTAGTCAAAACGACCGTGGCAACGAAAGGAATACAGAAGTACAAAAGATCTGCTATGAAACGAGCTGAATCAGTTGCAGTTTTAGAGAGAAGATTCGGTTTTGAGGGCTTTCAACTATTCCAAAGAGGTAAACTTCTACACCAATTTAAAACATTTGAAAATGGTTAGGGAATGCACAAAAACTACTTAAGGACTCTTGGGTTGTGTTGGATTCAGATTTGGATAACTTAAAATAGGGTATTTCATGAAACCTCCAAGTTTCGTGAAGTTTTGGGAACGGGAAGGTTGAAGATGAAACATTCGAGAACCCTTTTTGTTTTTTTTAAAACTTAAAGTCGAGAAACTCATTAGCGATTCAAGAATGGGTCTAGGAATTCGAAAACCTATTTGTTCCAAGCCGAGAAACCCTCTAACTCGAGAACATATTTTATGCCTAACTAGAGAACACCTTTTAGGTCCAATTCGAGAATCACAAGGTGCTTGAATTCGAGAATGTATTTTGTCCAAGTTGAGAACACATTTTTGTTCAAAAACTAATGGAATTCGAGAACTATATATTCTCCAATTAGAGAACACAATTAGAGAACCATATATTCTCCGATTAGAGAACACAAGTAATTAGGGACCCCTAAAATTCGAGAACCTTTCCTTTGGATACCCCAAATTCGAGAACCTCATCCCTAAAACCAAGAACACCTTTGTTGAATCAAGAACATATAGGTTACACCCTTGTCCAAGTCGGAAACTCTTAATTGGAGTGTTAGTCGAGAACAAGTTGTGTTGGGTGCAACCGGGTTCTCATGTTCTCATTTATATTACTTAAACATTGACTAAGAACATAGATAAACATTATAGCCAGAGTTTTAAATCATAAATCATGGTTTAAAACATGCTAAAGGTTTATAACTAAGTCATAGTTAATCAAGGTAACAAAAGGTTTTACTTATAAAGTGAGTTAGCCAAATTTTACAAGAAAGATGGTGGGTTTACTTTAACTAAGTATATTTCATATAGATCACAACAACCTAATAGTTGTTAACTGGATATGAGTTTCAAATAACTAAAGATCTATGATGGTGACAAGAGGGCTAAAGAAATAACTAAGTATGGGAGTGTTGATCTTAGATATCAACTCTCAACACTTAGTAAATTTCACACTTTGGGTAACCAACCTAGGTTGTTCAAATAGAATAATCGAAGGTAATGATTAACTCAAGAATGAACACGAACAAGATTGTAAAAAAGAATAATTAAGGAACTTGTTGTTAATCTAGTAAGATTAACTTAAGATCTAACATGTTTAACTTACATTTTTCATAGCGATAACTTATGTTTAACTAAAATGTAATGATTTGTAACATGTAAACATTTTTTTATAAAAATCATCATAACTTGTTTTACTAAAACATTTTAAAGAAATTTAAAGGATTTTTGAACTTAACTTTTATAACTTAAATAATATTTTTATAAATGATGATTCTATAAAAGGTTAAGTCTCTTAGTTTGTAAACCTATGTAAGCAAGGTTAATTATTTATCAGTTAAGGGTAAGGGTATGATAAATTAGAATAACTTAGAGAAATTATAGCAACACATTAGAAAGTATATAGGACACTTAGTTGCACACCGAGACCTAAACCCTATATACGTCAACCCTGTATACTTATAGTATTCGAATCGTAATAAATCAACTCAGGTGCTGAAGATACTTAGGTTACAACAAAGAGCTCGCATATCCTTCTTGGTTTATTCATAAGAACTACAACACAGGTGAGTTCATTGCCCCTTTTATAAACACTTTTGTTTTATAAACGTGGTGCTGAGAAGCACGCGAAACTATTTTCCTTGGATTATATTTTACTTAAATGCTTTTAAATTATAAATGTTTTTGAATGTATGCTTTATGTTGTTATCCTAGGTTATGTCTAGGTAAATTTTATGCAGATTTTTACAAAAAAATTCATTCACTTATATAATAAGCTGGTGATAAACTTATATTCAAACAAACATTTTCAACGAAACTACTTTCAACGTCTCGACTGTTCAACGAAACTATTTTAACGAAACAAGTGCGTGAGTTCAGTTATGCCCGTAAAATTTGGTCTCATAATTAAGAATAATTTAGGATACGTAATATTTCGGGATAAGTAGGATATTTGCGTATATAAATTTCTATTAACTAATGACTTAATAAATAAATAATGATTTTATGATAATTATTATTATTTATTTATTTGACACATGCAGCTAAAGTTTGAATTTAGTCAACAGGTTAATAGACACTACTATCCCTATTTTGCCAGAATAAAGAGAAAAACATGGACTATATGAGGAACCCATCAACGGTCATGTGGAATAACTGGCGCATGATCTAGAAATGGAGCGGATAATGTGGAACAGAAGTGAACTACCGTTGTATAATTTTATGTTATAAATTGAGGCAATGGTCGATCTAGGAACACACTCTGATAACACTTAGCTTACTTCTTGCTTACATTCGTGATATTCAGAGTCTTGCATCACTTAGTGATCGATCAATTGTGCTCTTGTTTTGTAATTTTATTTGATTATATTAATAAGAACAAGGCAGAGTGACAATTGTCGCCTCCCGAGGTTTTTATGCCGGCAATCCTAAGGGATTAAAGACTTTTCCTCGTATAAATCTTGTGTGCAAGCTGTTTATTTCATTTCATATTCTGAAATATCCCTAGGGATCCTTAGGGATAATTTTATTGAATTTCACTTATAAACTGTTTTTTTGATTATATAACACAATTCCCCGCTAAAGTAATTTGGTTTTGCTAAAAATTATACTTGTTAATTTTTACCCGAAACAAGTTCACCGAAACAAACGGAACAATTGATCAACGAATCTAGTATTCAATGTTCAACGAAACAAGTAAATTTGCAACGAAACTAGACAAAAAAATAAATCATTTTCAGGTGAAAATCTGGGAAATATCAAAGATATCATGCGCCAACAAAACTATACGAAACGAGAGACGAAACTGGACGAAGCAAGTACGAAACAAAAACCCTACATTTCAAGAAGTCCTAGCTAGACCGTTTGATTTGTAGGTCACATGTTTGATGATATTTGCATAATCCCCTATCTTCTAAGAACCTTTGATTGTTATACTAGTATACTCGAGTTTGACTAAGGCCCAATCATTAGGACTTAGCTTTTGATTGAATGTTTACTTATTAAATTATTTAAGCATTTTAATTAACAAATTCCACATTATTTCCACATTGAAATGGTGTTGCTATGTGTGTGTTGACGGAACTGACGAAACTAATGTATTGACGAAACTAATGAACCAAGTGTTTTAGCGAAACTAACGGAACAAGCGGGGTGACGAAACTAATGAAACGAAACAAGTGTGAAGATGGTTGAGGGTGAAACGCTTAATTATCAATGACAAAAATATGTATGTGATTTGATATGTGGTGGGCTGGCGGCTGGACTGGCGGTAAGCTTGACCCTACGTATGCCCTATTCACCAACCATGTGCTGACTTTATTTTCTTGCATGACTTCCCAAATGACGAACATGTTAACTAGGGAGTTCGTGCTTTTGGACTAGGATGCCCAAATAGAGGACCTAGTATTTTGAACATCATACTTTTGAACATCATTATATAGATTATTTTGTATATCTTGTGCAAATACAAGATAGAAGATTTATGATGTTGCTAGTAGATTTACTTTGTTAGATTACGAACGATACTAATGTAATTTAACTTTGTAATTCTATTTCATTTTGTGTTTTTTCATTATATATGCAATGTAAACAATATGATCATTTCATTATCACCCGATATCGCGCCCCGAGACCTTTCCCCCCGACGGGACATTCGATCCGGCCCGCCGGCTCGGGGTGTGAAAGATTGGTATCAGAGCCATGGTTAAAGAGAAACATAGGTCAATTATTTAAACGGTTTGTCCTAGACTATAACCTAGGGACCCTTCATGTAGAGAATATAAGACTTAGGATTTTATTTGCTTGTGTCTTCCGCATTCGATCATTGCACTAACTGATATTCTTTCGGTTGTGATCAGAATGCCGCCAAGACAACCACCTCCTCTTATGCCTCCACCACCACCACCTCCTCCTCCCCCACACACTCCACCTCACCAAAACCAGAATCCGGAGTTGGATTCTGCCATTATTGCTTTGGCAGCACTACTGACCAGTCAGTTGACTAATCAGCTTACAGAAGTGATTCTAGACATAATCAACCGGATCAACACCAACAGCAACAACAATGGGCACTCGTCAGGGGAAGCAAGTGGCAACATTGGCACTGCACCAGACTACTCCTACAGGTCATTCATAGGATGTAAACCACCAAGATTTAGCGGTACTGAAGTAGACGTTGGATTAATCCAATGGATAGAGTAAATGGAGACTACTTTGGACATCAGCAGTTGTCCAGAACACCACAAAGTTCGCTACGCTGTGGGATCATTCAACAAGCGGGCTTTGAGATGGTGGAAACATCCGAGCTAGAGGTGGAGATGAGGCACGAGCATTGCCCTGGACTAACAAGACTCTACTGAGGAATGAGTTTTGTTCGAAGAACGAGCTACAAAGGACGGAAATTGAGTTTTCAAATCATGTGATGAAGGGAGCTGATCACATGGGCTATACTACTAGCTATCACGAGTTGGTAGCATTGGTGCCAGACATGGTACCAACTTTGTAGAAGCTGATTGATAGGTATGTAGGCGGATTACCTGCCTACATACATGGCTTAGTAATAAAGTCAAAGCACCATTGAAACTCAGGCAATATTAAACAATGTTGGAAAATCAAATCAGTTTCAAACAACTTTGCTTTAAGTGTCAATTTTGCGGAACTCAGGGCTAAATTCTCCTGGGTTCCCAAAACTCATTAATGTGTTATCATGTGCAGGGACAATCGAGTAAATCTAGCTACAACAGATGGTATGTAGACAGCGGTTGTTCCCGGCACATGACAGGAGACATTTCTTAGATATCTGATGTGCACGACATAAGTGGTGGAAATGTCTTATTTGCAGGAGGAGAGAAAGGAACTATTTCAAAAAGAGGAACTGTAACTCATGGAGTTCTATCTTTCACTGATGTGAACTTTGTTGCTGAATTGTCTCAGTCTTCTAAGTGTGTCACAAATCTGTGACAAAGGATGATACTCCAATCATTTTTCTAAGAAGGAGTGTTTAATTCTCAAGACGGTTTTTGTAATTCCTGAAGACTGGATCTTGCTCCGTTCTCAAAGAAAAGGAAATTCATACATCATTGATATGAATTTGGCACCATCATCAAATGCCACATGTCTTTACTCCAAGATAGCCACTCATGATGCGATGTTATGGCACCGTAGACTTGGTCATGCAAACATGAAGAATCTCAATCACTTGGCAAAAGGTCAGCTGGTTAGAGATCTACCAATCAAAGATTTCTTCTCAATAGAAAAGTGTGTTAATAGTGCAAAAGAGAAACAATATAGGAAGCCTCACAAAATCAAAATTGTAAATTCAATTGATTCTGTCCCGCAGCTGCTTTATATGGACTTGTTTGGTCCAATAAATGTCCTTAGTCTCTCTCGTAACTCATATTGTTTAGTGATCATTGATGACTACTCGAGATTTATCTGGGTATTCTTCTTCTCAAACAAAGGAGAGACTTTGGAACTGATAAAACAGATTATCACGTTAATTGAAAATCATTTGAATTCAAGAGTAAAAGGAATTCGTTGTGATAATGGCACATAAATCAAAAATGCGATCCTGAATCATTTCTGTGCTGAAAAGGGAATTGCTCGACAATACAGTGCTGCTCGTACTCCTCAGCAAAATGGAGTGGCTGAAAGAAGAAATCGTACTCTTATTGAAGCAGCACGTACTCTTCTGTGTGATTCTAAATTGCCAACATTCTTCTGGGCTAAAGCAGTTAACTCTGCGTGTTATGTACAAAACCGTACTTTGATTAACAAGCGACATATGAAGACTCCATATGAAATTCTATATGGACATAAGCCTAAATTTGATGCTCAGGGAACTGAATGTTATTTTGTTGGATATTCTGGAAAGACAGCTTACATAGTGTATAACAAGCTGACTAAACAACAGGTGGAGTCCTATAATGTTCACTGGCTTGAAGAAAATCCCACCGATGCTGAATCTGGCCCTGCATAGCTCTTTGATTATGCTACACTTTTCAAATCATTTCAAACTTTGTCTGAAAAGATTTCTATCTCTGAACATTTCTCTGAGAATTTGCTAGAGGAAGAAGTTCTATTTCCCGATAAATCTCGTGAACTCAGCATTTAGCTACCAGGCATGTATCCAACACCACAGCCGCCTCCATCATCAACTTCGGATCTAGTTGATGATATTAAAGATTCATCATCAACTTTAAAGTCTTCTGATCTAAGCTCTCTAGGTAATATTTCACTTGATTATCTCAAATAAGTGCCTGAAAAATATATGGTGGATCCTATCACTCCTGCTGCAGCAACAAATCTGCCTACATCATCAAATGTTCCAGATACTCCAGTTCCATTCTCTACTCATAAATATCCACTTGAAAAAGTTATTGGGCCAATTAACTTAGGAGTTGTGACTCGAAGTGCAGCAGAAAATCTAAATGAATGTATGTTCTCATGCTTTGTGTCTCAAATTGAACCCAAGAACATCTCAATGGCATTGCAAGACTCCAGCTGGATTGACTCTATGCAAGAAGAACTAAATCAATTTTCCAAGCTAAAAGTGTGGAAGCTAGTTGATTTACCTGAAGGAAAGAAATCACTTTGCACTCGTTGGGTGTTCAAGAATAAAAAGGATGACTCTGGTGTGATTGTTCGTAACAAGGCCAGACCGGTGGTTCAAGGATATGGACAAAAAGAGGGGATTGATTATGATGAAGTTTATGCTCCAGTGGTCTGTCTTGAAGCAATTTGAATCTTTTTGGCTTATTGTCACACCCCGAGCCGGCGGGGTTGGATTGGAGTCCCCCGCCGGGCGGAAGGTTCCCGGGGCGTGATATCGCGGGTGATAATCATGATGATCAGATTGTTTACATAGCATCAACGTTTAAGAATAACTAAAGCACAATCAATGATATATAGGATTACAAAGTTAAATTACATATAGCAATGTTCTGCAATTTAACTAAGTAAACCTAACCCAAGAGAATAATGTTTATATCTTGTATATGTACAAGATATCAAAAGTAGTATGTATCATCAACAAAAGATGTGCTTCCCAAAAGTCTACTAGGTCCTCTATCTGGACAGCCTAGTATGCAAATCCAAGAGCTTAAGTTTAAACCTGTTCTTCACCTGAGAAAGCATGTGAAAAGATCAAGTCAACACAACGGTTGGTGAGTTCATAAAGTTTATAAGTTTAAAATAGTTTTAACAAACCTCCTTCGGTAAAACCTTAACCTCATTAACTCCACATGTAATATCCAAGTCGGTATGCTTATATATAGGGCATATGTAAGGGAACAAGCCCAAGCCAACATCCCACCACATACTAACCCAGATATGACATTGTTGTTAATAATAATTAAGCATTTTACCTACCAATCGATTCAATCCTCATCAAAGCTTTTGTTATATGTTTCAAAGTTTTCATGTCTAATGTATTCATAAGTATTAGTCTCTCATCATGTTTATCAAGCATCATAGATTCACACACACATAGTTTAGCCATTACTTATCTCCTATAAGCAGACAAAAGCTCTGGAATACCAGAAGTTTAGCAATTACATGTCTCTTATATAGATAATAGCTTAGCATTCATTAGATTCATGTTTAGCCTTTACATACCTCATATAAGCCGACAAAAGCTCTGGAATACCAGAAGTTTAGCAATTACATGTCCCTTATAACCAGGTAATAGCCCCGTAACGTTACGTTTATGTTTAGCATTTACATACCTCATATAAGCCGACACAAGCTCTGGAATACCAGAAGTTTAGCAATTACGTGTCCCTTATAACCAGGTAATAGCCTAGAATCGATACTTTCATGTTTAGCCTTTACATACCTCATATAAGCCGACAAAAGCTCTGGAATACCAGAAGTTTAGCAATTACATGACCCTTATAACCAGGTAATAGCTGAGTATCATTATGTTTATGTTTTTTTACATGTATCTCAGCCCATAGGTACAAGCTCTGTAATACCAGAAGTTTAGCAATTACGTAGACTATGGTTAGATACATGTACAATGTTTCATGCGCAAATAATAGTTTCCAAGCATAAAGTTTCAAGTATTCAATCATTGATTCATCATGTATATCATATGTTTATTTCAAGTCTCATATAATAGCATCACGTCTCATGTAATAGCATCAAGTCTCATGTAATTGTATCAAGTCTCATGTAATAGCATCAAATCTCATGTAATAGCATCAAGTCTCATGTAATTGTATCAAGTCTCATGTGATAGCATCAAGTCTCATGTAATTGTATCAAGTCTCATGTAATTGTATCAAGTCTCATGTAATTGTATCAAGTCTCATGTAATCGTATTAAGTCTCATGTAATAGCATTAAATCTCAAAAGAATTCAACAATTGCTTTTAAGCCTCAAGCTTAAAGTATAAGTTTCAACATAAGAATTATGTTTATGTTTAAAGCAATAAGTAACATTTCAACAATTTATGAAAATGTTTAACTTGCTTCTTTGTCCCGTAGTAAAACAAATAAATTTGAAAGGGGACAATGAACTCACCTTAGATCCGAAGTGTTTGACTAAGTATAATAAGAATGCGCTCGCTCTTTGTTTGCCCTTTGTTGTAATGTTCACAATCCTGTATTGATTTCATAATGTTGTATTTCATGAGTATAAGTTGTAATTCTTCACGTGCGTGTAGGTGTTAGCCCTAGAGTCGGCTAACACCCGTGAGTCTCGGTCCTTATTCGGCCTTGATTTTCCATTATTGATTCTAACAATGCCAAATAAATTCCTAAGTTTAAGTTAGTACGCTTGTCTTTGCATTTTAGTCTAGCCATGTGCAAACTCATTGTGTTTAGGTATTACTAATATATAAAAAATCCGAGATTAATACCACCTTTGTAAAAATTAGGAATTATATAAATACTCATCTATGTTGACCTCAACAAATTGGTTTAAGTATTTTGTTTTCCATTTGTAGTATATGGGCCAAATAAATAGGTTGGGCCACCAAGAGTGGGCCTAAGTATCTCTTGGGCCCCTTGTATCCTTGGGTAGGTTTATGTTGCATGTGGGCCGAAAGTCAAAGGTGTGGGTCACATAATTAGGTGGGCCGATGGGTATGTTATTGGGCTAACAAAGGTATGGGCTTTTGCTTAAACCATTTGGGCCAAGAGGTGATTGGGCCGCAGCATTGTTCTGGGCCGAATGCTATGCATCATATGAGGAATGAGCCAAGACATTTCTGTTGGGCCAAAATAAAATGATGTTGGGCCGTGCCTTAGGCAGTTGTTTAAGCTGATCAACCATTCGAACAACAACTCTCAGGGCAGCGAACCTTGGGTCTGTTATCTTGGGTTCGACAAAGAGAAATCCACATGGTTCGTAGTCGGGTAAATGGTTCGGCCAGAGTTCGTTGTGGTGTGGGTTCGCAGGAAAGCGAGGCAGCAAAGGTTCGGCTCATGTAGTCAAGGTTCGGTCCAGACATCAGATGCAGGTTCGCTCAATTCAGCAGGGGTTCGGCACTATTTGGGGTTCGGCTAGTCATGACAAACGAACCAAGGGTTCGTCGACTGAAAGGTTCGTAGCTCAGTTGGGTTTGGTGGTCACTCTATGGTTCGGCTGATGCATCACAGTCATGCAAGGTTCGTTGACATAACTGGAAGGTTCGTGAGAGGAAACAGCTAGGGTTCGAGGGTAGGTGATGCCAGGTAGGGTTCGTTGGGCTGTGGGAGAGTTCGTCTGAAGATAATAAACGAAGCAAGGGTTCGGTTCTAATGGTTCGGCCACTCTTACAGGTTCGGCCGCCCCATGGCTGCAACTCACGAACCACCATCGTCATCAGCTTCACTAGGTCTGCGAGATGATTCTAAACAACTACTATGCTAAAGTTACTGCCCAACGAGGTCATGTAGATGTGTATAAGGTTCGAACCCGGATTAGGGTTTTCAGTCGACAAATGGGTTTAGAAACCCTATTATTTCGAATATTCTAGGCCCATTACCTCTGAAATGGCTGGTTGTTTCGCCCGATCTACTGTACTTCCTGATAGTAGGGATCAAGATCTTCGTTTAGGCTCCAAGAACACGCAAATTGGTTGAGTTTTGAGCAAGTTTTGAAGCTTCAAAGATCAAAAATGGTGGGTTTTTGTTGGTGGTGGGGAAATGGACGGGAAAGAGAGAGTAGTGAGAGAGAGGGTATGTGTTAAATGATAAAATTTACCTCATTTATGGTATTTATATCCCGGGAATATTCGGGTTCGTTTCGGTTGCTCGGTTCGTATTTTCGTCGCGTATCTGGCACGTTACGCGTGTGTTTCGTAATTAAAATAAAAATAGTTTATTTTAACAAGTTAGATGTTTATTTATTTCTAAAAATTATTTTAAATATCGTAGTGTTTATTTATTTTACGAATTATAATAATTTACGCGTTTTATGTAATTTATTCGCGATTAAAATAAAATAGTTTAGTTTAATATTATTATGATGAGTTTCAAAATTGTAAAATAGGAAATATTTTATTTCCTTAAAATTATAATCGTTCGAGTCATCTTTCTTTTTCGTTTCGTCAGAACGCGTCGCCATCGCGCGTATTCGTTCGAATCGTCATTCGAACGAACACGTCGATGGTTTGGCTTTCTGATTCTTGTTTTCTACTGTTAAGTCATCATCTCAGAACGTTAAACTATCAGAATCATTCGTACAGATCGTCACCTATACGAATAACTCGTCGGTTTAGCATTCCGTAACAATAACCGTTATAGTTTCGTTTTGTTAACCCCACATACGTTTATGCAAACTAATATCACATCAAGTATATATGTTTCAACACTGTGTTGTCTGACATGTTTCAGACTGTTAAACCCTAAGGTTTCAGTCAAATTCAGACAATCGTATAACAGTTTCATGTTATATCCAAATGCATTAATAGTCTAAAAATAGTTTCTCGTAATGTGTACCTGAGAAAGCATGTAAGAAAACAAAGTCAACACAATGGTTTGTTAGTTCATATAGTTTTAGTATTTGAAAAATAGCTTTTGCAAACCTTTTCATTAAAACCTTAACCTCATTAACGTCACCTGTAATATCCGATTTGGTATGCTTAAATATATGGCATATGAAAGGGTCGAGCCTACAACCCGCCCAGACGCCATCCCACCACATACTAAACCACATATGACATTGTTGTTAATGATAATTAAGCATTTTACCTACCATCCAATCCCATTCCCATCGTAGCTTTAGCATTTTGTTTGTAAGTTTCAACACACATACAATAGCATCTGCAAGTCTAGCTTTGAGAGTTACCTTTATGGACAACTGAACACCTAAGAAATCCAGTATCAATCCATATCGGAACCAAATGTGATTAGCAACATCGGTGTTTTGATAAAGGATTTCTATGATGACACAAAGTCAACTAAAAAAAATCTAGAATCATCCTAGTCACATATCACAAACATGAGCGGTCAATGAGGAATCACTGTATGGAAAGCACTGAGAGACCAACAGCCTGTTCCTCTAGTCCGGACTATGAAGGTCACCCTATGGCAAGAACTGAGAGGCCGACGGTCTGTTCCTTCAAGTCCCGACGATGGAGAACACCCTATGGCAGGCACTGAGAGGCCAAAACAGTATGTTCTACCATAGTCGATAGCTTTAGCATACAAGTTTATAGCATTCAAATAGCATAGCATTTACGTATCTTGTACACAAGTACTAGCTTCACAACCAGTAAGGCAAGTACTGAGAGGCCAAACCGTTGCTTTAGCATGGCAAGCATATAAAGCATACAAGGTTTAAAGCATTCTGAGCATTTCAAGCATTTCGAGCATTTGTGCATAGCAAATATATCAAGCATGTAAGTCTGTCTGAGTTTGAGCAATCGAGCATTCAAGATTAGCTTATAAAAGCGTTTCAACATGTAAGTCTTTTGCACTATTTGCATATGAGAACCTCCGGTGTTTTAAGCAATCTAGTTTGAAAGTAAGTAACCTTAGTATTTAGTTTTAGCATGTAGCGTGAGCATTTAGCATTAGCATTAGCATTAACCGGTAGCATTAGCATCAAGTATTACCATTTGGCATTAACATTAGCATGTAGCATTTAGCATATATCATTTAGCATTAACCCGTAGCATTAGTATTTAGTTTAAAGCCTTAGCTTTTTAGCTTTTAGAATAAGTGTAACAAGCATAAACATTAATGTTAGCATTTTGAATAAGTATAAAAGTATCTATGCAACATTTAAACATTTGTTTAAACAGTATAACATGCTTCTCAGTCCCGAAGTAAAACTCGAAATAGTTTGAAAAGGGACAATGAACTCACCAGTGTTGCTAAGTAGAGTTTACCACAGATAATGCGCGCTCTTTGATTGTAGCTTAAGTATCTTCAACACCTGAGTTGTTTTAAGAGGTTCGAATATGATAAGTCGTTATAATAGAAGCAAACTAGGGTTTTGGTTTCGACGTGCAACTATGTGTCCTATAATACTAAGTTGTTTTCTAAGAATCTTTCTAGTTAGTCTAATACATTACCCATAATTGAAACCCGTGATCCCGTAAGACTTTGATTAAGTATTTTTCAAGTAATTTGTCATAATTAAATCTTAAGTTATAAATCATTTAATTAATTTAAGAAAGTTTACCATTGGTTTTTATTGGCAAAAATCATTGTTTATTTTAAGAAAATCAGAGATTAGTTTATTAGGCTTAAGTTAATCCAATTTGATTAACTCTAAGCCTAAAATTTAGTTTTAGCTTCCTTCGTTTCTTGAATTGTTCGTGTATACTACTTGGTTTAGAAGGTTCAACAGAACCATCTAACTTAGTTGTATTTAGCATAGCTATTACTAAGTATTGAATGTCAACACAAACAATCACACTTAGTTAGATTCTTTGATCTTGAAATTGATTGCTTCGTGTTTGTTATAGCTCATATCCTTAATGTTGTTACATAAACCCCTTGTTTAACTTCAACCTCATTTGTTAGACGAAAGATATGTTTAACATTTGTTTATGAATGTATGTATGTCTTAATTCTTAGCATAAACTACTTACAAGTTCATCCCTTTGTTTGCAAAGAATTGAGTTTTGTTATTATTAGAAAACCCTAATAGTTTTTTTTTCATCCATGTACACCCCCCATGCATAGGGTTTACGTGGGTGTTCCCATGCACACACATCCTCAACCCATGCAATTTATCTGTCCAACCTCTTAGTTATAGTTTGTAGTTCACAACCCCATTTCTTAGCTGAAGGACCTCTGGCCGAATCAACCAGGACGAATGGCCATGGGCCGAACCTGTCTGGCGAAAGAAGTTTGGCCGAATGAGGGTGAAAGTTGAATGTGTTTGGCCGAAAGTCCTTGAGCGAAGGAGGCTTGGCCGAATGTGGTTGATCGAATGAACAGGGTGGCCGAATGTGGATAGCAGCGAGCGAATGTGGGCAATCGAATGTGGCCTTTTCGCCTAAGCTGGCCATTCGGCCGAAAGAGTAGCCATACGGCTAGCTGGTTGCTCCATTCGGCCCATCGAGCTTCTCCCCATGGAAGCCATGGTACTCGAGCAAATCCACTTAGGTATGGCTAAAACTTGTTCCTACTTCATTCTATGGTCTTGTTGAGTGGTTTTCCCTAAGATACTTTGGCTTGAAACCAGCTAAGGAGTGGGCCGATCAAAAGGGTTTCAAAAAACACTAAAATCGCAACAAAAAGATTGATTTTACCTCGATTTGGCTGGATAAAAACTCAGATCCTTTGTACTTCTACGATCTACGTGTTGTGGTGGTCGTTTAGACAACAAAAACACTGAAATCGGTTGAGAAACGAGAGAGATCGGGTGTGGGTTTCTAGAGAGAGAAAGCTAGAGAAAGAGAGACGATGGTGATGATGAAATCTGGTGGGTGGGTGTTGGTATGGCATTGAATGCCATAATAAATGATTCAAAAATACTCAGGTTCGTTCGAGTCCACTCGGTTTCGCGTAAAAACGTCGTTTCTGTTTCGTTTTTGCGACGGACGTCTCGGTTTTAAAGAAAACATTTAATAAATTAATTTAGATGGTTATTCCTAGTAAATTAACTAATTATCTTTTGTTTATTTAATTTCTCTGAAAACGTTTAAATTTATGGTTTAAATCGAATCGTATCGTCATCGCGCATATTTGTTCGAATCGTCACCCGTACAAATACGACGATAACTACACTTTTCAATATGGTTTTCTAATTATCAAACTTCGTTTAGAACTTTAAACTTTCAGATATATTCGTACAGATAGTCACCTATACGAATAATCCGTCCATTTAGCATTCCTGTAACGACGTCCGTTATTGCTTTGTTTTGTTCAACCTCGCATACGTTTATACAAAATAGCATATCAACAAGCATTCGTGAGTAAGTTCAACGTTGTCTGATGTGTTTCTGACTGTTAAATTGTGAGATTTAATCAGATTTCAGAAACGATAGCATAATAGTTTAGTGTCAAGCATCACAATTTTAATAGCATGTAAGTAGTTCACGTAGATTGTACCTAAGTTACTGTGCAAGTTACTGTTCAGATCACTGTTCCGGTGACATTTCCGGCACTGATGTTATAGTCTTCCCTTGTTAGAGAAATTTCGTCCCGAAATTTAAGCATCGTTATCAAGTACGGCTTCCTCTTTAAACAGTTGGGGATACTTAAACTTCATGTGATCTTCGCGTTCCCATGTAAACTCGGGTCCAGGCTTTGAGTTCCAACAAACCTTGACAATCGGAATACGGCTTCGCCTCAGTTTCTTAACCTTGCGATCCATAATCTCCAAAGGTTCTTTGATAAAGTTTAGGTGTTCGTCCAATTGAATTTCTTCAACTGATATGACAAGTGATTCGTCTGCAAGGCATTTCTTCAAGTTTGAGACGTGAAACATGTCATGCACACCACTAAGTTCGTCTGGTAATCTTAGTCGGTACGCCATAGGACCAATACGTTCGATGATCTCGAACGGTCCTACGTATCGTGGTGCTAGTTTGCCTTTCTTTCCAAAACGGACTACACCTTTCCATGGGGATACCTTTAACATGATGCGGTCTCCCACTTGGAATTCCAACAGCTTACGCCGTTTTTCGGCGTAGCTCTTTTGTCTGCATCGGGTTGCTTGTAGCCTTTGTTGAATCTGAGCAATCTTGTCTGTAGTTTCTTGAATAAGTTCTGGCCCGGTTATTCGATTATCTCCCACTTCAGACCAACAGATAAAGAGCCTCGAACGGTGCACATCCGATGCTACTATGGTAACTGTTGTTGTAGGAGAATTCAATCAGTGGTAAATGAGAGTCCCAATTTCCACTGAAATCTAACACACAGGTTCTCAGCATGTCCTCCAGGGTCTGTATAGTACGTTCGCTCTGACCATCCGTTTGTGGATGGTAAGCGGTACTCAAGTTTAAGTGCGTCCCTAAAGATTTCTGCAATGATTACCAGAACCGTGATGCAAATCTGCTATCTCGATCAGAGATAATAGATAATGGCGCACCGTGGCGTACCACTATCTCGTTGATGTAGAGTCTCGCTAGTTTATCCATCGAGTAAGTCTCACGCATCGGCAAGAAATGAGCAGATTTGGTCAATCGATCAACGATGACCCAAATAGTGTCATGACCACTAGAAGTGCGGGGTAGCTTGGTGACAAAATCCATAGCTATCTGTTCCCACTTCCAAAGTGGAATTTCAGGATGTTCCAGTAAACCTGACGGTTTCTGGTGTTCTGCCTTCACTTTGGCACACGTAAGGCATCGACCAACGTACTCAGATATGCCTTTCTTCATACCCGGCCACCAATAAAATCCCCGTAAGTCTTGGTACA
The DNA here is from genome assembly GCA_009363875.1 of Mikania micrantha. NCBI lineage: Eukaryota > Viridiplantae > Streptophyta > Magnoliopsida > Asterales > Asteraceae > Mikania > Mikania micrantha. Next base: position 65,298,498 of record CM018691.1, on the reverse strand, counting down.
TATTATAAGCACCGGGATGTACAGAGTACTTGGTATTGTGTGCTTTATCAAAGATAAGCTTTCTCAACTCATCCACTGTAGGAATCCATACACGATCCTTGTAGTAGATGATTCCATCAGGTTTTGTTTCAAGTTGCTATTCTGCTCCACAATCCAATTCTTTCTTCAGGTTTCCTCGTTCAACTGCTTCTTGTTGCGCTTGAATAATGTTGTCATGTAAACTTGTATGCACAGTCATTCCCATTGCTATGACGCGTAAGGTTTTGACCCGTTCCTTCCGACTCAAGGCATCAGCTACAACGTTTACCTTGGCCGGATGGTACTTGATTACACAGTCGTAATCATTCAGAAGTTCAACCCAACGTCGCTGTCGCATGTTGAGTTCCTTCTGATCGAATATGTGCTGCAGACTCTTGTGATCGGTGTATATGGTACACTTGGTGCCATAGAAGTAATGTCTCCAAATCTTGAATGCGAACACCACTGCTCCAAGTTTCAGATCATGAGTAGTGTAGTTCTTCTCATGAATCTTCAGTTGTCTCGAAGCATATGCAATAACTTTGTCTCGTTGCATCAATACACAACCGAGTCCCTGATGGGATGCATCACAGTACACTACAAAGTCATCACAACCATCTGGGAGAGATAAGATTGGAGCATCACATAGCTTTTGCTTCAAAGTCTGAAAGGCATCTTCTTGCTTCTGTTTCCAAACAAACGGCTCGCTTTTCTGTGTTAACTTGGTGAGTGGCTGGGCTATCTTAGAAAAGTTTGAGATAAACCTTCTATCATAGCCTGCTAAGCCTAGAAAGGAACGTATCTCCTTCGGCGTCTTCGAAGTATCCCAGTTCTTTATTGCTTCGATCTTGGCAGGGCCTACATGTATTCCCTCCCTGTTGACTACATGACCCAGAAATTGAACCTCTTTTAACCAAAATTCGCACTTAGAGAATTTGGCATAGAGTTTCTCTTCCTTCAACAGTTCCAAGATCATTCTAAGATGTTGCTCGTGCACTTCTTTGCTTTTGGAATAGATCAATATATCATCAATGAAAACAATGACAAATTGATCTAAATACAGCTTGCACACTTGGTTCATGAGATCTATGAAAACCGCGGGTGCATTCGTCAATCCAAAATGAATCACCATAAACTCGTAATGCGTGTATATGGTACGAAACGCCGTCTTTGGTATATCTTCATCTTGAACTCTGAGCTGATGGTATCCGGACCGTAAGTCAATCTTCGAAAATTACTGAGCTCCTTGCAGTTGGTCAAACAAATCATCAATCCTCGGTAATGGATACCGATTCTTGATGGTTAGTTTGTTTTGTTCTCTGTAGTCTATGCACATATGAAAAGATCCATACTTCTTCTTCACGAACAATACCGGAGCTCCCCATGGTGAGTAGCTCGGTCTGATGAAGCCTTTGTCGAGTAGCTCCTGTAGTTGATTCGACAATTCCTGCATCTCCGAAGGTGCTAACCTGTAAGGAGATTTAGCAACATGTGTTGCTCCAGGAAACAAATCAATAAGAAACTCTACCGGCCGCAGCTGTGGCAAGCCTGGTAGATCTTCCGGAAACACTTCAGGGTATTCCTTTACTATCGGCACGTCTTGAATGGTTTTCTTGTCTTTCTGTTTCTCCACCACATGAGCCAAGAAAGTTACACACTTCTTCTGTAAACACTTACGCGCTTTGATACAAGATATGATTTTGACACTACGCTTGGCTTGGTCTCCACGAACTTCCAATACACGATCATTCGTCAATGGAATCCGTAGTATCTTTTCGGAACAGATGACTTCCACTCTATTGAGAGATAGCCAATCCATCCCAACAATGATGTCGAAACTGCCCAACTCCATCGGTATCAAGTCGATGGTAAATGTATTATCAGTAAGTGTAAGTGGGCAGTTCCTAAGTATAGTGCTAACTGTGATTTGTTTTCCATTTGCTACTTCAATAATATAAGAGGAGTCTAAAGATTCCTTAGTAAGATTAAGTTGGCATGCAAAGTCAGATGAAATAAAAATCTGATCTACATTAGTTTCAAACAAAATAGATGCATATGAGTCATGTATAAGAAATGTACCAGTGACAACGCTAGGGTCTTGGCATGCTGCATTGGCTCCAATTACAAAAGCCCGTCCACGAGGTGCTTGGGCTCCCTGTTGCCCTCTCTTTGGGCAGTCTCTGGAGAAATGGCCTACTTCTCCACAGTTATAACATACTCTGTTGTTGTTGTTGTTGTTGTTGTGATTGCCGGGATTTGGTGGTGGAGGTAATGCTCTAGTAGCATTGTTTGTAGCTTGTGTTGCTGGAGTACGGCACTGTTGAGCTCGGTGACCTAGTCGGCCACAATTGTTGCACTTCCTGCATTGCATCATAGCAGGATGATGAAATTTGCATTGTGCACACTGAGGATGTACTCCAACATAGTTCTTGGGTGTAGCCTGAGCAGGTGCTGTAGTAACTTGTAGCAGAGGGGTGGCCATCACATAGTTCTTGATGACCTTTTGCTTCTTCTTTTGATGATATTCGGGCTTCTTTGACGGTTCTTCTTTAGCGTTGCCCGTGTCTATCTTCAAAACTCCTGACTTTATTACGTCAGTGAGTTTAGCTGATAGAGAGATGGCTGACTATAGAGTAGCAGGGTTTGCAGCCAACACGATACTTTGAATGCATGAGGGTAATCCTACCACATATCTATCGATCAGCTTCTCCAGAGTTGGCACCGTCTCTGGCACCAAAGCTACCAATTCATGATAGCGAGTGATGAAAGTCATGTGATCAGCTCCCTTCATCACATGGTTTGAGAGTTCCACTTCCAGCTTCTGTAGTTCGTGCTTGGGACAGAATTCATTCCTCAAAAGGATTTTGAAATCTACCTAAGGCATAGTTAGTGCTTCATCTCTAGCTCGAGCTCTGATCTGGGAGTTCCACCACGTCAAAGCTCGCTTGCTAAAAGACCCAGCTGCATAGCGAACTTTATGATGTTCTGGACAACCACTAATGTCCAGGGTGGTCTCCATCTTTTCCAGCCATTGGATCAGTCCAACAGCTCCTTCAACACCAGTAAAACTTGGCGGCTTGCATCCTGCAAATGATTTGTAGGAGCAGTCTGAAGTAGTGCCAGTGTTTCCACTAGCTTCTCCCGTAGTTTGGCCAGAATTGTTGCCGTGGCCTTGAATCATGTTTATCATCTCTGGGATGACATCCTTTAGTTGGTTTGTTAGTTGACTGCTTAGTAGTGTTGCCAAAGCAACGGTAGCAGGATCAAGAGCTGGTGTAGCATTTGGGTTAGGAGGTGGGTTTAGTGGAGGAGGAGGAGGCGGTGGTGAATCAGGTGGTGTAGGTGTCGATGAATGAGGTGCTGAGGCTTGCAGAGTCGGTTGTCTTCTGGGCGGCATTCTGATCATAACCAAAAGAATATTGGTTAGTGCAGTGATCAAATGCAGAAGACATAATGCAAACATAAATCCTATGTTCTCTACATGGGGGTCCCTAAGTTATAGTCTAGGCCAAACCGTTTAAGTAAATGACCTATTATTCTCTATAACTTTGAGCTCTGATACCAATCTGTCACACCCTGAGCCGGCGGGACGGATCGACTTTCCCGTCGAGCGGAAGGTTCCCGTGGCGCGATATCGTGAGTGATAATCGTGATGATTAGATTGTTTACATGGTATCAACATTGAGAATAACTAAAGCACAATATAGCATTAAACTAGGATTACAAAGTTAAATTATAACTGTTAATGTTTGATAATTTAGCTAAGTAAACCTATCAAAAAAATCAAATGTTTACTATCTTGTAACTGTACAAGATATCAAAAGTGATTCATAACAATGAACAAAATATGAGCTTCTCAAAATCTACTAGGTCCTCTAACTGGGCATCCTAGCATGCATTCTTGAGCCTTAGCTTAATCTTGTACATCACCTGAGAAAGCATGTAAGAAAACAAAGTCCACACAATGGTTGGTGAGTTAATATAGTTTTAGTATTTGAAAAATAGCTTTTGGAAAACCTTTTCTGTAAAACCTTAACCTCATTAACATCACCTGTAATATCCGATTTGGTATGCTTATATATAGGGCTTACGAAAGGGTCGAGCCTACAACCCGCCCAGACGCCATCCCACCACATACTAAACCACATATGACATTGTTGTTAATGATAATTAAGCATTTTACCTACCATCCAATCACATTCCCATCGTAGCTTTAGCAGTTTGTTTGTAAGTTTCAACACACATACAATAGCATCTGCAAGTCTAGCTTTGAGAGTTACCCTTATGGACAACTGAACACCCTAAGGAATCCGGTATCAATCCATATCGGAACTAAATGTGATTAGCAACATCGGTGTTTTGATAAAGGATTTCTAAGATGACACAAAGTCAACTAAAAAAAATCTAGAATCATCCTAGTCACTTATCACAACCATGAGTGGACAATGAGGAATCACTGTATGGCAAGCACCGAGTGACCAACACTCTGTTCCTCAAGTCTGGACTATGAAGGTCACCCTATGGCAAGTACTGAGAGGCCGACGTTCCTTCAAGTCCCGACTATGGAGAACACCCTATGGGAAGCATTGAGAGGCCAAAACAGTATGTTCTACCATAGTCGATAGCTTTAGCATACAAGTTTATAGCATTCAAATAGCATAGCATTTACGTATCTTGTACATAAGTACTAGCTTCACAACCGGTAAGGCAGGCACTGAGAGGCCAAACCGTTGCTTTAGCATGGCAAGCACATAAAGCATACAAGGTTTAAAGAATTCTGAGCAAAGCATTTGAGCATAGCAAATATATCAAGCATATAAGTCTGTCTGAGTTTGAGCATTTGAGCTTTCAAGATTAGCTTATAAAAGCGCTTCAACATGTTAGTCTTTTGCACTATTTGCATATGAGAACCTTTGGTGTTTTAAGAAATCTAGATTGAATGTAAGTAACCTTAGTATTTAGTCTTAGCATGTAGCGTGAGCATTTAGCATTAGCATTTGCATTACCCGGTAGCATTAGCATCAAGTATTAGCATTTGGCATTAACATTAGCATGTAGCATTTAGCATTAGCATTTAGCATATATCATTTAGCATTAACCCGTAGCATTAGCATTTAGTTTAAAGCCTTAGCTTTTTTGCTTTTAGAATAAGTGTAACAAGCATAAACATTAATGTTAGCATTTTGAATAAGTATAAAAGTATCTATGCAACATTTAAACATATGTTTAAATAGTATAACATGCTTCTCAGTCCCGAAGTAAAACTCGAAAAAGTTTGAAAATGGACAATGAACTCACTTGTGTTGCTAAGTATAGTTTACCACAGATAATGCGCGCTCTTTGATTGTAGCTTAAGTATCTTTAACACCTGAGTTGTTTTAAGAGGTTCGAATACGATAAGTCGTTATAATAGACACAAACTAGGGTTTCGGTCTCGACGTGGAACTATGTGTCGTATAACACTAAGATGTTTTCAAAGAATATTTCTAGTTAGTCTAATACATTACCCATAATTGAAGCCCGTGATCCCGTAAGACTTGGATTATGTATTTGTCAAGTAATTTGTCTTAATAAAATCTTAAGTTATAAATCATTTAATTAAATTAAGAAACTTTATCAATTGTTTTTATTGGCTAAAATCATAGTTTTATTTTAAGAAAATCATAGATTAGTTTATTAGGCTTAAGTTAATCCAATTTGATTAACTCTAAGCCTAAAATTTAGTTTTAGCTTCCTTCGTTTCTTGAATTGTTCGTGTATACTACTTGGTTTAGAAGGTTCAACAGAACCATCTAACTTAGTTGTATTTAGCATAACTTTTACTAAGTATTGAATGTCAACACAAACAATCACACTTAGTTAGATTCTTTGATCTTGAAATTGATTGCTTCGTGTTTGTTATAGCTCATATCCTTAATGTTGTTACATAAACCCCTTGTTTCACTTCAACCCCATTTGTTAGACGAAATATATGTTTAACATTTGTTTAGGAATGTATGTATGTCTTAATTCTTAGCATAAACCACTTACAAGTTCATCACCTTTGTTTGCAAAGAATTGAGTTTGGTTATTATTAGAAAACCCTAATAGTCTTTTTTTTCTTCCATGTACACCCCCCATGCATAGGGTTTACGTGGGTGTTCCCATGCACACACATCCTCAAACCATGCAATTTATGTGTCCAACCCCTTAGTTATAGTTTGTAGTTCACACCCCCATTTCTTAGCCGAAAGACCTCTGGCCGAATCAACCAGGACGAATGGCCATGGGCCGAACCTGTCTGGGGAAAGAAGTTTGGCCGAATGAGGGTGAAAGTCGAATGTGTTTGGCTGAAAGTCCTTGACCGAAGGAGGCTTGGCCTAATGTGGTTGATCGAATGAACAGGGTGGCCGAATGTGGATAGCAGCGACTGAATGAGGGCGATCGAATATGGCCTTTCGGCCTAAGCTGGCCATTCGACCGAAAGAGTAGCCATACGGCTAGCTAGTTGCTCCATTCGGCCCATCGAGCTTCTCCCCATGGCAGCCATGGTACTCGATCAAATCAACTTAGGTATGGCTAAAACTTGTTCCTACTTCATTCTATGGTGTTGTTGAGTGGTTTTCCCTAAGGTATTTTGGCTTGAAACTGGTGAAGGAGTGGGCCGATCAAAAGGGTTTCAAAAACCCTAAAAGCGCATTTAAAAGCTTGATTTTACCTCGATTTGGCTGGATAAAAACTCAGATCCTTTGTACTTCTGCGATCTATGTGTTGTGGTGGTCGTTTAGACACCAAAAACACTGAAATCGGTTGAGAAACGAGAGAGATTGGGTGTGGGTTTCTAGAGAGAGAAATCTAGAGAGAGAGAGACGATGGTGATGATGAAATCTGGTTGGTGGGTGTTGGTATGGCATTGAATGCCATAATAAATGATTCAAAAATACTCAGGTTCATTGGGGTCCGTTCGGTTTCGCTCGGTTTCGCGTAAAAACGTCGTTTCTGTTTCGTTTTCGCGACGGACGTCTCGGTTTTAAAGAAAACATTTAAGAAATTAATTTAGATGGTTATTCCTAGTAAATTAACTAATTATCTTTTGTTTATTTAAATTCTATGAAAACGTTTAAATTTATGGTTTAAATCGAATCGTATCGTCATCGCGCGCATTTGTTCGAATCGTCACCCGTACAAATACGACGATAACTACACTTTTCAATATGGTTTTCTAATTATCAAAATTCATTCAGAACGTTAAACTTTCAGATATATTCGTACAGATCGTCACCTATACGAATAATCCGTCCATTTAGCGTTCCTGTAACGACGTTCGTTATTGCTTTGTTTTGTTCAACCTCGCATACGTTTATACAAAATAGCATATCAACAAGCATTCGTGTGTAAGTTCAACGTTGTCTGATGTGTTTCTGACTGTTAAATCGTGAGATTTAATCTGATTTCAGAAACGATAGCATAATAGTTTAGTGTCAAGCATCACAATGTTAATAGCATGTAAGTAGTTCACGTAGTTTGTACCTGAGTTACTGTGCAAGTTAATGTTCAGATCACTGTTCCGGGGACGTTTCCGGCACTGATGTTACATCGCATCCTCTTGGCCTATGCATCCTACATGAACTTCATAGTTTATCATATGGACGTAAAGACGGCTTTCTTGTATTGAAAGGTCAAGGAAGAGATATACGTATGTCAACCTCCCGGGTTTGAGGATTCGTAGTATCCCGACCATGTCTACAAGCTAGACAAAGCCCTGTACGGTCTTCATCAAGCACCATGAGCATGGTATGCTACACTCATAGATCATCTACTAGCCAATTGATATACCCATGGAGCCATAGATCAGACACTGTTTGTTCGCAAAGAGAAGGATGATTTAATTCTAGTCCAGATCTAAGTGGATGACTTCATTTTTTGTTCCACGAGCTTGGTGCTTTGTAAGGAGTTTGAGGCCGTGATGAAGAAAAAGTTTGAGATGAGTGCTATGGGTGAGATGACCTTCTTCTTAGGTCTCCAGGTAAAGCAAGACCCAAAGGGGATGCTGATTCAACAGGGCAAGTACGTGACATGCATACTTACCAAGTTCAACATGTTAGACTCCAAGCTTGCCTCCACTCCTATGGTTGCTCGTCCTGTATTGACTTCGTATTATGATGGTGAAGATGTTGATCAACATCTTTATAGATTGATGATTGGCTCACTGATGTACCGCACCCCCAGCAGACCTGACATCATGTTCCCTGTATCTCAGTATGCTAGCTATAAGGCAAATCCGAAGGCTTTTCATCTGATTGTTGTCAAGAGGATCTTTCGCTACCTTATCGGGAAACCACGTCTCGGTTTGTGGTATATTCTGAACACTCTGAGCTCAAATTATTTGTTTACTCTGACAATGATTTTGGTGGTTGCAATTTAGACAGGAAGTCAACCACATGTGGATGTCAGTATCTGGGAGATCACATTGTATCATGGCAGTGCAAGAAGAAAACCACCGTATCTACCTCCACTGTAGAAGCTGAGTATGTCTCTGTTTCGAGTTGTTGCTCTTAGGTCATCTGGATGCAACGAAAGCTTCTCGATTATGGTTTGAATTTTCTTGACTCTCGTATTTACTGTGATAATGAAGCAGCTCTTCAGATCGTCAAGAATCCGGTACAACACTACAAAACTAAACACACTAACATCCGAAATCACTTTATCCGAGACTGTTTCGAAAGTAAACTTATTCATCTTGAACAGGTCCACACATATAACAATCTTGCGGATCTTTTTACTAAACCGTTCGTACAGCTTGCTTCCACCCTTTGCTCGACTCACTCAAACTAATAAGTTTTGATTAAAACATTGTTTTTGTAAATACCTTAAAATTTGTGTTTTGCTTTTAATTTAATTTTTATATCACAAATTTAGGGTGAGAAAATTTACAAAAAGAACAAAAAGAATTTCGGTTTTTGAGTCTATTTATAAGTTTAGGAAATTTAGAAAAAGAACAAAAATATTTTTGGTTTTTAAGTCGGTTTTTAAGTTTAAGGGGTGTGAAATTTAAGAAAAATACAAAAAGATGTCTTTTCAAAAATTTAAGAAAAACACAATAAGATTTCATTTGGACAGTCTGGTAAAGTGGTTCAATGGGAAGTGAAATGATTTCTGACACTCAGAAACTCACTATCTTAGTATAATTTCTTTGGAATAACAACTTTAGATAAGTATAAATCACTAAGGAATAAAAACACGTTTTTTATAAGATGATTAGACATGATCATTCAAAAATATAATAATATAAATAAATGAGAAGTCTTGGAAAATCAGATAAACCGGACAAATGCAATAATTATTTGACTTTTTGCAGAAAACTTTACGTCAAAATAAGATTGTGTTTTGATAAACTTGAAATTGTTTTTAGACAACTCGGGCATATTCTATGTTTGTGGAAACAAAAAATGGAAAGTACTTACTGAAGCATCTTCTGTTTTGTGTAAGCAAAGACCTAGATGTTTGATGTTAAGACCAATGTGTTTGCGGATCAGTAAAATAAAAGATGCCAATGTGCACAAAGATGATAGAACCCCTTCTTGTTCTTGATTGTTGTCTAATGGATTTTTTCTATCTTTTCTCACCTTAAAACTCTGTCAAAACGTTTTAAGTTTGTTGAAACACAATCAACTTTTGAAACAAAAGATTTCGCAAAATTGATAGGTTGCATGTAGATCTGGATAACATATCTGATTGCCCGTAAACTTCCCGAAAGGATTTTCAGAAAAAATCGTTAAAAACATTTTGATCATAAATCTTATCTTTGAAATATTGATAAAAGAGCGGAAATTATTGGTGGGGTATAATTATTTTAAGGTTGGCTTTCTATAAGAATTTATTACAAGGTGGTCGAATTTCTGATAAAGATTTGATCCCACGAAATTGACCGACTTAACCTTGAACTCGTCCAAAGTTCTTGAGTTTATTTTCACCTTATTTTATTTTAGTTTACTTAGAAATTTTTAATAATTAACGTTCACGGAAAAAGTATTCGAAAGGAAGTAAACGAAGTAGAGGACACGAACCATCTTTGTGTACTCCCTTTGCCTATAAATACAGCATGAACCTTCTCATTCGACTCCTTTTCGTAAACTCCCAGACCCCTTACTTGGCGATTTTCATTTATAGAGACTTTTTTACTATTCCACTCAGGCCATCTTATAGACCTACATTAGACTAGCCTAGGTATATATTTTGACCCAGTTTTGACCGCTAAAATAAAAGGTATCAAAGAAAAACCATTTCGTGAACTTTCGTTCGTGAACCAAGAGTCTTTTGGTCAAATCACTGAGAAATGCTTTGAATTGGAAACTCATTTTTGTATATGTTTTTCGTTTTCCAATTCCGAGTATTTTGAGACCAAAATGAGAGTAAATGGAGCAAACGTGAACAAGTTATGAAAGAATGTTAGTTCACGAAAGTTCTGGGTTTGTGACCTTCCAAATTTCGTGAACTGACTTTCGGGAACCTTAGTTCGTGAACCTCATTTTGTGAACTAAATGAACTTCGTGAACTCTATTTCTTTCGCGAACTTGTAACATTTTGAGAACTTCCTTCTTTTCGTGAACTCCATTTAATTCGAGAACTTGCCAACTTTTGACTTTTGACTTTTCAATTTTGACTTTTGACTTTTGACTTTTGCCTTTGACTTTTTATTTTTAATTTGTCTTTAAACTAACTCAATATGTTTTTTTTCAGTTGGCTACTGAACTGAGATTCGTTCCTGATCATAACATGACAGCATATCTCAGTGTTCCTCCCAAGAAGCACTTGATGTTCAAGGCAATGGTGGATGGACTGATTCTCTCGCCCATTAACTTTTCTATAATGGAATGTCCACTAGTCATCTGAATCTTCATCCATGACTTATGGAACTCAGTTACTGAAGACATCGATGCTAATGGACACGTTTCTTAGATTGGAAAGGGCCAAGGGTAGCCTGTTGTTATTAAAGAGTAGATTTTCCGAGAGTGCTTACACTTTGGTGACAAATATTCTGATCCTGTCGAGCTTGATCACGTTCTCGTTCAAAGTACATTACTGAGGATGGGTAATGAGGGACTCTACTCTCTGACTGTGAAGAAGTTATTGCACCCATACTCGAGATACCTAGCACACGTGGTGACTCAGTGACTATCCGGACAAAAGGGTGGATACGCTGTACTTAATTAGACTACTCAGTTCATGCATTGTGGTGATCGGACTGGGAATGGATTTCAACTTTTCACGCATGATCTTTCGTCACATGTACAATAATATCAAGGGAAAACGGAAGGATAGGTTTCTTGCATTTCCGAGATTTATTCAGATCATCATCAACATAAGACATCATAACCTCATTCCTACTGCTGGGATATGTAACATCACTGTATTTCAGGTTGTCCGTACATGTACGACTGTACTGTTACGACCTGATATGATAATTATTAATGATAATGAATTTTCGGATGTTATTATTGATATTGCTACACATATTGAGAACATATTATTATATGTGTAAACCATGGGAAGTTTAGTTGAAACACAACTAAACAGACCTAGAGAGTTTATCGCAGTCGAATTCACAGGCGGGTTGCCTATGCAGATCCAAGACACTGTCTACGGTAGCAACCCCAAAACACTTGAGGCTGCGATCCGTTTATCTGCAACGCTAACTGACAATCATGTAAAGGCTGGAACACTCACGAGAAAGGGAACAAAGAAGACTGACACCAAATCATCTGCCAAGGAAACTTCAACTGAAGTCAAGACTGAACAAGGCAGCTCTTCAAAAAGCAGCAACAAGAAGAGAAAGACTAGAAACTTCATGGTTACTACTCCTGCTGCTAAGTCTGCACAGCAATCATCAAACAACACCAGTGCCAGAAATTATGTTGGGAATACTCCTCAATGTAATGTCTGCCGATATCATCATGCACCTAACTTGTCATGTCGCGTCTGCAACAACTGTGGCAAGTATAGTTATTTTACAAATGTCTGCTGGAGTGCGCCGCAAGCACAAAGGATGCAACCTGCTCCGCTTGCACTGCCAGCTCCGCAAGTTCAGCCGATACAAGCTGCACCTGTTCACCAAGTGCCTGTACAGGCAAGAGCCTGTTACGAGTGTGGCGAAGTGGGTCACTTCAGAAATCAATGCCTGAGACTGACAGGAAACAACCAACTGGTGGCTCGAGGCAGAGCATTTCAACTAAATGCTCCAGCTGCTCAGGCCAACCAGGACGTGGTCAACGGTACATTTTTGATTAACAACTCTTATGCATCTGTTCTATTTGATTTTGGTGCCGATAGGAGTTTTGTTTCACATGATTTTGAACATATTCTTGGAATGACACGTACTAAGATAGACAAGCCGCTTAACATAGAGGTGGCTGATGGTAATACTATTGATATTGACACTGTTATTATTGGATGTACGGTGAACTTAAATGATCACGTTTTCCCAATTGATCTTATACCTATGCAATTTGGTAGCTTCGATGTTATCATAGGCATGGATTGGTTAGCCACCACAAAGCGGAAATTGTCTTTCATGAGAAATATATTCGTATTCCCTTACCTTCGGGTGAAACTTTAAGAGTTTTTGGGGAAACTTCTAGTAAAGGTCTTAAGCTGATGTCATGCACTAAAGCACACAAGTACCTTAGGAAGAAATGTATAATATTTTTATCACACATTGTGGAGAAGAAAGAGAAGGGAAAGAGCATTAAAGACGTTCCTGTAATCAGAGATTTTCCTGAAGTACTTCCAGACGACTTGCCGGGTCTTCCACCAGAGCGTCAAGTAGAATTTCGGATTGACTTAGTACCTGGTGCGAACCCAGTCGCCAAAGCTCCTTACAGACTTGCGCCTTCGGAGTTGCAAGAATTGGCGAGCCAACTACAAGAACTAACTGAAAAGGGATTCATTCGCCCGAGCCATTCGCCATGGGGTGCACCGGTCCTGTTTGTCAAGAAGAAGGACGGGTCATTCCGAATGTGCATCGACTACCGCGAGTGGAACAAGTTGACTATCAAGAATTGATATCCCCAGCCACACATTGATGATCTTTTCGATCAACTTCAATGCTCGGCATGGTTTTCGAAGATCGATCTTAGGTCTGGGTATCATCAGCTTCGCGTACATGATAATGATATTCCCAAGACAGCTTTCAGAACCAGATATGGCCATTACGAATTTCTGGTAATGCCTTTCGGCCTTACCAATGCACCAACGGTTTTCATGGATCTCATGAACCGTGTTTGCAGGCCATACTTGGATAAATTTGTGATTGTATTCATTGACGATATTCTGATATACTCTAAGAGCAAAGAAGAACACGAGGTCTCGGTTGTGTCCTTATGCAACGGGGGAAGGTTGTGGCATATGCATCAAGACAGCTAAAAATTCACGAGAAGAACTACACTACACACGACTAGGAACTTGGTGCAGTTGTGTTTGCTTTGAAGATATGGAGACATTATCTTTATGGCACTAAGTGTGTAGTCTTTACAGATCATAAAAGTTTACAGCACATTCTCAATCAAAAGGAACTTAACATGAGACAACGGAGATGGGTTGAACTGTTGAATGATTATGACTATGAAATTCGCTACCATCCTGGTAAAGCGAATGTAGTAGCAGATGCGCTTAGTCGCAAGAGTCATGTTCAAATCCATAGTGTCCGACTGCACACTAATCTTCGTAATGACATTCTCACAGCCCAACAACACTCAGTGGCTCAAGATAGCCTGAAAAATGAGATGTCTTGCGGGGCCGAATTACTATTGGAAACTAAGGATGATGGTTTGATGTATTATTTGAATCGGTTGTGGATACCGAACCGGGATGTAACATCACTGTATTTCCAGTCGTCCGTACATCCGTACGATTGTACTGTTACGACCAGATATAATAATTATTAATGAAAATGAATTACTGAATGCATGATTTGATGACTATCACTGTTATTGGTATACATTGAGAATATAGTATTCTATGCATAAACCATGGTGAGTTTAGAGGACCAGAGGGTTTATTGCAGTTACATTTCACAATTATTGATTTTTGGATTTGAATGGAACTGGGAGTTGGTTGTATGGTTGCTAAACATAGTCAAGGACACATGGTCATGGTTTATCGAAATAGCGGTGGGACGGTGGCTGGGGCAGTTGCGACTGACCCTTACATATGCCCTATACATATGTACATTTCGGTCTATCATGGATGTGTCAGTGACTTGGGTTTAGTGGGTTTTGGATTGGGATTGATAATATTAAAGTTAATACAATAATGGAAGAATAATTGGAATAAATACGCGATGGTGAGGTTACGGTCATAACTTAAGCACGAATATTAATTCAGAAACATTAACTTAATAATGTATTCGCGTGGGTGACGATTCACACGAATATAATTATTAGGGATAATATTCTGAAACGATATTCCATAAATTGTAAATGTAATCGAAATACAATACGAGCGTCGGATTCGCAAAGGTGACGATCTTTACGAAGACGTACGTAAGTAACGCGTTTCGACGAGATAATTAAATAATATCTAACGATGTTGAATTAATAAACAAAAACTAAAAATATTTATTAGGAATCATAACCTAAAACGAAACCGAGCAAATCTTATTAAATTAAATAAATGATTTAATAAAAATGAAAACGAAAACGTTTTACGAAACAATTTTATTGGAATCATTTAATGAAGCCACGTTAGTTAAAATCATTTTATTATGACGGAACTTATATACTTAAAGTTTTTACGTTTTAAATATATTTATTTGAATGTTTTATGTTTTAAATGTGTTTCACGTTAAAAACCGAGCATAACCGAACATTTTAAATAATTTATCGCGATAAAAACGAGACCGGGCACGCGAGATTACACGGGTAATTAAATGGGAAGAACCCCATCTTTTTCCTCACTTTCACAAACCCTCTCTCTCTCCAAAACACACACAAACGCACCCCCACTCTCTTTCTAACTTCTCTCTAGCCTATCTCCCTCGTTTCTTGACGAAATCGCGAGATCTCGAAGCCTAAACGACCGGGGAATCAAGGAGAACGAGAAAGTACAAGAAGATCTCACGTTTGATCAGCAATTCAAGGTAAATAGGAGCTTTTCTGTTCAGATCTTTTTAGAAACTACATGTGTGCGTGGATATCAACTTTCAAATGATTTTATGGTGTATATGGGTAAATCGGTTGGGTAGTAAGCCATGGAAAACCTGTAATCACCTAGGGTTGATGTTGGGGATGATGATGAACAGTAGATCACGATTTAGCCCTGGTTGGCCAAACCTGTATCATCAGACGAACCCCTTGTGGTCTGCCAAACCTTGTGAAGGCCTGCCTGCAGGGTAGCCTAACCCTAGCCCCAGCCGAACCCATCTGAGTGGGCGAACCTTCTGAACCTGGCCGAACCTCGTGGGAGTGGTGAGCTTTCCTGCCAGACGAACCCAAGGGTTCGTGTAGCTGCATGGGGAGGCCGAACCTTAGCATTCACAACTAAGGATGTCACGAAACTATTAGCCTCTTGAGCCGAACCTTGGGCTTAGATTGCAGCGAACCCTATCACGTCCGACGAACCATTTTCCTTTAACTGAACCTTGTTAATACCGAACCATGGGCCGAACCTTGCATGTGGCCAAACCATGCATTGGGCGAACCATCGGGACCCCGAACCTTTCCTCTTTCATTTGGCCGAACCTTGATGAGGTTAGGGCCGAACCTAAGGGGGGATCTACAAAAGGTTCGCTGGTGTAGGAGATGTCCGACCTAAACTTCCTTGGGAATTAGGGAGGGGCAACATAAGCTTTTACTAATTGTGGTAAGCAAAGAGGGTTGGAGTTAAACACACTCATGCATGCATGGCTACCTTAGATCACCACCTTTATAGTATATATATAGATAGATATATATTTATATATACATATACATAAACTCTAAATTATGAATTAATATGGTTTAAATCTTTTGAGGAAGGGGTAACTTGAATATGATTTCGCTAAACCTAAAGTGGAGTTCAAAATCTAGGTGATGAAGGTGGGATTTGGTGATCGTGCATGTATGTGTGAAGGTGTGTATGAATAAAGATAATATTTTTCCCTTAGTTTACTTATCTAGGAGAAGTGAACATACGAGAATCATAAGTAAATATCAATCGTATATAATTTTAAAACTAACAAGTTTGAATTATAAATTAACGATGACTAATTATAAATTATTAGTTGAATCATGTAATTTAGGTGAAACAAACTAAGTTAACGACACGATTAATATTAAAGGAAAAACATGTACGGATAATTATTGAAATGAAAAGCATATACTTATAAACCCGAAAACCATGATAATTACAGGTGATTGAGTTGTGGTTGATTTTATACGTGAGCGCGCATTATACGAGAAAGCTGAATCTAAGGACTCAGGTGAGTTCTCATAACCTCCCTTTCTTTTAAACTATTTTGTTTTTAAACTCGGAGGTGAAACATGTCTACCAATTTACATATTAACTTGATAACACAGGGATGACACTTATTTGCTTGTATGAGATCCATAGTTATGGATTGTCATATTCCATGAGTTGTTACTAATGACTTTGTGTCATTCGCGACGACTGCATGTATTGTCATGTGGATGTTTCCACACTCCGTGTAATCTTTGTGGTTGACTTCAGTCTTCCTCAATAATTGCATGTATGGTCACGTGGATGTTTCCACACTCCGTGTATTCGTTGCGGTTGACTTCGGTCTTCCTCAATGATTGCATGTATTGTCACGTGGATGTTTCCAAAACTCCGTGTGTCATTGTCATTGACCTCGGTCATATACAATGATACATGTATGGTAACTTATATAAATTGAGAATATTGATGGGTTATGATTGGTTGATTGAACATATGATTGATTATCTATGATTTACTATTATATGTGATTATGTGATTGAATTTATGTGTTGGGATTTGTGTATTTTAATATTGTGTTGAATGATCTCACAGATGCTCATACGGATGTTCTCAAGAAAATATAAACTCTTCAAAACTCTTGTAAAAGATTTTAAATATAAAACATATGATTTCTCACCAACTACTTTGTAGTTGACACTTGATTTTCTTAGATGTTTCAGGTGATGAAGCTAAGTAGGTTGAGGAAGATGAATTCACTCTTTTGGACATCGTCACATAGGATCTTGGACTTAGCTAAATTTAACTAAAATTCTGGCGATTAGAGTTTAGTTAGTTTAGCTAATTCTTTTGGTGTAATTGATGTATTTAATTCATGATGGACATGATTTTTGGTGTAATTAATTTTGTTGATTAAATGATTATGTGATGATTTAATTAGATGCCCACGAGCTTATGAACAATCTACGCATCCCTCGTGGCATCCCGACGTTTCCACCATTGGTCGGGGTGTTATACGGGATGGTCTTAGGATGATGATTTTGGATGAAGCTCATAAGTCACGTTACTCAATCCATCCGGGAGCTGATAAAATGTTTCAAGACCTTAGAGTCTTATACTGGTGGCTTGGGATGAAGAAGGATATTGCTGAGTATGTATCCAAGTGCCTTAACTGTGCTAAAGTCAAGGCAGAACATCAGCGACCTTCGGGATTATTAATACAACTAGAAATACCAATATGGAAGTTGGAGAATATCTCTATGAATTTCATTACTAAACTGCCACGAACCGCAAACAGTAAGGATATCATCTGGGTGATAACTGATAGATTGACCAAGTCGTCTCAATTAGGATATCATCTGGGTGATAACTGATAGATTGACCAAGTCGTCTCAATTCTTACCGATACGTGAGACGTACCCTGTGCGGAAGTTAGCTCGTATCTATGTTGATGAAATCGTTAGCCGGCATGGAATTCCCTTAAGCATAATATCGAATCGTGATGCTCGTTTCACGGCACGATTTTGGGAATCACTTCATGAAGCATTTGGAAAAAGATTGGATCTTAGCACCGCCTATCATCCTCAAACGGATGGGCAGACGGAGCGAACGATTCAAACATTGGAAGATATGCTGAGGGCTTGTGTCATCGATTTCGGTGGCAATTGGGATAGCCATCTACCATTAGTTGAATTCTCGTATAACAACAGTTATCACTCGAGCATTGGTATGGCGCCGTTTGAAGCAATTTATGGCAGAAAATGTCGGTCACCTATTTGTTGGACCGAGGTCGGCGAATCGCAGATCACAGGTCCCGAGATTATTCAGGAGACGATTGACAAGATTCGCCAGATTCGCGACAATCTGTTAGCTGCTCGCAGTCGACAGAAAAGTTACGCGGATAAACGAAGGAAACCTTTAGAGTTTGAAGTTGATGACATGGTATTACTTAAAGTATCGCCCTGGAAAGGGGTCGATTCGGGAAGAAGGGTAATCTTGCTCCACGTTATGTTGGCCCATTTAAGATTCTTGAACGGATCGGGAAGGTTGCCTACAAGTTGGAACTCCCTCCTAAGCTTAGCAATGTACACCCAACGTTTCACGTGTCCAATTTAAGAAAGTGCTTAGCTGATCAAGATCTTCAGGTACCACTCGATGACATTTGCGTCGATGATACCATGTACTTTGTTGAAAAACCAGTTGAGATAATGGATCATGAGGTTAAAAAGCTCAAACGCAGTAGAATTCCAATTGTCAAAGTACGATGGGAGTCGAAGCATGGTCCAGAATTCACTAGGAACGGTAAGATCAGATGAAGCTTAAGTACCCACATTTATTCGCTACGGTCACTCCAAGTTGAATTTCGGGACGAACTTTCCTTAACTAGGGGAGATTGTAACATCACTGTATTTCAGGTTGTCTGTACATGTACGACTGTACTGTTACGACCTGATATGATAATTATTAATGATAATGAATTTTCGGATGTTATTATTGATATTGGTATACATATTGAGAACATATTATTATATGCGTAAACCATGGGAAGTTTAGTTGAAACACAACTAAACAGACCCAAAGAGTTTATCGCAGTCGAATTCACAGATTAAGGATTGTGGTTTGGAATGGAAAGGAATTAGGAGTTTGTTATTGTTTGGTTGCTAAACCTAGTCAAGGACACGTGGTCATGGTTTATCGAAATAGCGGTGGGACGGTGTTGGTGAGGTTGCGATCTACCCTTGCATATGCCCTATACATATGCATATTTCGGTCTATTATGGATGTGTCAGTGACATGGTTTAGTGGGATTTGGATTGGGAATTTATAATATTAAAGATAATAAAATAATGATAATGATATTGGAAAATGATTACGCGATGGTGAGGTTACGAACATAACTTAAAAGCGAATATTAATTCAGAAATATTAACTTAATAATGTATTCGCGTGGGTGACGATTCAAACGAATATAATTATTAGGAATAATATTCTGAAACGATATTCCAGAAATCGTAAATTGAATCGAAATACAGTACGAGCGTCGGATTCGCAAAGGTGACGATCTTTACGAACACGTACGTGAGTAACACGTTTCGTCGAGATAACGAAATAATATTTAACGACATTAAATATATAAATGAAAAATAAAAATATTTATTAGGAATCACAACCTAAAATAAATGCGAATAAATTATTTATTTAAATGAATAATTTAACGAAATTATTTACGAAACAACAATAATTAAATAAAATCCTTTTTAGGAAAAACAAAACAAAAATATCAAATGTTAGGTGTTTAAATATCTATTTACGAGCTAAACTGAACCTTTAAATATTTTTATCACGATACAAACAAGGCCGAGCATGTGGGGATAATTCGGTGTATAAGAAAGAAGAACCATGTTCTTCTTCTCATTTTCACCAACTTCTTTCTCTCTCTAAACACCAAAAACGCCATAGCTTTCTCTCTCTACCTTCTCTGTAGCTTTTCTTGCTCGTTTCTCAACGGATTCGCGAGATCTTGGTGCCAAAAACGTTCAGGGGATCGTGAGGAACAAGAAGATGCGAAGAAACCTCGCATTTGAGCACGATTGGAAGGTAAATCGAGTCATTCTTCCTTTATTTTCTTACATTGAAGCAACCGGTTGACATCCATGCGATTTAAACAAGTTCCACACTCTAAAAACCCTAAAACGAGTTAATAGGAACATGTAGAAGCTATTTATAGTCTTGAATATGCAGGAACTTGATGATGATGACGATGGGCAGCCAAGTATAACAGGTTCGTGAAGGTGGGGGGGCTGTAGATGGGCAGGGTTCGTGAGTGGCTGGGCTGAGCCGAACTTTGAGTGTGGGCCGAACCCAAAGGGGGGGCAGAACCTGGAATCCTTTTGAGTAGCCGAACCCACCATGGTTCAGCGAACCTACATGACAACAGGAGAACCTGCTGATCACAAACCCATGCCACGCGAACCACCTTAAGGTGGCGAACCTTTGATGTGTCGCGAACCTAGGCTGCCAACTCACCCGAACGAACCTAAGAACCTGAAACAGCCATGTTGGCCGAACCTCTTGTCCAACAAACCAGGAGTTAAGCGAACCTAAGGGTTCGTTGAGTTGAACCTAGGCCCACGAACCTCCTATGGGCTGCGAGCCTTATTAGCCGAACCTTTCCCCTCTTACCAGCGAACCTTATGGTGTTAACTTGACGAAGCCGAACCTATGGGCTGCCATACTCCATTCGAGCAGCAAACCCAGGTTTGGAGCTGGAACAAGGGCGGTTGAGTTTGAATTATAAAATTAGGACTAGGGATAAACAAAGGAATGAGAAGATTATACAAACTTACGCGTGCATGAAAAACCCAAGCCACAACCTTTTCCGTGATAAAAAGAGACTTTAAATTTGGAGGTTATATATATATATAGATATACATATATAATGAACTTTTATGAGGATGAGTTAAATATAATCTCCTTAAAAACTTAGATGAATTTTTATAATTTAGATAAAGGTGGTGGGATTAAAGTAATCATGCACGTATGTATGGGTGTGTGTTTGAATAAGAAGAACATTCTCTTCTTAGCCTACTTAATTATGGGAAGAATACCTAAGAATTCACAAATAAATTATCATCATTAGATAATTTAAAACTAACGAGTTTAAGATTTCATTTTGATGTCAATCAATAATGAAACCTAAGGTATTACAATTTAACTTAGATTAAATAACTAAGTTAAAGATGCATTTAATAATTTAAAGGTTAACGCTTATTTTAATTGAATTATACGCACATACTTATGAATATGAAACACATAATAATTACAGACTGTTGAGTTGCTTTTGATTCTCCTTACGTGAGCACGCATATTTCTAGAACACTGAATCTAAGGACTCAGGTGAGTTCTCATAACCTCCTTTTAAACTATTTTGTTTTAAACTCGGAGGTGGAACATGTATACCAATATTTAAAATATTATGTTGATAACACATGGTTGACACTTGGTTTATCATTATGATATTCACATTATGGGATTATCTTTGTTCCTGGATTATCACAGATTATCACAACTCCATGGGTCGTTGTTGTTGACTTTGGTCATCTGTAATGATCGCATGTATTGTCACTATTCCATGAGTCGTTGTTGATTGACTTCGGTCATCCGTAATGATTGCATGTATTGTCACTATTCCATTAGTCGTTACTGATGACTTAGGTCATCTGAAACGATTGCATGTATTGTCACGTGGATTGCCACAACTCCGTGTGTCGTTGTCATTGACCTTGGTCATTCACAATGATGCATGTATTGTCACTTATACTAATTGAGAATATTGATGATTGAGATTTGGTTGATTGTATATGTGATTGATTATCTATGATTATTTGAAATATGTGATTGTGTTTTGTGATTGTGTGTTGGGTTATGTGTTGGATTATCTCGCAGGTGTTCATGTGGATTTTCTTAGAAAACTATAAACTTTTATAATCATTTTGTAAACTATTTTTGAATATAAAAACTTATGATTACTCACCAATTACTTCGTAGTTGACACTTGATTTTTACATGTTTCAGGGAATGAAGACAAGTAAGTAGGGCATGATAGCTCTACATTGTTTTAGGACATCATTGTAACATCCGGCCTCGTCTATCACCAATATTGTCCGCTTTGCCCACTAGGAGCTCACGGTTTTGCCTTCGGTTTCCCGGGTGAAAACTTCCCAGGGAGGTCACCCATCCCTGGATTGCTCCAGCCCGAGCACGCTTAACTGTGGAGTTTTCATGTGCTCCACAGCCAGCTAAGCCGAAAACGCGTTGTTGGTATAAGAGGCGGGTAACATATAAACCAAGATCTCCCCAGTCCACTGACCGATGTGGGATTAGCCCTAGTATCCCGGGAGAGGAATTCCACCCCCCTTAGGGCCTCAGCGTCCCCGCTGAGCACACTCGGATCGAGTGCGACCAGGGTGGCTCTGATACCATTCTGTAACATCCTAGGCAAATCCCACATCGGCTGTGAACAGGAGAGATTCCTGGCTCATAAGTAACAATCCACCTCTAACATCACCAACGCGTTTTCGGCTTAGCTGGCTGTGGAGCACATGAAAACTCCACAGTTAAGCATGCTCGGGCTGCAGCAATCCAGGGATGAGTGACCTCCCTGGGAAGTTTTCACCCAGGCAACCGAAGGCAAAACCGTGAGCTCCTAGTGGGCAAAGCGGACAATATTGGTGATAGACAAGGCCGGATGTTACAGAATGGTATCAGAGTTTAGAATATTCTTTCGTATTTTGTTAAAAAAAATAAATGATAAAATAATTATAATCAAAGGAAAAGCATTCCAAAATCTTCAATTCGAACTTGTACGCGTCTATCACGTAATACTGAAACAATTTAAGATCCCAATTTCTAAATATAGCTACAAATCACGCGTATATGGTAGCTTGCAAATCCGATCACTAAGAAGCAAGTTGTAAACGATTTAAACAGGAAGGGAATACAAAATTAATTACCCAAAATCGTTTTCGACATTTCTCTGTATCAAACGAAGCCACTAACAATTGCTGAAACATTCTTTAACTACGAATCAAGATCACGGTTTTGACTCCGAAGGTTCTTCACTCGAACACCATCAAACCGTAACCATTTCAGGTAAATTATCATACCATTTCACTCGTTTTTAAGATAGGAACATAAGCCCTAATATTTGAAGGGCTCAAAAGTCCTTGATTGATCGAATTTGGATCAAGCAAGTTCTAGGGTTCTTTAGAAAAAAAAAAATTAATCTACAAACCTGACTAAGATTAATTCGATCTGTTATTCAACAACAAATACCTACCCGGAGCAGTGGCAAGTGTGTGCTGTGTGGATGTGGGTGACCCGGTTTCGTCCCTTAACCCGTCATTATTTTTTTGTATAAAAAAAAGCGTAATAATAATAATAATTTAAAAACAATCTTAGATGGGATTCCTGAACCTTCGAATATATTTTTAATATCTCAGAAAACAAATACTTATACTCTATTTTCTAAATGATTATTAAATAGTTTTTTAAACCCTTTTTAACCTTATAATTAGAAAGAAAAAAAAACTAATAATAATAATTAATTTAACCTTACAGGTTATATATATGTATGTTGACATATTCTTAAATATATGTGCACTTGAAACGACATTATACTAAATTATAGGAATCATGTAAATGTTATTACATAAAGATTATGTTAATGTTTTATTATAAAACATAATCTTGATTAAATTCAAAAGGGCAAATTAAATGATAAACAAATTTTATGCAAATTATTTCAACAAATTAAATGGAAATCTATAAACTTTTCTTAAATGTTTATTTAGGTTTGTCAACATAAAATCCATAATAGATAAATAAATAGAATCTTTAATAAATGAGATTTTATCATTATTTATTTAACAAAATACGAAAGAATATTTAGTTCTCAATTTATTCTTAAATTCTAAACTTAAGTAATATCAATTTTAGATGTATTGTTTTTCTCCCTAGAATGCCATAGCAATTAAGACTCAAACTTGAACATAGATATACTTAGTTTAATAAAGTTTATTCCCTTAAATTTTAGTGAGAACTGTGTTAAGCTTCATATTCCTCGCATTCCCTCTTGAAGATTTTGGATTGGATAATAAATCAAGTGAGTTTCTTCACACTCCCTTTTACATTTTGTTTTTGGGATGTTACACATGTCTTATTCAAACTTTATTCATTTGATTATTTATTCAATCTATGATGCAAGCCTTAGACCTAGTTAGCTTTATGTGTTAGAGGCTAGGCTTATACAATGTGTTGATTCTTTGTGTGATTCTATGTGTGTTGCCAGTCAAGCAATCTAGTACTTAGTAGCCTAAGATGATTAGAGACTATCTTCGCAAAGGCTTTTGCCTTTGTGTGAAAAAGGTGAAAAGTACACCTAGCAAACTTGTTGAATTGTAACTGTTAACTTATAGTATGGCCATACTTGAATTAACATGTTGTAAGGATACTTGTTTGGACACAAGCTATTGTTATTCATTCATTCACTCATTCAATTTATTCAAATTTGTATTCATGCTATGCTTATGATACATATCTAGTTAGGCTATAGTTTGCATCCTTTTTATACCTGTTATTTAAACTTAGTGTGTGATCTCACCAACTATGCAAATAGTTGACAAACTCTATTTTACATGTGTAACAGGATAAGGAAACATGATGAAGACATAAGATAGGCTTAGGGACCTAGTTTAAACAATGAAACAAATGTATAGACTTTTCAAATGTAATACTTTGATTAAAGTTATGTAATGTTTGTTTATTAATTAACGAATGTTGAATTTAATTTGTAATAATGATGCATCAAATATCAAAACGTTATAATAGCACCATGAGCTAATGAGCAGTCAAACTCGCACCCCGACGTATTCCGCCGTCGGTCGGGGTGTGACAGATTGGTATCAGAGCCATGGTTATAGGGATTTAGGTAATTAGAAAATGGTGGCCTAGACTATAACTAAACTAACCCAAATATGAGTTATCTCATATTTCACTTGTTTGTTTATTACTTGCTTATGTGCTATATATTATATACTTACTCATTATGTGTTATACTTATTTATTATGTGTTATGTTATATTTGTTACCATAGAGGAAAGCCATAGTTGTTAATATGCCTTGCTTGCACTAGTTAGGAATGCCCTAGACTAAGTTTCTTTATACCATGGGATTACTTAGTTTAAGCAATTGCCTTAATATTTGCTTTTATGAGAAATCTATTCCAAAATCAAATACATGCAAAAAACCTTTAGTTGATATTAATTCAACAATCATTAGGCTTAATGCCTAATATTATTTCTTAGACAAAATAGGAATTCTGTTATTGATTTTAAGATCCCATTAGAATTAAAGTTTGTGAGGTGGATATGTACTAACTGGAAGAGTGTAGTACCGATAGTTGGAATTCCTGTCTAGGAAAGCTATTCATATAAATCCCTGATGTACTGTGGGACCAGTCTAGCTTTCCTGGGGACTTCTGATGAGAGTACAATCACTTATTGGCCAAAGCATATTATACCAAACATCTTACAAACTAAAATGATTCTAATATGTCACCCGGTACTTCATTGTGAATTTCATTCCTTATGTTTTCAAACAAGTACAAAATGATTCTATTCGTTCAAATTTGATTTAAAGCCTCGTTAGAATTAAGTTTGTTAAGATGAGCATGTAGTAACTGGAAGGGTGAATACCGATAGTTGAGACTCTTGTCTAGGAAAGCGATTCATAATCCCTGACGAGGGACCAGTCTAGCTTTCCTGGGGATTCTTAATGCGAGTATTTTACCTATAGGCCAAAACATGAATCATCTTGCAAACAACATTAATTCTAATAAGTCAAAAAGTGTCCAACTTGGATGCTACTCCCTAAAATTTATAATCTGATTCAAAATGATTTCAATACATTGCTTCTACAATTCCAAATCTTATGATATCATACTTGAGATTAGTGATGGTGATCCATCACTACATCTCACAAGCTATGATGTCATTTCCTTTGATGAATAATAATATATGTGTTATAATTCAAGAAAGTTAATAATGTCATACCTAAGATTGTGATGGTGATACATCACTACATCTAAGAGTTATGATGTTATCTTTATTGGATTAGTAATGTATATGCTATGATTCAACAACTCCTTTATATCATACTCAAGATTTTGTTTTTCTTTTGTTGAATTATGATTCAAGAAATTTATTTATATCATACCTAAGATTGTAATGGTGATACATTACTATGTTTAAAGGCAATGGTGTTACCTTTCTTTGGATTTATAATGAATGTTATGATTCAATACCTCTATGTTTCATACTTGAGGATGGTTATGGTGATTCATTACTATTCTCATAGGATATGATATCATCTATCTTTGTTCTATGTTGCCTATGTTATGATTCAAGAAGTTAGTAACATTATATCTAAGAGTTGTGATGGTGATGCATTACAATAACAAAAGGTTGTGGTGTTATTTCTCTTGGGTTGATAATGCCTATGTTTTATTTCATAAACCTACATGATATCATAGTTGAGGTTAGTGATGGTGATTCATCACTGTGTCTCACAAGATATGATGTCAATTCTCTTTGATTTATGTTACCTATGTTATGACTCAGGAATTAGTAATATTATACCTGAGATGTGTGATGGTGATTCATCGCTACATCTAAATTTCATGGTGTTACTTTTCTTGGATTGATAATATATATGCTATTGTTTTTTTTAACTCCATGTTATCATACTTGAGATTAGTGATGGTGATTCATTACTATGTCTCACATAATATGGTATCATCTCTCCTTGTTCTGTGTTAACTATGTTATAATTTAACTAACATTAAACCTAAGATCAGTGATCGTGATACATCACTAAATCTAAAAGGTTATGGTGTTATCTTTCTTTTATTCATGATGTATATTTTGATTGAAGAAAACAAGTAATATTATACTCGAATTATTGATGGTAATTCATCAATAAATATAAAAGGTTATAATAGTACATATTTTAATTATCCAAACTCGTGACAGAAAATTTGATGATATGGTTCTTATGATTAGTGACTTGTCACTACATCTATAAAGTTAATATATCACATATCTTATTGAAATCAATGATGTCTATGTTACAATTCTATAAACCCACTAGGATATTATGCCTAGGATATGTGTTAAAAAATTCTAACATGTCATTAGTTATTCAATTCTGAAAATATTTTCCTATGCTTCAAACAAGTCACAATGATTTATGATTATATTATTTTAAACCAAGACGCACTGAATTCTTATTATATCTTGTTTAGATTTCAATAGTTAAACATGATTTGGACTTATAAATTGAAGTATGGGTGATTCCATATGAGATTTTGAAAACAAGTCCACATGAATTATACTATTGATTTTTTTAGACAAATCATTCTATATTTATATCTTTAGAGAACGATTCAAAATTTCAACGATATTATTGCTAAGATTAGTGATAATCAGTTATCACAACTATCAAAGGTATATAATATCAAATAGTGTATTCGATATCATTCAGTATCCAAAATTGATCCTAAAGCAATTCATACGTTACAACAGTGAGATTCCATTGCAAATTTTGCAATGTTTAGGACCTCTCTACTCATACAATACTTAAAGGCTAGTCAAAGCCGCCCTTACCTATTCAAACCTGTCTAAAGTTTATGTTAGCCTTGGTAGGCGTTTGGTATGCTATCAAAGTATTAGTGGTGTGGTGGGTTGGCTGCAGTATACCCTATATATAAGCACTAGTAGTACATTGATAGTAGCACCAAAAGCTTGATCAAGGGTTAAAGCAGTCAATTCAATCTACAGTTTTGAGTAAAATATTCTAGTCAAAACAATTAATTGTTGCTCAATTACTCATACTTGGTGTGTATTCTTACACCAGGTTAAATCAAAGATATCAATAATCACAAATATTATTTTAATGATTCTTAAGTGAATTATTCTATATTCGTATGTTTAAACAATTACTCAAAGATCCAGTAACATCATAGTTAAGGTTAATGATAAGTAGTTATCATAACCATATAATATCACATAGTAGTGTATTCTATATCATTCGTCTATGCAAAAGCGATCATTTAGCAACCCATACAACTATGAGATTCTATTGCAAGATTGCAATTGTTAGTATCTCTAAACTCATACGATTTCTAAAGTTTGTCATGTAATCAAATGCCTATTCAAATGTAGTTAGAGTTAGGTTAGTCTTGGTAGGTAATTGGAATGCTATCAAAGTATTAGAGATGTGGTGGGTTGGCTGCGGTATACCCTATATATAAGCATCAATAATACATTGATAGTAGCACCGAAAGCTTGATCAAGTATGGGATTAGTCAGTTTAATCTACGTTTCGAGTGAACTATTCTTCAGTCAAGAATAATCAACAAATAAATTAGTATTCATATAGCAATACCTTGAGAGTATTTCTATCCCAGGTTATCCAAATACATTTTTGGTTAATCTCTCATGAATTGAGTTAGCCATCGACAAATTCAAAACGCTCATAACACATAAACTAGTTATATACAAATTCGGAAATCCGAGTGCACTACTAATACCTATTCTAATTAAAGTCATTATCATTTCAAAGTGTCCTAACGCAAATTGTGATTTTGAACTCTCTTAAACTATCAATCAGCGGTCTAAATATTGAGAACCTATCATATAACTTTAATAATTACAATTTTAATAACATTGGATCGATAATTAAAGGTGATAAAGAAACACAAAAAAAAAAAAAAAGTTGAAACAAAACAACTAACAATTTTGTCAAAAAAAAAAAAATTAATTACTACTAAATAAATTTCGGGACGAAATTCCCTAAAGTATGGGAGACTGTAATCCCTACAGTTTTCCGTTACGAAATCGAGTTTATAATTTTGCTCATTTGTAATAAACCCAAATTCATGACTACTATTTATTTATTTTTAAATGCAAATAATATATATAAAACATCATATGTCATAAAATAAATTAAAATATAAATTACTTTAAATAACATTCTAAAAAGAATTTTGTTGTGTATGAAGATATACACACACACCACATGGTAATTAAAATAAACATCTTGAAGATTTATATAAACAAATACACTTTGTAAGATATATACATATATTCAAACATAAATTCTGTACATATTTAAAATATACATACGTATATATAACAACATCTAACTAAAATGATTTTATCATAAATAAAAAAAATCTATAGAGTTTTATAATAAAAATTAAGATACAAATGTTTAATAAAAAAAAGGGAGTTTAAAAAATAAATGATAAAATAATTATAATCAAAGGAAAAGCATTCCAAAATCTTCAATTCGAACTTGTACGCGTCTATCACGTAATACTGAACAATTTAAGATCCCAATTTCTAAAAATAGCTACAAATCACGCGTATATGGTAGCTGGCAAATCCGATCACTAAGAAGCAAGTTGTAAACGATTTAAACAGGAAGGAAATACAAAATTAATTACCCAAAATCGTTTTCGACTTTTCTTTGTATCAAACGAAGCAACTAACAATTGCTGAAACATTCTTTAACTACGAATCAAGATCACGATTTCGACTCCGAAGGTTCTCCACTCGAACACCATCAAACCGTAACCATTTCAGGTAAATTATCATACCATTTCACTTGTTTTTAAGATAGGAACATAAGCCCTAATATTTGAAGGGCTCAAAAGTCCTTGATTGATCGAATTTGGATCAAGCAAGTTCTAGGGTTCTTGAGAAAAAAAAAAGATTAATCTACAAACCTGACTAAGATTAATTCGATCTGTTATTCAACAACAAATACCTACCCGGAGCAGTGGCAAGTGTGTGCTGTGTGGATGTGGGTGACCCGGTTTCGTCCCTTAACCCGTCATTATTTTTTTGTATAAAAAAAAGCATAATAATAATAATAATTTAAAAACAATCTTAGATGGGATTCCTGAACCTTCGAATATATTTTTAATATCTCAGAAAACAAATACTTATACTCTATTTTCTAAATGATTATTAGATAGTTTTTTTAAACCCTTTTTAACCTTATAATTAGAAAGAAAAAAAAACTAATAATAATAATTAATTTAACCTTACAGGTTATATATATGTATGTTGACATATTCTTAAATATATGTGCACTTGAAACGACATTATACTAAATTATAGGAATCATGTAAATGTTATTACATAAAGATTATGTTAATGTTTTATTATAAAACATAATCTTGATTAAATTCAAAAGGGCAAATTAAATGATAAACAAATTTTATGCAAATTATTTCAACAAATTAAATGGAAATCTATAAACTTTTCTTAAATGTTTATTTAGGTTTGTCAACATAAAATCCATAATAGATAAATAAATAGAATCTTTAATAAATGAGATTTTATCATTATTTATTTAACAAAATACGAAAGAATATTTAGTTCTCAATTTATTCTTAAATTCTAAACTTAAGTAATATCAATTTTAGATGTATTGTTTTTGTCCCTAGAATGCCATAGCAATTAAGACTCAAACTTGAACATAGATATACTTAGTTTAATAAAGTTTATTCCCTTAAATTTTAGTGAGAATTGTGTTAAGCTTCATATTCCTCGCATTCCCTCTTGAAGATTTTGGATTGGATAATAAATCAAGTGAGTTTCTTCACACTCCCTTTTACATTTTGTTTTTGGGATATTACACATGTCTTATTCAAACTTTATTCATTTGATTATTTATTCAATCTATGATGCAAGCCTTAGACCTAGTTAGCTTTATGTGTTAGAGGCTAGGCTTATACAATGTGTTGATTCTTTGTGTGATTCTATGTGTGTTGCCAGTCAAGCAATCTAGTACTTAGTAGCCTAAGATTATTAGAGACTATCTTCGCAAAGGCTTTTGCCTTTGTGTGAAAAAGGTGAAAAGTACACCTAGCAAACTTGTTGAATTGTAACTGTTAACTTATAGTATGGCCATACTTGAATTAACATGTTGTAAGGATACTTGTTTGGACACAAGCTATTGTTATTCATTCATTCACTCATTCAATTTATTCAAATTTGTATTCATGCTATGCTTATGATACATATCTAGTTAGGCTATAGTTTGCATCCTTTTTATACCTGTTATTTAAACTTAGTGTGTGATCTCACCAACTATGCTAATAGTTGACAAACTCTATTTTACATGTGTAACAGGATAAGGAAGCATGACGAAGACATAAGATAGGCTTAGGGACCTAGTTTAAACAATGAAACAAATGTATAGACTTTTCAATTGTAATACTTTGATTAAAGTTATGTAATGTTTGTTTATTAATTAATGAATGTTGAATTTAATTTGTAATAATGATGCATCAAATATCAAAACGTTATAATAGCACCATGAGCTAATGAGCAGTCAAACTCGCACCCCGACGTATTTCGCCGTCGGTCGGGGTGTGACAATCATCACGTATGATCTTTGACTTAGGTAAATAACTAAAATTCTGGAGACTAGAGTTTAGTTAGTTTAGCTAAATCTTTTGTGTATTTGATGTAACTAATTCACGCTGAACATGATTTTTGGATGTAATTAATTTGGTTGATTAATTGATATGTGATGAATTAATTAGATGCCCACGAGATTATGAACAATCTACACATCCCTTGTGGCATCCCGACGTTTCCGCCATCGGTCGGGGTGTTACAGGACACTTTCCTTGAAGCGGATGAGTCAAGATATTTTCTCCTATATGGTCATGTATAAGAAGGGAAAACATATTTTTACAGGAGCCGGACCATTGGAGAAGTTTGGAAGACTTTTTGCTGGTTTAGATGAGGATATTAAAGACCAAGGCACTTTAGTGGCTTTTTGTATCCGAAGAACATGATCAGGTTCCTGCTACTACATCTACACACGACGCTGAAACTGATAAGGCCACTTCCTCCGAGTGTTCTGATGGAGAAACTGAGTTCATTAAGGAGCCAGTAATGGTGACACCACCCACACTCGGGCAGATTCCGATGCTAGAGATGCCGACTACATCCCTTCCCCTGAGTGAACTAATAAAAAGAGAAAACAGAAGATGGTTTTGAGGAGAGCAAGGGACCCGCGTCTCAAAAGACAGAAGGTTACGGACACATCTTCTTAGATAGCACCACCTTCACCACAAACCACTTATACACAAACCACCCAAAACATTCCAACCACCAGACAGCCAAAACAATAAAAACAACCAAAGACACCCAATCCACCCAACCTCATATCAAAACCACCAAAACAATCATCACCCGAACCATCCAAACCACCATCACCTCCACCCACTCAAACCTCACTACCTCAATCTCCTACACCCCTACACTTCTCTCAACCTCCACCACCACCTAAAACCAAGGATGACAAGGGAAAGGATCCCATTAAGACTCCTTCACCCTACATACTCGAAGATGTGCCTGTTAATCTGGAATTCCTTCAAGAGCGGGTGTTTATACTTGAACAAGACTCTGGTACCAAAAGCCTTATCATTGAGAATCTAGGACATGGTATGCTGAAGATTGTTGAACAGCTAAACAAGAAACAAAAAGATATCAGCCTCTTGAAGAAGGATAATGCCAAACTGGGAAAAGAGATTGAAGATCTTAAAGGATCTAAGTCTGCCGTTGAGGATGAAAAGAAGGAAGATGATGAGAAAAGGGGAGATGTAGAAGAATAAAAAGAGAAGAAGGAAAATGAAAAAGATGAGGAGAAGAAAGATGATGACGATGATGATGAAAATGATGATAAAGGTGATGATAAGGAAAAGGATGGCCCAAGCAAAAAGGATGATGAGCCCAATGATGATCAGGGCGATGATGACACTGGATATCATTTTTCTTCCAACAAACCCTCCAATTTGTTTGATGATGAATGAGGGCTATGAAGATATGTTCAAAGACGTATCAATGGATTCAGTCTTCGATGATGTTTGTGAACAGGAGCATTTAAGGAAGACGAACTAGAAAACATCATGCTCGGGAACATCTCCACAGACCCGTATGTAGACTATTTGTATGCTCACAAATATGTTGATGCCCAAGGACAGGAGGTCACCTCGCTCGAGACTGTTATTGAGAGCTGGTTTGACAAGAAGATGGACTAGACTCCTGCTCCAACCGAAGGGCAAAAGGCTTGGTTGTATATCAAACAATGATGCAATGGTAGCATAGACAAAATTTTTGTCTGCACCAGTATCAAATAATATAGGATCATAATGGTTGTTGATAAGAAATGTACTTGTAATGATTGCCGGCTCTTCGCGTGCTTCAGTGGCTACGATGACAAAAGTACAAGCAGTGGCAGTGGCAGTGGCAACAATGTTGTTGAGACTGGGACACTGGTTTCTGAAATGTCCTTATGCCCCGAATTTGTAGCAAGCCCTTCCGCCTGTAATAGCAGGAACTACTGTGGTTGTAGTGGCTTCAAGATTTGTAGGATGACACTTTGTTGCTAAGTGCCCGTACCTTCCACACTTAGTACACTATCGGTATGGAAGAGTAGGGAGATGTAGCAGCTTGTGGGATGGTGGTAACTGGAGTAGCTTGAATTGGAATCGTTTCAGTCCTCACTGCATAATTCTTTACCGTCTTTTGTTTCTTCTTCTTGAGTAGATGATCACCCTTTTTCACTTCGTCAGCCTTAGCCCGATTGTAA
Organism: Mikania micrantha; assembly: GCA_009363875.1. Classification (NCBI taxonomy): domain Eukaryota; kingdom Viridiplantae; phylum Streptophyta; class Magnoliopsida; order Asterales; family Asteraceae; genus Mikania; species Mikania micrantha. The sequence goes on along the minus strand of CM018691.1, from coordinate 65,264,835 downwards.
CCCATTATGTGAAGCAGGCCTGCTTTAACATATTCCTTAGTCAAGGTAGCACTAAGATGAATAGCAACCTCCAAAGTTGCAGGTTTGCTTCCCATAATGTTACCCCTAATCATCAAGGGTAATGCGTCAATGTACTTCTCTATCTTATGAGATAGAGGAGTAAGCAGGTGTGGTACTAATAAACACAACTCATGAAACCAAGCTGTGTACTTGGCATTCTCCCCGTTGTCTTGAGAGAGTCCCCACAACTCAGCTTCATGCTTTTTCAGCTCATGTCGTGAGCAAAATTTTTCTACCAGCAGCTTTTTGAAGTCCTCCCAAGGTAGAGATGAAGCTATCACCCGGTCCCTAGAGTTCCTCTCTGCATTCCACCTGGTTAGTGCGCCCTTATGCAAAGCGCTTATTGCCATCTTGACCTTTAGGTTCGTAGGATAAATCTTGTAGTCAAGTATGTTCTCGATGCTTTTGAGCCATTGCAGTAGGCTCGTAGCTCCCTCGGCACCAGAGTACTTTGGGGGTTTAGTATCGTTGAACTGCTTAAAGGTGAAATTTGCAGTTCTAGTGTTGGTAGTGTTGATTTTTTAGTGGCTGAATCACCACCACTCCCCCGCAGGTTATTGGTGATGTCACTGATCATACCCAAAATAACCTCCTTCATATGTAAGGTGATTACTCGAGAAACCTTGTTGATATCGTCATCATTGCTGCTTGTTGAACCCTCGTAGTAATATTCTCATACTATGAGTATAATCATTCAATTGTAAAAATGAGCAAGCACACACATAAGCATCTAACTTAATAGCATACTTTTCATTTGGTTGTATGTCATGATCTTATGTACATGTTCCATGAAATACCCCCACCAAACCTACACACTGACACTTTCCCAATACATCGAAGAAAGTTTATATATAAGGCATACGTAGAGTCAAGCTCAGCTACCAGCCCACCACTTCTTCAACAAACCACGATCATGCCCTTGCTAGCATTTTGCACTATGTTTGTACTAATGAATAAGAATGTTCAAGAGATAATGATTCCACTGATCTTGATCAACATAACAATGATTAGACTATGATTAAACTTATGTTGGCATGTACTAACGGTGTTAACTTGAGCAACTACATTGGCATGTATGCACTAAGTTGCGATGTTACTCTATGTTGATATGTACACTAAATCCATGTGTGATCTACACTAAATCTATGTGTTTTCTCACATAATATTGACACATAAAGGTTTGCGCGTAATGTCTCCACATAAGATTGTTCACACATATGATTGATTCTTCTAAGGTTGACTCACATACGGTTGATTCACATACGATTGTTTCACATAAGATTGTTTCATACATTGGTGATTAGGTTCTTTGTTCTCTTGACTTCAAGCACATGTTCACATGTATTTTTTTCAAGTTCTAAAGATTCTTGTTAACCCCAGATCTTCACTTCAAATAGTCACACTGAATTTCGTCTGTCATACTGAAATTAGTTTATATATAGGGCATATGTAGGGTCAAGCTCAACTGCAACCCCACTACCACTTCAGTATGTCAGGGCTAGGCCGCCGCTTGTATTTGAAGCTGGAATCCTAATTCACGATTGTTTACGATTGCTTACGATGGACTATGATTGTGTAAACTGTAGTCTTTGTTCACAGGTAACCAAAACCTACAGTTTTCATGCTCTTAAGTCGTGGAATATTCATTCTAGCCTCCCAAATACATACATTATTAAGTATTATGATCCCATGATGAGAACTTCAAGTTGGGAATACTAAGAATACACATTCCTACCCTTGAAGTCCTTGACAAGTTGAGAATTTCAGATCAATGATACAAAAATACAGATCCTTGCTTCTGAAATCCTTTGTTAAAACAAAAATTTAGGAATTTAGTCTGAGTCCTAAAATTATTATTGTATTTTAGCACTAGATTCCTTGATTTTATACATGAACATTATTTTGGATATATTTTGTAATAAATCTTCCAAGCTTAGTATAGACTTAATGCTAGCTAACTCAAGTTTACTTAGTTCCTAACTATCCTCAAGACTATTGCACTTAGTCTGATGGGGTAGCTTAGATTGTAGTCTAGGTCACTAATTATTAGGTTTTTCCTACTTCTCTATGACCTTGGCTCTGATACCAACCTGTCACACCTTGCGCCTCGTGTGGAATCCACGGTGAGATGATGACTGATCGATTGAATCATGACCAAGATTAATGAAGAACAACCATAATGCATTTCGTGATTTCATATGATCAAAGTAGATTGTTTAAAGATCATTTCTAACCATCTACCAAAAGAATGTCAACTAACCGACCTTAAAAATATTGTTTACAAAATAAGAACAGACTAGATAATTAAATAACAAGAATTTTGTGAGTTTCTAATTCCATCCTAGCTTGTTTCTTGATCTTGTTCTATCTTAACTAGGTCGCCTTAGTTGTCCCTGTTCTAATCCTACCTCTGATCACCTGAAACATGTGAAAAAGTAATCTATCATAGTTTGGGACTTGGATTTAAGATGACACTAGCCTATACTTGATGATAGTTGGGTTATATCATCATGTTACTACTTTTATATTTTATATACATTATATGTTGTACATAGTTCACTGTTTTGCAAATTCAAGTTTCATACAGGTTATACTTACAGGTCTACAATTGGATATCTTTTTGAACTTATATTTTGATATTTAAAAACTTATATACTTTTAAATCTTTAAACCTATATATCTCACCAACTACTATTTGTAGTTGACAGATTTTCTTCACATGTTTCAGGAGATCAAAGGTAGACATAGGACATGGACAACTAAGGCGACCTAGCTTAAGATAGAACAAGACAAAGAAACAAGCTAGGATGGATTAGAAACACATTTAAATCCATGTTGTTTAATTATCTTGTCTGTTCTTATTTTGTAAACTACGTTTTTATGGTCGGTTAGTTGTATTTCTTTTGCTAGTTAGACATGATCTGTAAACAGTACTTTAATCATATGAAATATATTAATTCATTATGGTTGTTCTTCATTAATCTTGTGCATGAATCAACCGATCAATCGATCAGTCGTTACCGTGCCGTGGTTTCCGCACGTGGTGCAGGGTGTGATAGGTTGGTATCAGAGCCAAGGTTATAGAGAACTAGGAAAAACCCAATACTTAATGACCTAGACTATAACTTAAGCTACCCCATAATACTAAGTGCTATAGGCTTGAGGATGCCTAGGAATTAGGAACAAAATTTTTCTTAAAAAAATTTTCATATATATAAAATAAAGGAATTCAGTACCAGGATTCTATAAAATTAGGACTCGGACTAAATTACTAACTTTTTGTTTTCAACAAAGAATTAAGATGCAAGGATCTGTATTCTTAGTATTCTTGATACGAAATTCTCAACTTGTCAAGGACTTTAGCGGTAGAAATATGTATTCTTAGTATTCCTAACTTGTAGTTCCCATCATGGGAACATAATGCTCAATACTGTAAGTATTGAAGGACTGGAATGAACATTCCAGGATACAAGAACATGGAAACTAAATGTTTTGGTTACAAGTGAACCAAAACTATAGTTTTCTATATCATAGTCCATGGAACAATAGTGAACAATCTTGAACAACCGTGAGAAATCATAAACAATCATGATGTTTGGATTTAACTTCAAATACAAACGGCGGCCTAGCCCTGACATACTAACTTGGTGGTGGGCTAGCGGCTAGGCTGGCAGTTAGGTGAACCCTATGTATGCCCTATTTATAAGCTAACTTCAGTATGATAGGGGGAATTCGCCCTGATTATTTGAACTGAGGATCTGGGGTATCCAAGAATCATTAGAACAACGAACAAGTACATTTGAACATATTCGTGAAGTCAAGTGAACAAAGAACATAATGAACAAAGAATCAACCGTATGTGAGTCAATCTTAGAAGAATCAATCTATCATACGTGAACATTGTGAACATTGTGTATGAACATTATGTGATATCTTTTATGTGAGAATATGCTTAGATTTATTGTAGATCACACATGCTTAGTAAATATCAACATATGGTAACATGACAACTTAGTGCATACATACATGCCAGTGCAGTTGATCAGGTTATCACTGTTATTAGATGTCAACGTAAATACATGCCAGCATAAGTTTGATCTTAGTCTAATCATGGTTCAGATGATCAAAATCAATAGAATCATTATCTCTTGAACATTCTTACTCAATAGTACAAACATTGTGCCAAATGCTAACAAGGGCGTGATCGTGGTATGTCGAAGAAGTGGTGGGCTAGCGGCTGAGTCTGACTCTACGTATGCCCTATACATAAGCTCTCTTTGACATATCGAGAAAGTGTCAATGTGTATGTTTGGTGGAGTATTTCAAGAAACTTGTACATAAGATCATTATGTACAACCGTATGAGAAGTATACTTATAAGTTCATTACTTACATGTGCGCTTGCTCATTGTTACAACTGAATGATAATTCTGGTAATATGAGAATATTACTAAACTATCTTATAATTCAATTGTATAACTTCTCGTTACTGACATGCTTGGGGCTTTCTCTTCGTAGAATGCCTTCCCGACGTAACACCTACGACTAGGGTTCGATAATCAGCAATGGTCACAAGATCAACAGGATTGCCCGGGTGATCACCTTACGCATGAAAGAGGTTATCCCGGGGATGATCATTGACATCACCAACAACCAGCGAGGATGTCATGGTGAATCAACCATGCACAACTCAAACACAACCAACACTGAAAATGCTAATTTCATTTTCAAGTAGTTTAACGATGTTAAACCCCCTAAGTACTCTGGTATGGAGGGAGCTACGTGCCTACATAAATGGATCGAAAGCATTGAGGACATACTCGACTACACAGGTTAATCTGAAAACTTGAAAGTCAAGATGGAGACAAGCCCCTTTCATAAGGGCTCTTTAACCTGGTGGAATACTAAGAGGAAAACTAGGGGCCGTGAAGTAGTTTCATCCCTACCTTGGGAAGATTTCAAAAACCTGCTAGTGGAACAATTCTGCCCACGTCACGAGCTGAAAAGGCTCGAAGCTGAAATGTGAGGTATCGCACAAGATAGCAGGGAGAACACTAAGTACACGACTAGGTTTCATGAGTTGTGTTTGTTAGTACTGCATCTGGTTACTCCTCTATCTCGTAAGATAGATAAGTACATTGAAGGTTTACCCTTGGTGAGCAGTGGTAATGTTTTGGGAAGCAGCCCTGCTACATTGGAGCTACAATTCATCTGAGTGCTACCTTAGCTAAGGAGTACATCAAGACTGGCTTACATCACATGAAGAGTTACAAGGGGGCTAAGACTGATGATACAAAGAAGATTGAACAACAGGTATATGTGCTCATGGTACGTGAAGGCTCAATACGACATACTCACCAGGACTTCGTAAGACAGACTGATTGGCCGCCGAGCGTTGACGTTAGTCAACCCAACTAGTCATTCAGTGTTCATCATTGTAAGGACTTTGTAAGACAGACTGATTCGCCGCCGAGCATTGATGTTGGTCAACCCAAACTAGTCATTCGGTGTTCTTCATTGTCCATTCATCTGTTTTGTGACAAGTGGCTAGGATCATTCTGGTTCCATATAGTTGACCGAGTGTCATCTGATGGTACCCTGTAACTACAAACCGATGTTGAATGTCACACCCGGGTTTGCTTCTGTGGATTGGTACTGAATGCTCCGTGACTGTCCCTAGGAGTCACTACCCTCTAGTATTCAGTCGTTCACAGATGAGAACTCAAACTTGGTTTTAAAACTCTATTGAATTGGAAATCGGTTAATCAGAATTCATAGAACTATGTTGAATGTGGATTGTGGTAGGGAGTAAAATGCTTAATTATCATTAATAACAATATCATATGTGGTCTGGTATGTGGTGGGCTGGTGGCTGGGCTGGTGGCAAGCTTGACCCTACGTATGCCCTATATATAAGCATACTTGGCTGGATAGGTTAGGTGTATTGGTGAGGTTAAGGTTGTTACCCAGAAAAGTTTTGTGGAAATTGGTAAAACACTTAATTCTCATTAATAACAATATCATATGTGCTTTGGTATGTGGTGGGCTGGCGGTAAGCTTAACCGTACGTATGCCCTATATATAAGCATACATGGCTTGATATGATTGGTATTATTGGTGAGGTTAAGGTTGTTACTGAAAAAGGTATGCGAAAGCTTGTTTTCAAAATACTAAAGTCTATGAACTCACCAACCATGTGCTGACTTTTTTTTCTTACATGTTATTCTCAGGTGACGTACATGATTAGGTTAAGGTTGCGGGATGCATACTAGGATGACATATAGTGGACTAAGTAGCTTTGGAACCACGTATTTTGTTTATTATGAATCATTTTTGATATCTTGTGCGGTTACAAGATAGTAGGCTTATGATTTTGTTGGATACGTTTACTTAGTTAAATTATCAAGCATTAAAATTGTAATTTAACTTTGTAATACTAGTTTAATTATTATTGTGATGTAGTTATTCTAAATGTTGTGCCATGTATACAATCTGATCATCCCGATTATCACACGATATCACGCCCCAGGACCATTCCACCCGATGAGAAAGTCGATCCAGCCCGTCGGATCGAGGTGTGACAAGTTGGTACTAGAACTCAAGGTTATAGAGAATATAGGTCATTTATTTATAACGGTTTGGCCTAGACTGGAACTTAGGAACCTCATGTAAAGAATGTAGGACTTAGGAAATTATTTGCATATGTTTCAGCACTAGATCATGAGTACTAACCGATAACTCTTCGGTTAAGATCAGTATGTCACCGAGACGACAACCATCACCTCCTCATTCTCCTCCACCAAAGACGGACCCAGCAACTGCTGCACTGGCAAACCTGATCACTGACCAATTGGTGGCGATCATCCCTGAACACATCATGCGGATCAGGAACAGTGAAGAGTATGCTAGGAGCTTCCCAGAAATCACAGCAGGGTAAGAAGGAATCGGAGGAAGGTGTATTAGCAAGAAACTGAAACGTCGTTCTACTAAAAAGAGAAAACGACCTGTGAGCTACACTGAAGCCATATGGATCATTCAAATCGTGCCAGATTTGACTACAAGCGTTAGTGGTCACTATGAGGGAAAGGCCCCTCTCTGTCCACCTTGTCACTACGATCATCGGGCTGAGCTTCCATGTGTACAATGCACACGTTGTGGGAAGGCGGGTCACTAGATGCAGCAGTGCAGGTCACCAGTAGCCCCTATTCCCCATCAATATGTTAGTACATTTCCTCTATGTACTAAATGTTGTTTTCACCATAACGAAGAAAACTATGCAAACACTGTGACAATTGGCATTTCCGTAGGTAAATCACGAACACCTCTAGAAACTTAATCTAACCCTTTCACTCAAACCATTCATGTGATGGTTCTTCAGATCAGGGTTATATCTGGATAATTGACGATCCATCGAGATATGAACCTGAATCGAGGACATCACTAAAATTAAAGTTAATTCAAAACACCAGCAGACATAGTCCTGATGCGTCTGTTTGGGTGACGACTCGTACAGCTGCATACTCAAAATAGGTCGGCTGGTCTTAACTAAAAGAATTGGACAAAGTACCGCACATGAACCAATGCATTAACAAACAAAGACCACAGTCTGAACACCTTAGAAATTAAATGGAAAACTTTTCAAAACGAAAATCATTCGTACGAATGAACCCATTTATTCGTATGAATGTAACTCAGAAAACTGGACATCCCAATCGGGCAGCTGGTTCGGCCGACTGAGAACCCTTCACACAAACGGCTCATTCGTGTGAATGAGCTGCCATATAAGCATCCCTTAACCCAATTTCACTCCACTTTTCAAAAATACCCAACACAGACACACAAACGGCGATTTCAACGTGCGATTTCGACTTCCCCGTTTGTAAATCACGTCCACGATCATCATTTAACCTTCCTCATCACCTTCCTCACCCTCTTCACCATCGAAGCTCAACCACGAACCACCCGAAGGTCTCCGGTGAGTGTTTCACCAAAATAAACTCGCCAAAGTGTTCCTTAACACCCTCTAAAGTTTCGACTAGCGAAATCGCGTCCAATTCGGCCGAAATCAAAAAGGTATTTTCAGTCGACTTGAAGGCGAATGAGATGTACGATCGTATGACTCAGCCATTCATGAGGTTTCATTCATACGAGACACGACTCGATTTGCACGAATCGCCCATTCGTCCCAGACAGTTTGCATAAAAACACTAAGTGTTAAAAACCGAACAAAATTAAGTAAAGAAAGGAATATGGAAAATAAGGAACCACTAAAACGACCCAAAAGCATGAGTATAGACTAACAACTTAATAGCTGAAAACGCAGAAGCCATCCACACCATCTCAAACAACTATCATCTATAAGTGAGTTCATAGCCCCTGTTTTTCATTTAAGTAAACCGTTTTCCTTACACTTTTAGGCCTGAGAGCATGAATGTATTTTTGCAAATACTATCTATCATGCTTATGTACTTATCTGAATAAATCCCATTTAACACAAGGAGATAGTCTGTTTTGCATATTTCTTGAGGCAAATGAGAGTTATACACACATCAGTAAGACCCGTCAACAATCATTCATTTACCAGTAGTTGACGAGTGTCATCCGGCGGTAACGTAGATAGTACTATTAGTTTGACAAAATTCCGGTGCTGAGGTCAGTACGTTACGCTACGCGAAGACTTCATCATCACTAGGGCTAGACCCATGTGGTCTAGTCAACATGGGCAACACAAGGTCAGGTTTGGTAAATGGGCATGTGCAAAATAGAATGGACAGACACCCTACTCATTAGTGTCAAAACTTTTAACTAAACCACATGCCTGAATTGTTAAGTTCAACAGAAAGAGGATAGTGCAAGAGCAGAGGAGTCTCCTGCTATTCACGTTAGGTATATGGTTGTGAATCAGCTAGGGCGTGGTGGGCTAGCGGCTGGGTCTCAGGACCTTACGTATGTCCTATACATATACGAGACTGGCTGGTTCGGAGCGGTATACATAATGTTAGGAAGCCATTGCTCGTGCACTATTTCATTTCCCTAGAACTTGTATTTGTGAAATATGCCACAAACATAATATTAGATTTCATTACTTTAAATTATGAACTCACAAACTTTTTGTTGACTTTATGTTACATGCTTCTCAGGGGACGAACATGTATAAAATATGCCATGGGGGATGCCGGTAGGAAGGGGTAGCATGACAGGAATGTAGTCTAGTTGACTGTAGTTAGCTGACCGTGGGGCTTAGGAAAGTTGCTTTGATGAACATATGTATTCAGACAATGTGATGTATTTGGACATGTTTTATGTAACGTTTTGGAAGCATGTAATGGTTTAATTGTTACTCCGATCCGGCCCGCCAGCCTGGGGTGAGACAGATTGGTATAAGAGCCATGGTAATAGCGAAATTAGGCCATACTGAAGGATTGACCTAGACGATAACCTAGGGACCCGCATGTAGAGGAAATAGAATAGGAAGAACATTACGTGTGCGTGTGAATTATATTAATTAAATATTGATATCTACCTTCACTTTAGTAGAATACCGCCTAGGAGAAGTAACCAAAAGAACACCCGACCCGAGGACACAACCACTCAGCTAGATGGGTCCAACACCCAGTCGAATGGGAAAAACACCCACTTGGGGGAGCGGCCATAGAACCTGGGAAAGAGACGGAGGTGGACCCACCGGTTACGCATATCGAAATTTTGTGGGATGTAAGTCTCCCACGTTTGAAGGCATTGAGGGTGCTGTAGGGCTGGTCCAGTGGATTCGCAAGATGGAACACACTCTCCACATTAGCAGTTGTCCAGAGTCTCACTGGGTCTGGTAGGCCGCCGGGTCCTTTTACAAAAGAGCTTTAGCAAGGTGGGATTCCCAGATTCAGGCAAAAGGGAGGGAAGCGGCCCTGTCGATGCCGTGGGCCCAATTTACAAACTTGTTGCGCCAAAATTTATTTCCCAAAAAGTGAACTCCAAATGGTGGAACAACCTTTTTGTAGTCTGGAAATGATCGGGGCAGATCATCTCACCTTCACCACCCGCTTTCATGAACTAGTATCGCTGGTTCCGTACCTCTTCCCCACACCCGAGAAAATTATTGACCAGTATATCAGAGGATTGCCGCCCTTCATCCGTACCCATGTTCTTACTGCAGACCCACCAACTCTGGTTTCAGGAATAACCCTTTCCTCCTCTCTAACGGACATTATGGTACAGACCGGGATTTTGAAGGATGAGCCTACCCCGGCCAAAGCTGAGCCCACCAAGAAGTCAGAGCCATACCTGCAAAAGAAACAAAAGACAGTCACGAGGTATGTCATGGCAACACCTGTGAATCAGGCTCTTGCAACACCCGGTAACCCTATTCCCAAACAGTACACCAGAACCCTACCGTAGTGCAACAAATTTCAGTACTACCATGCTGCGAGCTCTCCATGCAGGCAATGCACTAATTGTGGGAGGATGGGCAACTAGGCCCAGGGTTGCAGGAGCATACCAGCGATGCACCAACCTACCACCACAGCACCTACGCTTCCAAATGTCAACTGCAATTGCTACACGTGCGGAGAACCCGTGCACGTGTCCTGTAATTGCCCAAGGAGGGTTCCACCAGCCCAACTGCAGCACGAGGAAGGGCGTTCGCCTTGGGAGTACCCACCGCACGCCAAGACTCCAATGTCACCATGGGTACGTCACTCCTGAACAACAACTTTGTATATATCTTGTTTGATACAAGTGCCGATAGGAGTTTTACCTCCTCCGAATTGAAAACCTCAATTGGTGGTCGTGCGATACCTTTAAACACCGCTTATACCATAGAAGTAGCCGATGGAAAGTTGATCTCTGTGCACACTGTGATTAAAGACTGCTCATTAATCTTGAATGAGAAACCATTCTTGATTGACTTGATTCCAATGGGGCTGGGAAGCTTCGATGTGATCATTGGAATGGATTGGCTGTCATAGCATGGCGTGGAACTCATCAGCGCGGAGAAACTCCTCCGTATTCCGGACGCAGATGGAATCCTATTAGAAGTACGTGGAGATCGAGTGGAAGGAGGCTTAAAAATCATATCGTTATCAAGGCACGCATGTGTCTACAAAAGCAGTGTTTAGCATTCCCCGCTCATGTAGCAGAGAAAGGGGATACAAGGCAAAATTACAGGAGGTGCCTGTAGTGAGAGAGAATCCCGAGGTGTTCCCGACTTACTTACCTGGATTGCCTCCGGCACGACTAGTAGAATTTTGTATAGATTTGATCCCTGGAGCAACCCCTGTTGCTAAATCTCCCTACCGATTGGCACCCTCAAAGATGCAGGAGTTGTCAAACCAGTTACAGGAATTTCTAGACAAAGAGTTCATCCGACCGAGCTACTCGTCGTGGGGAGCTCCAGTTGTATTCGTTAAAAAGAAAGATGGATCCTTCCGAATGTGCATTGACTATAGGGAGTTGAATAAGCTAACCATCAAGAATCGGTACCCATTACCGAGAATTGATGGCTTGTTTGGTCAATTACAAGGAGCTCAATATTTATCAAAGATAGACATGCGTTCTGGTTATCACCAGCTCCGGATCCAAGAGGAGGACATACCCAAGACGACTTTTCGTACCCGATACAGTTATTACGAATTTATGGTGATGCCATTTGGATTGAGGAACGCACCAGCGATATTCATGGATCTCATGAACCGTGTGTCCAAGCCGTCCTCGCTTTTATTGATAAAATATTAATCTATTCAATGAGCAAGGTGGAACACGAGCAACATCTCAAAGCAATCTTAGAACTCCTAAGGAATGAACGGCTCTATGCCAAATTCTCCAAGTGTAAATTCTGGTTAAGAGAAGTCCAGTTCTTGGGACATGTGATTAACAGCAATGGACTACACGTGCACCCTGCCAAGGTGGAAGCAATCAAGTACTGGGACGTTCCCACGACATCGACGGAAATCAGGTCATTTCTGGGACTAGAGGGTTATTACAGTAGATTTATTTCAAATTTCCCCAAGATAGCCTTGCCACTCACATAGCTAAGCCAGAAAAGTGAAATGTTCGTGTGGACCCATGAACAAGAAGAGGTATTCCAAACACTGAAGCAAAGACTGTGTGATGCCCCCATTTTGACACTTCCTGAAGACAATGACGATTTCGTGGTTTACTGTGATGCTTCCCATCAGGGACTTTGTTGTGTTTTGATGCAACGGGATAAAGTTATTGCCTACTCATCGCGACAACTGAAGATACATGAGAAAAACTACATGACGCATGACTTGGAATTGGGAGTTGTTTTCTTCGTGTTGAATATTTGGAGGCATTACTTGTATGGCACCAAGTGCATCATCTTTACTGATCATAGGAGCCTGCAACATAATTTTGATCAAAAGGAGCTCAACACGAGACAACGCTGTTGGGTTGAACTTTTGAACGACTACGACTACTTAATTAAGTATCATCCGGGTAAGGCAAATGCCGTGGCTGATGCCTTGATTCGGAAGGAACTGGTCAAACTTGTGCGGCTAAGAGCAATGGGAATGACGGTGCATACCAGCTTAAAAGACAAAACCATACAAGCACAGAAATAGACCGTGGAGAAAGGGGAGCTGAAGAAGGAACTAGATTGCAGGGCCGAACCATAGTTTGAGACAAAATCAGACGAGGTTATCTACTATCAGGATCGTGTGTGGATCCCCGCACTAAATGAAATGAGGAAGCTCATCTTTGATGAAGCACACAAGACTAGATACTTCCTACACCCAGGCGCCGATAAAATGTATCAAGACTTAAGTGGATTTTATTGGTGGCCGGGGATGAAAAGGGATATAGCTGAGTATGTGGGTCAATGTTTGACATGCACGAAGGTGACAGCGGAGTATCAAAGACCTTTTGGACTGTTGGAACATCCTGAGGTTCCGCTCTGGAAGTGTGAACAAGTAGCTATGGACTTCATCACAAAACTACCTCGCACTTCCAGTGGACATGATACAATCTGAGTCATCATTGATCGTCTGACCAAATCTGCTTATTTCTTGCCAATGCGTGAAACTTTTACGATGGACAAACTGGCATAGTTGTATCCCAATGAGAGAGTGGTGCGCCACGGAGTACCATTTTCTATCATTTCGGATAGAGATAGTAGACTTACATCAAGGTTTTGGTAGTCACTGAAGGAATCCTTAGGGACCCACCTGAACCTTAGTATGGCTTACCATCCCCAAACGTATGGTCAGAGTGAACGCACTATACAAACCCTGGAAGACATGTTGCGGACATGCGTTCTTAATTTTGGTGGGAATTGGGACTCCCATTTGCCACTAATAGAGTTTTCCTATAATAACAGTTACCACAGCAGCATCGGATGTGCCCCGTTTGAGGTTGTGTATGGGAGGAAATGTCGATCACCGATTTTCGGGACCGAAGTGGAGACAATTATAAAACCGGACCTGGAATTATCCAGGGAACCACTAACAAAATAGCGCGACTACATCAAAAGCTACAGGCAGCTAGGAGCAGGCAAAAGAGTTACGCCGATAAACGTCGCAAACCCTTGGAATTCCAAGTGGGGGATCGGGTCATGCTAAACGTATCCCCGTGGAAGGGTGTGGTCTGCTTCGGGAAGAAGGGCAAATTGGCGCCACGATATGTGGGACAATTCGAAATCATCCAAAGAATCGGTCCTGCGGCGTATAGGATGAGACTGTCAGACGAACTTAGGATTGTGCGTGACGTGTTCCAAGTCTCCAATCTTAAGAAATGCCTGACGGATGAATCACTGGTTATACTGATCGAAGAAGTCCGAGTGAATGAACAATTTCACTTTATCGAGGAGCCTCGAGAGATTCTGGTTCGCGAGGTGAAGACACTAAACGAAGCCGTATACAAATCGTCAAAGTTCGGTGGAGTTCCAAACGAGGATCAGAGTATACCTGGGAGCTGGAAAGTCAAATGAAGAAGAAGTACCCCCACTTATTTCAGTAGAAGGTCAAGTATCGATCAGTAAAAACAAAATTTCGAGAAGAAATTTTTCAACGAGGGGGGGGGGGACTGTGACAGCAGGCATATCCGCAGGTAAATAACAAACAACTCTACAAACTTAATCGAACCCTTTCACTCAAAACATTCATGTGATGGACCTTCGGATCAGGGTTATATATGGATGGGTGACGATCCGACGAGATATGAACCTGAATCGAGGACATCAATGAAATTAAAATTAATTCAAAACACCAGCAGGCATAGTTGCTGATGCGCTTGTTTGGGTGACGACTCACACAGCTGCATACGCAAATTAGGTCGGCTGGTCTTAACTAAAAGAATTAGACAAAGTACCGCACATGAACCAATGCCTTAACAAACAAAGACCAAAATATGAACACCTTATAAATCAAATGGAAAACTTTGAAAAACGAAACTCATTCATACGAATGAACCCATTCATTCGTACGAATGTAACTCAGAAAACTGGACATCCCATTGGTTCGGCGGACTGAGAACACTTCGCACGAACGGCTCATTCGTGTGAATGCGCTGCCATATAAGCAACGCTTAACCCAATTTCACCCCACTTTTGAAAAATACCCTACACACACACGAACAGCGATTTCGGGTATTTCGGATGAGCAACGTGCGATTTCCACTTCTCCGCTTGTAAATCACGTCCACAATCATCATTTCACGTTCCTCATCACCTTCCTCACCCTCTTCAACATCAAAGCTCAACCACGAACCACCTGAAGGTCTCTGGTGAGTGTTTCACCCAAATAAACCCGCAAAAATGTTCCCTAACACCCTCTAAAGCTTCGACTAGCGAAATCGTCCCCAATGCGGCCGAAATAAAAAAAGGTATTTTCGGTCGACTTGTAGGCGAATGAGACGTACAATCGTCTCATTCGTACGTGTCACACCCCGAGCCGGCGAGGTAGGATCGGGTTTCCCCGACGGGCGGAAAGTTCCCGGGGCGCGATATCGAGAGTGATAATCGAAATGATCAGATTGTTTACATCGCACATGATATATAAATGAGAAACTTTGCTAAAATAAAATAGAATTACAAAGTTAAATTACATCAGTTAAGTTTACAATTTAACAATGTAAATCTAATATAACATCATAAATCTTCAATCTTGTATCTGC
Organism: Mikania micrantha; assembly: GCA_009363875.1. NCBI lineage: Eukaryota > Viridiplantae > Streptophyta > Magnoliopsida > Asterales > Asteraceae > Mikania > Mikania micrantha. The sequence continues at coordinate 65,249,650 of CM018691.1, read as the reverse complement.
ACAAGATATACAAAATAACTGTGTATGATGTCCAAAAGTATGCAGGTCCAAAAGCTAGGTCCTCTATCTGTAACCTAGTCCAACAGAAACAACTCTTCAGTTGACCTGTTCGTCACCTGAGAAGTCATACAAAAATAAAGTCAACACATGGTTGGTGAGTTCATATAGTTTAGTAATTGAAAATTATTTGAAAACCTCTTTCGGTAAAGACCCTAACCTCATTAACTTCACATGTAGTATCCATATCGGTATGCTTATATATAGGGCATACCCCAGAGTCAAGCCAACAAACCCGCCCAGACGCCGTCCCACCACATACTAATACGCATATGACACTGTTGTTAATGATAATTAAGCATTTTTACCCTACACACCTCTGATTTAGATTATGCTTTCCAAAATTTGATTTACCTTTGATTCTCTTGAGATCATCATAGATACATGATTTTCCAAAAGTCAGTGATAGAAATAAAATGTTAAATATTTAATTAAATAAATAAATAAAACATTATATACAACTAAGACATGATGATTGGGCCTTATTTGACTCAATCAATTAGGCTTAGTTATTGGTGGTTGTCCAAGTTGTAACCTCTCACACGTGACCCATGCCAGGCATAACTCACAAGGAGTGTACCTGAACTGACCGGGATTTTAATGTTTGCCCTTACAGCTTGACCCAATGGTCTTCTGTACATGCGGGGACTTTAAGGATATCCTTTGGTTCATGATCTCTTTGATTCTCTTGACATGACTTTGATATTGATTTCCTTTGATAGTTCATGTTATTGCCCGTATAGCCTGACTACAAGAGTCTTCTATACCTGAAGGGGACTTTATATGTGTGTTACACGTGGTCTTGATTCCCTATACAACTGACATCCACCTTAACTCAAATATTAATGATTTCATTAGATTGTAATGATTTCATTATTTCAATGATTCACACACATTTATGATTTCTGATTCCTTGAGTCTCTTGATCTTGATCTTTAGAATTTCCATGATTCACAATGATAATTGATCTTTTATTATGATTCTTTGTTCTCAGATCCCACACTGAAATTAGATTTCCTTTGAATATGATCATTTGTTTTAGTTCAATTGATTTCACTTTGAATTTAGATTCTTGAATTTGAACTTGATGGACTAAGGGTTTATTTAGAGTTTAAATTTAAAGTATTACTCATAAGAGTACTTTAATTAACTTGATAATTTGATCCGTTTAATAATTACCTAGACATGAGTCTAGGAGTATCAACAAATATATAGATGTAAAACATATAATAAATAAAAGCATTTAAATAAACAGTTTAAAATAAAGCAGTTTACGCATGCTTCTCAGCCCCGCGTTTTAAAACAAAAATGTTAGAAAAGGGGCAATGAACTCACCTGTGCTGCTATGTAAATGATCTAACACAAAATTTGCGCTCTTGTTGTAGCTTAGGTTCCTTCTGTTCCTGAGTTATTTTATAAGAATTCGAATGTAATAAGTATGCGTTATAGTCGTTGTGCCTAAGGTTGGGTCTTGTTGTGTGTGCAACTAAGTGCCTTAGTGCTAAGTGTATCTAAGATCTAATCTATCTTAGTTACCCTTATTATGATCCCAAACCCATTTTTAGTTACAACACTTGTAATTAATTTTACAAAATTTGGGCAGAGTCTCCCTTGTTTTCTGTTAAAATCCAGACGATTATATTGTCTCTTTACAATCAAATCCCAATAATTTAAATCACAATAAGTCTTTAAACCAAAACATTACAATTAACTTAATAAACTAAAAAGGAAATCAATAACATTTATAAATAAATTCCATTTCATTTTGATTTAACAAGATTTTAGAAAATTATCAAATTAGATTGTTAATACTTTATAACACCTTCATTTTAGTTAGAAACATCATTACTTATGTTTAAGCAACACTTAATGTATGATGGGCTTAATTAAGCCCCATTGGGCTCACTTAGGCCCAATAATAAACTTTGATTTCAATTGAATATCCTTGCTTTCTAATTGACCAAGATTCAAATCCTTAAATGGTCTCATGTAGATAATTACCTATCTAAGTGAATTATCATTTATCAACATTCCATAATGTAAATGTTGATAACTTAGTTCATCAATTGATCTTAAACCCCTTGTTATGCTATCCTAATTAGTCCATTGTTATTAAGATATTACTAGCAAGCTTCTCATACCATTTATAATTACATATATGATTCTAACCCATGCACACACATCCCATTCCATCCATGCTTGCATACTTAGGGTTTTATTCTCATCCATGTACACCCACACTTATCACATGCACATATACGTATCTAGGTCTCCATGTGTAATAAAATAAAAGGGTCTTAGGGTTCGGTTTGGGTTTGCTTAGTGTGATGGCAGCGAACCTTCTAAGGCAGCTAAGGGTTCGGCTAAGTTCAATGGAAGGTTCGGCTACCTTCTAACTCCAACGAACCCTAAGGGTTCGGCTACATGCATGTCGCTGTGTAACTGGTTCGTCACAGCCACATGGTTCGCCTAGCTCTTGTGGTGTTGCGAAGCTTGCATAGAAAGGTTCGGGGGTTGGGGGTTCGTGAGTTTGCATGGCCATGGTTCGGCCATGCCTACATAGTTCGTCTGAAACTATAGGTTCGTTGTAGGCTCATTCAATGATGACAGGTTCGTGGAACAGATCTGCAGGGTTCGGTGCAGGCTGGCACAGGGTTCGTCTGCAACGTGGTCAGGTTCGGTGAAGGGTTCGGCCAGAGAAGGTACGAGGTTCGGCTGCCAAATGTTTGTTTCGCGCAGGGTTCGTTCTCACCATGAAGGTTCGGCCAAGGACTTAAGGGTTCGACCGTAGGGTGGTTCACGAACCTGTACTATCCTTGTCTTCTCCATTGATCATAACCTGTTACAAATAGATTTCTAACAATACCTAAACGTGTATGCACCTTCATCTAAGTGTTTTAAGTGTTTAATGTCGATTATATTAGCAAAACCACATGAACTCGTGAAAACCCTATAAAAACCGAATTTAAAGTGATCTTTTACCTTAGATTTCTTGGATAGAAACTCAAAATGCTTATACTTCTGTAATCTTCAAGATGAGAGGATCGTAATGACAACAAATTTGATCAAATCCGACTTGAAACGAATGAGATCTTCTACAGAGAAAGTGGAGAACAATTCCTTAGAGAGAGGGAGGTATAGAACGTGAATGAGAGAAAGAAAAGAGGAGGAATGGGTTGGTGTGGTCATTTATGACCACATTAATTACCCACAATTACCCGGTCGTTTGATCTCGTTCGTTTCGTGTAAAATGCCGGTTAGCGTAGTTTTCGCGACGAAAAGACACGGTTTTAAAATTAGAAATCATTTAATTATTCCAGGTTGTGATTCCTTATAAATTAACTAATATCTTCATTTATTTTAATTTAAAATATAAATTTTATTGTTTAAATTGAATCGTACGGTTGTCGCGCGTATTCGTTCGAATCGTCACCCGTACGAACACGACGATAACTATACTTTTCAATATTGTTTTCTAATTATAGAATGTCATTCAGAACGTTAAACTTTCAGATATATTCGTACAGATCGTCACCTTTATAAATAACCCGTCGATTTAGCATTCACATAACAATATTCGTGTTGTTTTGATCTTTAAAGCCTCACATACGTTTATACATACAAAATCTTAACAATTAATCACATGATGGTTCTGTGTTGCCAGATAATTATCTGAGTCAAGAACCATTGTTCTGAACTGTGTTTCTGTTAAATGTTTCTGAATTTGTTCTATGATAACACGAACTGATAATGGTAAATGATATGAATATGAAACGTACTGAAATGTATATGGTTCGTACCCATTTTACTGTTCATATACTGTAGAGATCACTGTTCCGGTGACGGTTCCGGCACTGATGTTACAGTACGAACGAACGGTTTCGTTTGTTTAAACGGACAACTAACGAAGAGGACTCACGGTTCGCATGAGTGAGACGGGCGAGTGAAAGACAGAACAAACCAGAGCCCATTCGCAAGAATGAAATGTGCGAATGGCCTCGGCCATTCGTGAGGTTTCATTCGTACGACACAACACTCGATTCATCCCATTCGTCCCAGACAATTTGCATAAAAACACTAAGTGTTGAAAACTGAACAAAATTAAGTAAAGAAAGGAATACGGAAACATAAGTAACCACTAAAACGACCCAAAAGCATGAGTATAGACTAACAACTTAATAGCTGAAAATGTAGGTGACTGAATATAAGCATTGTCAAGCCATCCACTTCATCTAAAACAACTATCATCTATAGGTGAGTTCATAGCCCCCGTTTTTCATTTAAGTAAACCGTTTTCCTTATACTTTTGGGGCTGAGAGCATGAATGTATTTTTGCAAATACTATATATCATACTTATGTACTTATCTGTATAAATCGCATTTAACACAAGGAGAGAGTCTGTTTTGCATATTCCTTAAGGCACATGAGAGTTACACACACATCAGTAAGACTCGTCATCAAACATTCATTTACCATTAGTTGACGAGTGTCAACCGGCGATAACGTAGATAGTACTATTAGTTTGACAAACTTCCGGCACTGAGGTCAGTTCGTTACTGTGACAATTCGACTTTTCGGATTAACACCGTTAACCCCAGAACTAACCGAAATGTTATGAAATTGAACAAAAACAAATTACAAGGGTTGAGATTAAACAAAATCAGTCCAAAGATATCACAATTATAAGGATTTAGTTGTAATTAGCTTAAAGTATCTAATTTTGACTTCTATAGTCAAAATTCGAACTTATGGTATCAAGTGGAAATTGAAATCGTTTTCAATAATCAACTATAGTTGAATTAAACTATCTTAGATTATTTTATTATGGTTATAAGCATCTAATACTTAAGGATTATTGGGGGAGTCAAACAAAAACAAGGTTTTGACCCTAAAAAGTCAAAATCCATGTATAAAATGCAAGAAAATTCGGAATTCTCAAATATTCGAATTTGTAACTGAACATTAATCCTCTCCAATCGTTATACTGATGATTACCATTAATAATTATCAGTTATAGGAACCAATAACTTAGAATTAAACTTAATTAGTAGTCAAAAGTCGTAACCGAAGCCGTTAGTCATCAAACCCATGCAATTCGATCATAACTCTCACAATTGAAACTCTCTAAACCAAAATCGGCATCCTTAGAAGTGTTTACAAGCAACAATTCGATCGGTGAAGCTTCGGTTTGAAGAATTCGATTGCGAGGAGGCCGAACCTAGGGCTTAAAGTCGATCTACATCAATTCGACAACCAAGCAAGTAAGTTTTCGCTCCTACACCTTCTAAAACAGCCGACTAAGAGTAACCCTAAGCTAATTTTCATTTTAAACATCGAATCGTAGGAGTTTTGATTTCTAGGGTTCTTCATATTAACGATTTGGGGGTTTTAGAGTGAACGAGGTTAAAAATCAAATTAAAACTTACAGAAAGTTTTGAAATGGTATTTCAAACGAAAACCATGTGTAAATTTTATCAAACAACAAAGAATCGTGAGACTTCGAATTCTAGGGTTCTTGAGGAAAAAGGGATTGGGGGTTTCTACGCAAATGTAAATTAGAATCAAATTAAGAACTACCAGTAGTTTCGTGATGTTGTATTGAACGAAATCCCTATACCCTTTGCACCTAACAATAACGAATTGTTCAAGGTCGAGTTCTTGAGTTCTTAGTCACAAGCGAATTAGGGGTTTCGGTTTAAACAAATTTTATAACCTAATTAAAGTTCACAGAGAGGTTCAAAATTCATTGTTTCTGGAAATCCCTTTATCAATTTCTAAAGGTGTTAACGAAGTGTGAAAAATAAAGTTCTAGGGTTCATTGTGTAATCGGTTTGGGGTTTTTGACCCAATCGAACTTGGGATTCAAATCAATCATCACATAAGGATTCGAATTATGTCAGTTAATGAAAACCCCATGAAATTCTACTTCATAACTAACGAATTTCACAAGATTAGATGACGGGTTTAATGGTTCACATTCAAAACCGATTTTGACACAATTGGGTGCTCTAAGTGGATGATTTTCTCGAATTAAAACTAGGGTGGGACTCGGTTTGGTTATTGAAACAAAACCCCTATGGTTTTAGAAGAGATTGGGTTCGAATTCATGATCAATTGTGAGGCTAATGGTTCGGTTAGTTAAACAAGGGGGAATCCAGGTTTAAAGGTTTAAAACAATTCATTTCTAAACACTAATGCAATTGTGAAGTTGGATCAGATGGTTTGGGCGCGCATAGGGGACCCAGGAGGTCGCGGGTTTGAATCCGGCCCAGCCGATTTTTGTAATTAAAAACCAACTTTGGTTTTTAGCCCATAACTTATTCGTTATATCTCCGATTCGATCCGTTCAAATTCCGTTGGAACCAGAATCGAATCCCGAACAGGATGAAATAATAAAATCTATAATTTAATCAAAAAGTCAAGTAGTGTATAATTACGCTTATTTAAATAAAATTATATACGGTCATATGATTTATTTAAAAAATTTTAAAGTCATGCGTACTTATGTATGCACAATTCAAACAATCTAACATACGTGTGTTGACACGTATGTGAGTTCAAACACAAAACGACATTCCGAATAACACTAAGTTATTGTTAAAACACAGGTTCTTTGTAGAGGACTTTCTACGCGATTTCACGTGTTTTATCATTCTATTCACAAACAAAGGTGCGTACACGACCCCTTTTCTTATTTTAACTGTTTTGGGGAAGAAAACATGTGCAACAAACATTTTAGATACATATCACTTGCATGAGTTAGCTGTTTACATTAAGTGCAAACATAGCATTACAAGTCCTTACATTTCGAACCGTTTAGTTTGCCGTAGTGCAAAGTGTGGTAGTTGAAGATAGATCTATTAGGTTTGACAAACTCACTTGGTAGATGGGATCTACGCAAGTGTTTGGCTAGCCAATTCACATTACTATTGTTTGTGCTAGATAATAGTGGCAAGGCAAAACATGCAACAGCATGCAACAGTCAGCTTCGATGTCGACCACTTATGTAAATAGTATAAATGACTAGCTATCATGACTATGCATGTGTGATTATGTTATCTGCAACATTTTGTTCAAACAGTTGTTTCAAACATTTGTGAATACTTAAACCTATGTATGCACCAACCTTTGTGTTGACTTGATTTACATGTTTTCTCAGGACGCTAAGGTACACAAGCAAGCAAGCATGGACTAGGAGATCGAGTCGCATGCATATTTTACATTTCAGTTATTTGGATTTGAACATTTGAAACTTTGCATTATAATTTATTTTTTTCAAACCGTTATGGTTGTTTATGTTTTAAAAACGTTTCCGCAACGCTAGAACTTTGATATTACAGTTTTAGACCAAAGTATTTTTGAAAATCATATAGAGGTCTTCGTTATGTCTAATGATCTGAGATCCTGGTTTGTCATGTCCCAAACGGTATGATTTCGTTTGTTGAAAATTGGGGGTGTGACAGATTGGTATCAGAGCCATTGGTTATAGCGAACTAGGTTTGCACTAGTAGACTTAGACTATAACTGTTAGACATTAGACACTTGTTTACACAACTGTTTTTGCCTAGTATTTACATATGGTCTTATGTAACAGATATGGCAGCACCGTCACCACCGCACGTGATCGTACTCGATGACGAGGAGCCGATAGCTCCAGCATTTCAAGATCATGAGGAGGATCCGGAGGAGGATCCCGTAGAGGACCTGGAAGAGGACCCGGAGGAGGATCCGGAGGAGGACGATCCCGAGGAGGATCCTGAGGATGACCCACAGGAGGAGCCACAGAGAGACCCAGAGAAAGTACCTGTGGAGGATTCCACCGAGGAGTCTTCATATCGTATGCCACCTAGGTTTCGTGCCTGTAAGAGGCCACGGTTTGAGTCAGATGATATCGCCCGATTGACATGGGAGGCAAAGTGGGCGAATGATCGGATTGAGCACATGGCACAGGAGCTTCGGGATGTAAACGCCCGATACGCAGAGCTTCGTAGTGTGGTTCAGGGGATGGAGTCACACATTGTACATCTGACTACTCGAGTGCAGGAGGAGAAGCACCGAGCCGACATCGCTGAAGGGAGGTTGATTTCACTAGAAGAGCAATTTGTATCTGAAGCAGAAGAGGAAGAGGAAGAGGAGTTGATACCAGTACATGATGTTGATTCTGATGCTGATTCTACTATTGAGGACGCATGATTTTTCATTTATTTATTTATTTTTTAAAAAAAAACTTATTAGGGGCGGGTTGTGTCCCTACATTAGATGTTTGAGAAACTTATGTTTTGATTTTGAAAGTATTGTACTCAAATCAGATTATTATCTATTGAAAACTATTACTTATTGCCAACAGTTGTGTTGATTCCTACATTACATGTTTGTTGTTTGTTGTATTGTTTACACGTTTCACATTGGACTTTGATAACACTCTAACATTTCTTTTAACTAGGAAGATAATGGCCGGTGAGAACATTCACATGAGAGTTGCTGAGCTCAATGAGCTGATTAACAACAAGGTCGCGGAGGCTATCGCGAACTACACTCAGACACACACTACAGGGCCACATTGTCCAGCAGGGGGATTGGTGAACCCACAGGCGTGCACGTTCAAGATGTTCTTGGACTGTAAGCCACACAACTTCAAAGGATCGGAAGGAGCCATTGGACTCCTACGATGGATTGAGAAAGCCGAATCAATGTTTGAAATGTGTAACTGTCCTGATGAGAATAAGGTCAAGTATGCTACGGGTACGTTAGAGGGTCCAGCATTGACCTGGTGGAACTCCAATGTTCAGACTTTGGGATTGGGAGAAGCGAATTCCCTAACATGGAATGGATTCAAAACCTTACTGCAGGAGGAGTACTGTCCTCGCAGTGAAATGCAGATCCTGGAGGAGGAGTATTGGCATCTCAAGATGGAGGGGTCAAACATCGAGGAGTACACGACTCGGTCACATGAACTGGCCAGACTCCTACCTCACATGACTACTCCAGCAAGCAAGTGGATAGAGAGGTACATCGGGGGATTAGTGCCTCAAATCCAGGGATTGGTTACATCTGCAAATCCCACAACGATCCAACAAGCTGTTCGACTAGCGCACCAATTGACTGACCAGGCAGTTTTACAAGGAACTCTGCCTAAACGGACATCAACTACTAAGGTGGGAGACCACAAAAGGAAGTGGGAAAGCAACAACACCAAGAATTTCAACCAACAGCCATTTATGCAGAACCGAAGACAGGATTCACACAAGTCTTATCACAATTCGAACAATGGTCAGCAGTCATCATCATCAGGGGGTATATTGGTAAACACCCAAAGTGCAACAAGTGTGGATTTCATCATGCTAGGAATCAGTGTGATAAGTTTAAGTGTCAATGGTGTGGTAAAGGAGGGCATGCAGCTAAGGATTGCCGCGGAGAGCTGCAAAACAATTCCAACAATCAGTTGAACAACCAGAACATCGCACAGAAGGGTTGTTTTGAGTGTGGTAAGCTGGGGCACTTCAAAAAGGATTGCCCACAACTCAAGAAAGGCGGGACTAATGAAGCAAATGGCAACGGCAATGGCACCAATAACAACAACAATAACAACAACAATGGTGCTAGGGGCATGGCATTTGTGATTGGAGGACGTCAGGCACGGAAGGATCCCAACATTGTCACGGGTACGTTCCTCTTGAATAATCACTATGCCTCTATGCTATTTGATACTGGTGCATACCGGAGTTTTGTATCTAGTTCATTTTCTATGTTGCTAAATGTTAGTCCTACAGCCTTAGAAAACCCATACACGGTAGAACTAGCTGATGGCAAGTTAATTGTAGTTGAACAAATCCTTAAGGGATGTATGCTTGACTTGATGGGTCAAACACTGGAAATTGACCTTATGCCTATCACCTTAGGCAGTTTTGATGTAGTCATTGGCATGGACTGGTTGTCCAAACACCAGGCTGAAATAGTATGCCATGAAAAGATCGTTCGTATACCTCTTTCGCATGGAGAGACATTGTATGTACAAGGTGAGAAGAGCAGTAAGCCACTGCGTCTCATATCTTGTATGAAAGCACACAAATGTCTACGTAAAGGTCATACAGCAGTTATAACACTTATAACTGAGAAACCGGTAGCTGAGAAGAAGATTGAAGACATTCCAGTAGTTTGTGAATTTCCTGAAGTATTTCCAGAAGATCTACCGGGATTACCGCCGATCAGACAGGTGGAATTCGGAATTGACCTTACACCAGATGCAGCACCGATAGCTAGGGCGCCTTATCGACTTGCACCATCAGAGATGCAAGAGTTATCTACACAACTGCAAAAGTTATTGGATAAGGGCTTTATACGACCTAGTTTTTCACCTTGGGGAGATCCAGTCTTATTTGTCAAGAAAAAGGACGGGACTTTCCGTATGTGTATCGATTACCGGGAACTTAACAAAGTTATCATCAAAAACCGGTATCCGTTACCTCGGATTGACGATCTGTTTGATCAGCTGCAAGGTTCGAGTTACTACTCGAAGATTGATCTCAGATCGGGTTACCATCAACTCAGAGTACAGAAAGAAGATATCCCGAAGACAGCCTTCAGAATGCGCTATGGCCATTATGAGTTCTTGGTCATGCCATTTAGGTTGACAAACGCTCCAGCAGTATTCATGGATCTCATGAATCGTGTTTGTAAACCGTATCTTGATAAGTTTGTCATTGTTTTCATTGATGACAATCTCATCTATTCCCAGAATAAGGAAGAGCACGCTGAACATCTTCGATTGCTGTTGGAATTACTGAAACAAGAACAATTGTACGCTAAGTTTTCAAAATGTGACTTCTGGATGCGGGAAGTACAATTCTTGGGTCATATAGTCAATGAAAAGGGCATACATGTTGATCCAGCAAAAATTGAGGCGATTAAGAATTGGGAAGCACCAAAGACCCCTACTGAGGTATGACAATTCCTTGGTTTGGCGGGCTATTATCGACGATTCATTGAGGGTTTCTCAAAGATCACTCAACCACTTACAACTCTTACGCACAAAGGAACGAAGTATAACAGGACGAATAAACAGGAAGCTGCATTCTAGTTATTTAAACAGAAACTCTGCAGTGCACCAATTCTGTCCTTACCGGAAGGGACGGAAGACTTTGTGGTGTATTGTGATGCATCTGCACAGGGTTTGGGATGTGTGTTGATGCAGCGTGATAAAGTGATTGCTTACGCTTCAAGGCAACTGAGACCACACGAAAAGAATTACACTACTCACGACTTGGAGTTAGGAGCAGTGGTTTTTGCTTTGAAGATTTGGAGGCATTACCTATATGGAACCAAGTGTACCATTTACACTGATCATAAGAGTTTGCAACATATCTTTCATCCGGGAAAAGCTAATGTGGTAGCTGACGCTCTAAGCAGAAAAGACACAACAGGAACAAGACGGGTTCGCGCACTTATGATGACGATACAGACTGAGTTACCTGACAAGGTACGCAGTGCTCAGCTGGAAGCTTTAGAAAAGGATAACTTGATACATGAATCCTTACGAGGGATGGAAACACAATTGGATGTCAAGCCTGATGGAATTCATTATTTCATTAACCGACTATGGATACCTTTGCATGGTGGTTTAAGGGAACTCGTGATGGATGAAGCACACAAGTCTAGATATTCAGTCCATCCGGGATCAGACAAGATGTATCATGACTTAAATGTAACATCCCAAATTTTTCTAAGATACAAGTTATTTGAATTCTACGTACGTGTAACGGATAAGTAACATGTGGGAAAATAGACGAAAAATAAACAAATTGGGGCTGCGGGTTCGTGTACTCGACATGGGGATTTCGAGTACACTGTACTCGAAGCCTGTATTCGAAAATCCATAATTTCGAGTACAAGACACTTCCTATAAATAGTAGTGCCTTGGGAAATGTGCGAACCTTTGGCTGGAAGCTCATTTGCTCTCGAGTACACGAAGTTTAAGTCCAAGAATTTCAAGAATCAAACTTTGATCGACCAAACGAAGTAGGAAACGCACGGGATTCTACCAGGAGGATCAGCTACCTTCAAGTTCTTAAGGCTTAGCTAAGGAGTTCGGCTAAGAAGAACAAGAGTCTACTATCAGGTGAGTTCTAGACGCCCTATTTCATGTTAACTGTTTTGGGCTGATATACATGCTTATGGTTATGTTATGATGTTATGTGCTTATGATGATGATGAATGAATGATGGTATGCCCTGACTATGTATGCATGCGTATGTGTTAGTATGATCTATGCATGAAAGTATGTTAAGTATGATGAATGCATGAGAAATGAATTATGATAATGAATAACATGACATGAAAATGATGCTAGCATTTGATATGATGATGGCTTTATGATAACATGCTTCATGATGATAACTATGAGAACCGTTATAGGAGTATGACAAGGTCCTAGGTTGCTAGGATGGAAGTATGATATGTAGGCATGATGACATGATATTATGATATGCTGATGATGCTAGTATGTTATGATGAACTGTGCATGATGACAGTATGCTATGATGGTATGATGAGACGATGCTAGTATAACATGTCTAAGATGCCATGATGACTGCTATGAATGATGTTATGATGTTAGCAGTAAATGTTATGATGATTATGACAAAAGCTGATATAATGCTAGTATATCATGTATGACGAACGAACGATGTTCCTATACGTGTTATAGGATAAGTATGAAAGATGTACCAGCTCTTGTGATGGGTGGGTATGATAGTCAACCACGACTGTAACTGGGTATGATAGTCAACCACGACTCTAACTGGGTATGATAGTCAACCACGACTATAACTGGGTATGATAGTCAACCACGACTATAACTGGGTATGATAGTCAACCACGACTGTAACTGGGTATGATAGTCAACCACGACTATAACTGGGTATGATAGTCAACCACGACTATAACTGGGTATGATAGTCAACCACGACTATAACTGGGTATGATAGTCAACCACGACTATAACTGGGTATGATAGTCAACCACGACTATAACTGGGTATGGAGCCTTGTGCCGGCATAAGCCCACTATTCGTATGGTAACAGTGGAACGTATGATGATGATGATGTAAGGATGTTATGTGCTAAGGTTATGGACTATGTGAATGAAATGATGTGTATGTTAAGTATGTTTAATGTTGTTTTATGAAAACTAGAACTCACCAGCGTAAGCTGACTTGATTTAGCATGTATGTCAGGTTGAAGGTATGATAAGAGAAGGCATGGAGCTCGGGCATAGAGTCATACGATCCGGTGGCTTTTGGCAATCCGATGTGATTTGATACAGACATATTATTGATTTCTGTTTATCAAACTATGTTTACATTTCCGCTGCATGATTATGAAAGTTTTTAGTTTAAGAGCTATGTGTTATGATGAAAACCAACCTCTGTGAGGTGCCCGGTTTCGGGGCCTCACAAGTTGGTATCAGAGCCATAGTTTGAGAGATATTGGCATCCCAAATGCCAAGACTTAAACTGAGAATGGGATTAATGGATGCGGATTGCCAACCACGGATGACGGATGCCATGAGTTGAATGTTTATGTATGAGTTAAGGGTTAGATGTAATGTTATGAAAGCAGTTAGTGTCATGCACATTGAAGAGATGGGATGGGAAATGTTTAGAGCCTATGAGTTGGGTAAATGGTTAATAGCACTTGATCAACGTCATTAAGGATTTACAAAGCTTATTTCGTGCTAAACTGATTCCTGTACTGACTCATCAATTGTTGCATTATGTAGATAGTTAGATGGCTGGACAAAAGGGCAGACCACGTAAGCAACCACAGGAACCTGAAGAACCACGTGTCGAGAGTGAAGAACCCGTCAACGAAGACGACCACGAGCACAACGAGCAACCTGAGAATGAAGACGAGTTCACTCTAGAGCCTATCGTGGTGAAGGCTATTTCTGATGAGGTCTGCAAGATCATGGATGAAAAGATGCCGGAAATGATTGCTAAGGCACTGAAGGATGCTCTAAAAGACAAGTCTGAAGGAACTAAGGAGAGCACCAAAGAAGATGAGGTGGTGATCATCGAGACGAAGAGCGGCGACTCTATGACTGGGAAACTGAAGGGCTGTGACTACAAGTCCTTCAAGGGATGCAACCCACCGACCTTCGATGGTAAGAAGGATGCTGTGGCCACCTGCCACTGGGTATCCGCGATGGAGGCTGTTATCTCCATCAGTGAATGCCGAGTCGACCAAGCTGTTAAGTTTGCAGCTCACTCTTTTGTCGAGGAGGCACTTCACTGGTATAACACTAAGCAATTGACTTAATGAGATGGCAAGACTGGTGCTCCTAAGACCTTTGACTCCACTGTTGAACTCAGTGATGTAGAGAAGATGACTTGGGATGATCTAAAGGAACTGGTCACTAAGCAGTTTTGTCCCAAGAATGAGCTGGATAAGGTTGAAAGGGAGTTTCTGGTGCTGAAGGCGGGAAGCCTGAATCACAGGCAGTACACTTCACGATTTAATGAGATGGCAAGACTTGTTCCTCATCTGGTTTCTACCGAGGAACGCAGGGTGAAGTTGTACATGGAGGGCTTGCCTCCAAAAGTAAGGATTCATGTCAAGGCCAATGCTCCTAAGACCTTTGACTCCACTGTTGAACTCAGTGGTATTGTATGGGATGATGTGATGGCCGATGAGCCAGTGAAGGAGGAAACCAGGGTAAAGGAGTCTTCCAGGACTAAGAGGGGTCGAACAGACCAACGAAAGTTTTCAGGCAAGAAGATGAAGCGTGAGGATGCGAACCGATGCAACAAGTGTGGTAAAATTCACATCGGACAGTGCTTGGTGGGCACTAACTTATGTTTTCGATGCGGAAAGACGGGACATTTCTCCAGCAATTGTCCGAGTGCCACCAGATGCTACAACTGCAACGGGTTTGGACATCTGTCCAAGGATTGCAGACAACCACGGGCCGATGCTTCGGGCTCGGGTAAGAAAGAGGAGAAAGGAAAGGAGAAGCAGAAGGCTAAAGCACGAGCCTTTACGATGACGAAGGATGATGCGATTGAGGACCCTGATGTGGTCACAGGTACCTTTTCTATCAACAATATTCCTGCTTCTGTATTGTTTGATTCTGGTGCCAGTATGAGTTTTGTATCTTCTACTTTCTGTGATGGGTTCTCTGGGAAGGTTAAGAAGATAGATCGGGTATTTGATGTAGAGACGGCTATTGGTAAGATGACCAGGGTGACTGAGGTTATTGATGATTGTTATGTTGAGATAGGAGGTCATAGGTTCCCAGTACGATTGTTTCTTATAACCTTAGGAGGCTTTGACGTAGTTTTGGGTATGGACTGGTTAGCCAAATATGAGGCTAACATTGTATGTCGACGAAAGATGATATGTTTACGTGCGATGGATGGGAGCTCTGTAACGGTTTATGGTGATAAAGCGATGTATGCGCCTAAGATCATTTCGATGATCAAGGCTGATGTTATGATGAGGCGAGGGTGTGTAGCGTACTTGGCCTACGCGATTGAGGAACGTACGGATATGAGGACGATTGATGATGTTCCCGTGGTGTGTAAATTCCCCGATGTATTCCCTGAGGAATTGCCTGGATTACCACCCGAACGGGAAATTGAGTTCCAGATCGACTTAGTGCCAGGGGCACAACCCGTTGCCAAAGCACCTTACCGTTTAGCTCCAACCGAGACGAAGGAAATGATGACCCAGCTACAAGAACTCCTTGACAAAGGTTTTATACGACCGAGTGTCTCTCCGTGGGGAGCACCGGTGCTGTTCGTTAAGAAGAAAGATGGAAGTATGCGTATGTGTATCGATTACAGGGAACTGAATAAGTTGACCGTAAAGAACAGGTATCCTCTACCTAGAATTGATGACTTGTTCGATCAATTGCAAGGTGCAAGCTGGTTCTCAAAGATAGATCTCCGATCCGGTTACCATCAGTTGAAAGTTCGAGAGCAGGATATTCCAAAGACTGCTTTCCGTACGCGTTATGGACATTACGAGTTTCTCGTTATGTCGTTTGGATTGACGAATGCTCCCGCAGCATTTATGGATTTGATGAACAGGGTATGTCGACCGATGCTGGACCGATCGGTGATAGTGTTTATTGATGATATTTTGATTTATTCAAAGAACGAGGGAGACCATGCTTGCCACGTACGTGAGGTATTGGAAATCCTGAGGAAAGAGAAACTTTATGCTAAGTTCTCCAAATGCGCTTTCTGGTTACGAGAAGTACAGTTTCTGGGGCACGTGGTGAACCCAGACGGCATTATGGTAGATCCAGCTAAAGTTGAAACGGTTATGAAATGGAGTCCTCCAAAGTCACCTACGGAAGTACGCAGTTTTCTTGGTTTGGCCGCTTACTATCGGAGATTTATTCAAGACTTCTCCAAGATAGCGACGCCGCTGACGAAGCTCACAAAGAAAGATGTAAAGTACGAATGGGGCCCGAACCAAGAACAAGCGTTTTCAGTGCTGAAGGAGAAACTTACCCAAGCTCCTGTTCTAGCACTGCCGGATGGAAATGATGATTTTGTTGTGTACGCCGATGCGTCACGACAAGGGTTGGGATGTGTACTGATGCAAAGGGGAAGGGTGATAGCCTATGCTTCGCGCCAGCTAAAGATTCATGAGGCTAACTACCCAACTCACGATCTTGAACTCGCTGCAGTGGTGTTTGCATTGAAAATATGGAGGCACTATTTGTATGGAGTAAGGAGTACCATCTATACCGACCACAAGAGCTTGAAGTATTTCTTCGAACAAAAGGATTTGAATATGAGGCAGAGACGATGGCTTGAGCTGTTAAAGGATTATGATTGTGATATTTTATATCACCCGGGAAAGGCCAATGTGGTGGCAGATGCTTTGAGTCGCAAGACTGATCATCCTGCCATACGAGTAAAATCGTATAGTTTGGTGATGACGCCAGACTTTCTGAACGAGCTCAAGCAGGCGCAACATGAAGGATTGAAAGAAGAGAACGTGGGTTTTGAACGCGTCTTCGGGCAAGTCAAGAACTTGGAAGACAATGATCACGGTGTGAAAGTACGATTCGGTCGTATGTGGGTGCCCAGAAATGGGGATATTCGATCGAGGATTTTAGATGAAGCCCACAAGTCACGTTATTCGATTCATCCCGGTGCGACGAAGATGTATCAAGATCTTCGAAAGGATTATTGGTGGCCGGGCATGAAGTTTAATGTGATGCAGTATGTGAACAGGTGCCTTACTTGTGCACAAGTGAAGGCTGAACATCAGAAGCCCTACGGATACGTACAACCTCTTGAGATACCGGAATGGAAATGGGAACACATCACCATGGATTTCATCACCAAGCTACCAAGGACAGCTAAACGGCATGATACCATATGGGTGATTGTGGACCGACTGACGAAGAGTGCACACTTTCTCCCTATCAGGGAAACGTATACGTCCGAAAGGTTGTCTGATTTGTTCGTGAAAGAGATCGTGACTCGACATGGAGTTCCTGTCTCCATTGTGTCAGATCGAGATACGAGGTTTACTTCCAGATTTTGGAAGCAGTTTCATGATGCCATGGGAACGAGACTAAACATCAGTACCGCCTATCACCCCCAAACGGATGGACAGTCGGAAAGGACTATTCAAACGTTGGAGGATATGCTTAGGGTGTGCATTATCGATTTTGGAGGAAACTGGGATGACCACTTGCCATTGGTAGAGTTTTCATACAACAATAGCTACCGCTCCAGCATCGGAATTCCCCCATACGAGGCGTTGTACGGAAGACGATGTAGAACCCCGGTATGCTGGGGTGAAGTTGGACAGAAAGAAATGGGAAACAAGGCTGCCGTGATTGATATGGCAGAAAAGCTACGGGTGATAAAAGCACGTATGAAAGCTGCACAAGATCGCCAAAAGTCTTACGCTGACAAGCGCCGACGACCGATAGAGTTTAACGTTGGCGATCGAGTGTTGCTGAAAGTATCACCATGGAAGGGAATCATTCGATTCAGAAAGAGAGGAAAGTTGAGTCCGAGGTACATCGGACCGTTTCGGATAGAGGCGAGGGTAGGAAAAGTCGCGTACCGACTGGACCTACCAGAGGAGCTGAACGGGATTCATCCTACCTTCCACGTGTCACGTCTTACTGAAGATGAAAAGAAACTGTATGATTTTGAGAAGAAAGCTTATGCTTTGCTCTCTATGGCACTTCCAAAAGATATTTTTCAATATTTTAAGTCACATAAAAGATCTAAAGCATTGTGGGATGCTTTGGCAAAGAGATATGAAGGGAGTGACCAGCTCAAAATAAGTAAGAGAACACTTCTCCAGAAACAAATTGAAGTATTCAAGTGTCTAGACAACGAAACTTTTGAGGAATTGGTGACTAGATACACTTTATTGTTGAGTAAGCTTAGTAATTTGGACTATTAGGTTTCTTTGGAAGAGCAAAATGATACACTTTTAGATGCACTTCCATATTCATGGGTGACATATGTTATGACCATCAGATAAAACACATATTTGTAGATTACTGAAATTGATGTATTGATCTCCAAACTTCAATTTTTTGATCTAGACATGCTGAAGAGAAAGGCTGGAAATAAGTTTTCAACTCAAAATCCAGGCGTTCATATGAAACCCATTGTGACTCCTGCTACCTCTTCAGGTTCAGAGTCCTTTTTATCAAGCACTAAAGATGGTGCAAAATCGGCTGTTATTGATGACATAAGAAAAGTATGTTTTACTTATGCAACCGGCAAAGAGAAAACATCAGGTAATAGATCAAAGTTAATGAATCTGAGGGTACCACAAGAGCATCTAGCCTTTTTCATGCAGTTTGTTAATGCATATGATTATGTAGTGCTAGATGATGCTCAAAGATTGACTGATGAGGATATGGATCAAAAGGATCCGGATGACTTGGAGGAAATGGATATCCAGTGGCATATGGCCATGTTAACTAGGAGAGTAAGGAGATTTCTTCAGAGAACTGGAAGGGTTGAGATTTCAGGGAATTCAAAGAAGAAACTTGGCTTCTCTAAACAAAAAGTCAAATGCTACAATCGTGGGAATCTTGGACAGTTTGCTAGAGAATGTGAGATGCTTGTAAGAAACAATTCAAGGTTTGAAGCTGGTTCTAAATCTGACAAATTTGATCCTCGAAGAGGAGCACCTGTTCCTTCTTTATCTGCAGCCACTAAAAGTTCAAAAACAACTCCTCCAGCAAAAGATAAGGCTTTACTTGTAGAACATCAGTGTGGTAATGATTGGTCATCATATGCAAAGGAAGTTCAAATTAATGAGGAGTCTCATGTGATGTTTATGGCATAGAAAAGTCACAAAAAGTTTGAATTATCATCAGGAAAAAATCTTAATGTCAAACCAAATTGTTTAAAGTGTTGTGCTTATTCACCCAAACTTTAAATGGTTGCTAAGCACAATCAATCATTGATTAATGATGTCCAATGTTTAGAAGGCAATGTTAAACAATATTTATCCAATGAATTAATGTTTAAAAATAAACTTCAAGAATACAGTGTTGATATTAAAACTCTAACATTGCAATTGGCTGATAAAATGGACATTATTGATCATATGATTGATGAATTGAATGATCGAACAAAAAATGCAAATCGATTGAGTGTTTGTATAATGCTCAAACAATTTTCAATAGCATTGCGGCTAATCATAAGAAATCCAGGTACCCAAGGGTTTGGTTATAGGGCAGTTCCTCCTCCTATTAACTATCTTTATGGGTCACTTCCTGAAAAGCCAAATGTTATTCCATATGTTGCTAAATCCTTTAAGAATTTAGACTTGTTTTCAAATGATTTAACTAACTTGTCTTGTTCTGTCAGTATTAAACATGCAGGAACAAAGATAGAGGATCCAGGAATCAAGAAAGAAGTTTGTGATGGTGATGAATAAGATAATAGAGATGTGTCTGTTTAAAATTTGATGTTAAACAGAAAGTTGATGTAACAAATTTGATTGATAATAACAAAGTTTCTGACTTTTTCTTGATTGAAGATGTAGAAATTAGTGATGAAACTGTCAAAAACGAATCTGATATTCCTATAGACAGATGTCTTTTTGTTGAACCAGACAACATAATCTATTAGAGACTTAAAGGAAAAGATTAAATCTTTTGTGATGATGTTCATCCCTTAAGTTTGATTAGACCAGCACTGATTGACAAAGTTTTTATGAAACCTAATGCAAAGAGCACTGATTGACAAAGTTTTTATGAAACCTAATGCAAAGATTTTACAAAAATCATATCAGATATGTGAAAAGGATTGGGTAGGTAAAGGCAAATATAATTTTGTTAAAAGGCAAAATAATCAAAAGGATTTTGAAAACTTATAATGTCACTCCAATGCTGATTTCTTCAAACATAAAAATTCATTGTCTTCATCACAAAATTCTTCTTCAAAAGTATTACCATGTGTGAATCAGGATGTACATAGTGATAAATATGTTGATTCTAAGCAGTTTGGTAGCAATGGACCTGTAGCTTCATTTTCACATGGGCCTTGCTTAAATTCTAAGGTTCGGAAAATAAGTCTACCAAAGGATGCTAGTCAGTCACAAGTTGTTCATTCCAAGAGGAGTAGGAAGAAAATGCCTACTAAGCTAATTAATTTGATTGACTTCATTACCACATCATTCACTGCACATAGCTCAACACCGAAACATCATTCAAAATCAGTGAAGTATGTTCATTCTATTCCACTTATGGAAAAGAAATTTGTTAAACCATGTGTCAAATCCACTTTTGGAAATTCAAAACTGATGAATTTTGTTAAATCAAAAATTGTTCCACACAAAATGATTAAATCTGTTAAACCAATTGCAAAACATCAAAATGAGACTATTCCTTAGAAGCCTATTCCTAATCGAATATGGACTGTAAAGGCAAAAGTTTCTATTTATGAAATTCAATGTGTTTCTTCCATCCATGTTAAAAATCATATGACTAAGACATGGATTCCAGCCTCTCATTGATTTCTTTTTATTTGTGTAGGACTCATTATCAGGTGCTTCATAGAATATATTTGATATGTTGTGAAACACATCTGTTTTTCCATTTGTTTTGTTTAGGTTTCTGTACAGTTTTATTCAGTTTTGGAGTCGATTTAAGCTGGTTCTTCACATTTCAGTAATTTGATGCTTGCAGGTAATAAACATGAATATTTGGTGCTAAAGTACAAAGAAATGAGCTGCTAGTTGAGCGAGGACAGACCTGGAGTCAAAGAAGGCCAAAAACTGAAATCTAAAACCCGTCGCGCTACGCGACAACCATTTGAAACCCTGTTGCGCTACGCGAGAGGTGGGAAAGGCCAAAATGCCCTCTCTTATACCCCTCGCGCTACGCGACAGATTTGGAGGTAACTGTCGTGATACGCGACAGACTTAAAATCGCAGAAAATCAGTTTTAAGCCAAAAAGTCGAGAACCCTAGGGGAGGATACAATTTTGGACGGCTGGAGGCGACTAGGAGGACGAAGAAAGGCTATTCTAAGGTGAATAAAAGGTGGGGAAAGCATAGGATTGAAGAATCAAGGCCTAGGATCAACGATATCGGATGTTCTTCATTCGGTTCACTTGGTTTCTGTGTTTTCTTTGATTTCCATGTTTCTCTTTGACTTTAAACAGATTATGACTTGTATTCGTATGATGTTTCTTGGCTAATCTTCTAGAACTACCTAGGTTTTGATGATTGCACATGTTTGAAAATAGTTTTTATCGGTTTCAGATTATGTTTATGTGATGAACTAATGATGTAAAAAACTTGGTTTGGATTATTGGATGTTTTAAGTATATCTATGATTGTTTATGGATTGATGATTTACTCCTCGTGTGCATTGGTGAATGTCTTTCATATAATAGGTGCATGCTAGATCAATTACTGTGTGTTTTTGATTATTGGATGGTTTACTGCGTACGGGTTTACCATAGGAGTTATTTTCTTGATATAGATATATTAGATGTGCAACCAATCTCAATAGCTGTGAAATGAGAGATTGTCGGTTTGTTTAGGGTGTTGGAATTGCTAGTTTAGAGACTTTGTGAGAAGATCTATCTAGTGTGTCTTACATCCGTGCTTACCGAATCCAATAGGAAAAGCCTAGTTATCCCTTACAATTAGGTGTTTGAAACTTTCGCGCTGTGAGGTAGATTGTCTAGCGGATACATTTTGAGAGTATTTGGATAACCTGTGAAGGAAGTCCAATTGACCGGTGTTTTAACGGCTTTTAGGATATTTAGTTGACTGTCCTTGAGAAGGGTCGAGGGTGCTCTAAGTTTCCTGTAGGTTTAGTATTTTTAGATCCCGGTATCACATCAGTTCCATTACCGATTAGAACCTTGTCAAGCATGTATATGACTCAAGCCTAGGTAGTGTTTTTCTTTCTCTTGATTTAGTCTTTGTTTCGTTGCTTGCTCGTTTTTAGTATTGTTTTATTTAAGTTATTCTTAGTTTTGTTAGTAAACCCCCCTTCCTGATTATTATTTTATTTAAGCACAAATTTTGTATAGATAAGTCTTTCAGTTTCTAGTTAGCATTTTCTGTAGAAGTCTTTGGGTTCGATATTCGGACTTGCTTAGGCTATACTATCTCTTATAGGTACACTTGCCTGTCTGTAGTTTAGTCTTGAAAGAGTCTAGAGTATTACTTAGTGTCTAGGTTAGTTTTGATTTTTATTAGTTTTAATTAAATTACTTTGCACACACGGACCGCCACTAGAGCTTTCATTGCCATCAAGGAGCGATTCGCGGGACTTTTCTGAAGGTTCTACAAGTGAGGTAAGTGATTCTACTCCCATTTCTGCTGATTTTTCTGAGCACACACCATCTTCTTCTTCTAGTTCTTCTACTCATTCCAGTCCACGCTTGCTTTTTGTTCCACCCATGGCGGATCGTCGCACTGTTCACCAGCAGGCCACTACGGGATTCACGGGACTTCACAATCCCATTACTGTGCCAAACATAACGAATGAAAATTCGTGGCAGATTCCTTCTTACATCATGACAGCCATTAACAATTCTCAGTTTAATGGTCGTGATGATGAAGATGCTCCCGCACACCTTGCTAGGCTCACTCGCATCTGTGGTACATTTAGCCTTCAAGGTGCCACTGAAGATGCGATTTTTTTACAGCTTTTCCTTTTTCACTTGCGGGAAAAGCAGCCACTTGGCTTGACACGCATCCTCCAGGCACCATCATAACCTGGGCTAGCCTTAGGGCCGCGTTCCTTAAGAAGTATTTTCCTCCAGCTAAGGTCGCCCGCCCGCCTGAGAGATGAGATCCATTCGTTCCGAATGGCCCCTGATGAGCCCAACTATCTTGCTGGGAGAGGTTCCAAAACCTTCTAAGCTGATGCTCCCAGCATGGTTTGTCTGAATGGGCCCTTGTAGAGAAATTCTACAATGGGCTCACATATGAGACTCGTGCCCGATTTGACACTAGCGCAGGAGGCCATCTCATGGGTAAGAGGGATGTGGCTGAATGCAATGACCTTTTTGAGAGTTTTGCTCAGGCCGAGTATGAGCAGCGGTCTGTAAATAGGAATTCAACTCCTATTACTAGTTCTTCCTCGTCAATGAGGGGTGTTCACCATGTGAACACAGACACTAGTGTTGTTGCTGCTCTTGAGTCTTTAGCTAGGGATGTTAGGGATTTAAAGATGAGAGTGGATCGGTGTGAGATTTGAAGAGGTGGTCATACCACGTCTGAGTGTTTGTTGAGACAGGAGCAGGCTAACTATTTAGGAGGACAGGGTAGGTTCAGGCACTCATACAACCCCGGATGGGGAAATTCTCAGAATCCTCAGTCTTTTAGATCTTCAGGTAACCCCCTGGTTTTCATTCTGGATATCCTCAGAACCAGGGACATAGTCAGCTCCTAGTGGTAGTAATCAGGGTAGCACTTCGGGTGGTGGTAGTATGGGTAGGATTGAAGAATTACTGACTCAGTTAGTGGCTAGGGATGCCACTACACAGAAGATCCTACATGAGCATGATGTTCTCCTCAAGAACCAGCAATCTGCATTCTTGGATTTACAGCGAACGGTTGGTGACATAGACAAACGGTTGGATGAACGGCCCCAAGGCCAGTTCCTGGGTCAGCCCCAAACCAACCCAAACGCCCACGTAAAGGCGGTCACTACCCGTTCTGGAGGAGGTGGGGGAGAAAGATTCATACCACCGGTGCTGGTGGAAGTTGAGGAGAGTGAGAGAGTGGTCCCACCGGTTGATTTAGATGAGGAGGAACCGGTGGATGAAGAAATTGAGATGGAGACTCCTGGGAGGGTGCCCGTGAGGCTAGTCCCAGCAAGTACCACACCTAACAGTGAGTCTCCCCGTTGAGAAGCCGGTAGTTGGTAAGCCGGTCATGTTTAGACCCACCTCGGGGATTGATCTTTCTCGTGTTCCTTACCCAGCTCGTTAACTAATCAAAAACACGCTAAGGAATACGCGCACTTTCTTGACATGTTTAAACAACTCAAGATCAATCTCCCATTTATTGAAGCCCTTCAGCATATTGGGTACGAAAACTCATGATTAGATCCGTCAATGTTGGCCTACCAGACAATATACGAATCCATTTCAACAAGGGGGAAATGAGAGGTTTCTCTTGAAAATAAACAACTCGCGAGCATAAGAATCATAGCGAACGTTAAGAACCATGAAGTTGTTGGAACAACTCGAGATATCACAATGGGAGTGTACACAAACAACTATGGATTTTAAATGCCAAGATACCTCACACTTCCAACAGGTTTGATGTTATTGAATCAACATGAACAGTGAAATCGAGTCTACTCATTACACAACCATACACAAAAGCCTAGGCTCATTGAGAAGGACTAGGTCACATAAAGACCACATCTTCTCAAGGAACTTCAAACATAATGGATCGTGCGGTCGAGAGACTGAAAAACGAATCCTCATCTCATCAGTAAGACTTGATGAAACTCTAAACACAACTCCGCATAAACCTGAGAAACACGTGATAGCAAAACATCTCCACCTATACAAAGAAAAATTAGTACCCGACAATGACGCTTAAATTTCGGGACGAAATTTCTTTAACAAGGGGAGACTGTGACAACCAGTACCAGACCGTCCGGCAAGTCCGTATGGTATGTGTACATTCACTATTTACTGTGTGTAAATACAATGAGTAAACAGTTGCGTGACAACAGAACTATTTAGTTGTATGTGTTTTAGTGAAATCTTAAATACAGAAAATACAACTCAAGAGAAACAACAGTGTACAAACAAATGACAAGAACATATCGGTTGCGATCTGATATCCATAGATGACAGGAATCAGATGGCCGACAACTCAGTATGAAAACAGTGTGAATCCAATAACAACAATGTGAGAATAGGCCAGTCTAGTTGAGTCCGTCTGTGAGAATGTCCAATGCAAACAACAACTCCTTATCGTATACGAATAATAAACTTACAATGTGTTTGCGTGGGTGACGATTCACACAAACATATCTATGGGTTTAACGTTCTGAACGATAACTGAAAAGTAGAAAACCAAATCAGAAAGTGAAATGTAAGATCGTGTCCGTACAGTTAGCGCTCTGTACGAAAACGCGCGTAAGTCAAAGCTTTCTGACGAAACAGCGAAGATTAACGATTTAATCGCGAACGAAACAGTAAAAACAAAGGAAACAAAATATTTTATGTTTTACAATTTTGAAACTCATCAAAAACAGTCCGAGAAAGCTTCGTATTTAAGATACGAAAAACACGCGATTACGTTTCGGAAACGCGTCGAAAACGAGAACCGAGCAAACGAAATGAACCCGAACACCCTCGGGGTATAAATACCCTAAATGAGGCACCAACCTCATTTATTTCTTTCATTCTCTCTCTCTAAAACACAAAACCCGGTTTCACTCTCTCACTAAAAATTCAAACTTCAAATCCATAGATCTCCCTTGTTTCTCAACGAAAGCATGTGTTCTTAGTGCCAAATCGAACCTATAAACATTCTCTACACGAAAGTACAAAGGATCCGTTCCAGAAATTTCAGAATCGAAGGTAATCAGGACTAGAAAATGGCTATTTCTAGGGTTTTCACCCTCTTGTTCAACTTTAACCCTAACCGGTTAAACACCTCACCTCCTTCGACCCAACACCTCGAAAACTAGTTCTTGTATACCACCATCTCTGAAAACTCCATGGAACCTTGAAGGGGGACGGTTCTAGGGTAAGCCTAGTTGCGGCCGAACGAGGCACCCAGGTGGCCGAAAGGCTACGGCCGAAAGGGGACTGGGCGAAAGAGCCTAGCCGCATGGCCATGGGCCTTCCGAACCACGGCCGACCGAACCACCTTGGACCGAAGATATTCATTTGTGGGTTGTCATTCGGGCATGCCTCATTCGCATTACTCCTCCATTCGGCCAACACTCATACGCAGAACAACTTACATTCGAGCGAACCACCCTAACCCATTCGGCCATGTACACCTTCATTCGAGCCACACCTCATTCGCCCACTGATTCGACCAAGTCACTGAGTTCGGCCCACTGTGGCTGTTTTGGCCCAATCATTTGTCCCACATACATAACATTCGGCCAGCACACACACACATACGGCCTATGTAACACTCGGCCCATAGTGGTAAGGGCACGGCCCACTTAATCTTGGATATGAACAAACACATATGGGTAACCTATATGATTTCAACATATGGGAAATAATGTAATGGGATTACTAGAAAGGTGGTGGGTTTGGCATAATGAACTTTATAAAACCTAAAACCTAGCCTTTTGAATATGTTAACAAATGATTACAAAGTACTAAGACAAATGGAACAATGACCATACAAAACTCTTTTACAAGATGCTAAGGGTGATTAACTTATAATCTAAAGCCTAAGTTTATGTTTATAAACTATAAGGGTTGGCAAGACTACACAACATGACAAGGTCAATAAAACACATATTGGGACATACTATGCTCAATCTAATTGGATTAGATGTTAGTATAAACTATAACAAGTGAATCAAGGCCGACTGAGGACCGAGGCCTACGGGTGTTAGCCAACTTTAGGGCTAACACAAACACACACTCAAGTACATACAACATACACTCATAAGTTTCAAACATTGTGAAATCAACACAGGATCGTGAAAACAACATCAAGTACAAGAAAGAGCGCTGCATTCTTGTTTAGACTTAGTCAACCACATCAACTACAAGGTGAGTTCATATGCCCCCTTCTCTAATCTTTTGATTTTAACTACGGGGCTGAGAAACATGCTAACACTTATTTATCATACATTATCATCCCTTATCATACTATAGCATGCCGTATTATACTTCATCATACTATTATCATATCCTATCATCAGTAGTATGCATGTGTGTAAAATTATCTTTATGACATAATTAGGATGATACTTGATGATATAACATCAAGATATCATCAAACGAATCGAATAACACAAGTGTATTAAGACTTGGTCTTATAACACTTTGTTACTTACAATAAGTAAACAGGGAGATAACAAGGTGATAACATGAAGCAAGATCAAGTAACAACAACAACAAATATGAATGATATGAAGATAATACATCTTCATAATATCATTCTCTACCGTAGTTAGCTAAGTGTAATAGGACAAGTTCTTATAATATTATGCATACAACTCGGTGAGGACTATGAGATAATACGAAACAAATATCATCCACCACCTGAGTCAACTAAGTGTCGTAAGACTAGCTCTTACAACACTGTAGTGGCAACAGGGTGACCATATGGAACAACAAGAATGATAATCATGATAACGTACCTTCATGATAACAACATCATTCACACAACAACTAACATCGTATAATAAGACAAGATCTTATATAACTTTGTTAACATGTGAGAACACATAACATTGAGAACATCATTGTGAACATTATTTAGGATATCAATCATTGATTACTACATAACTGTTAGTAATAAATCACACTCTTGGAATAGGACACTTGGTTTGACTTATTAAATAACCATAACGCTTACATCATTTCTAACAAACAACATACCAAAACGGGGTTATAACTTCATTTTAATTGAAATGAAGTTGACTCGATTCATTAGGAACATACCGAGCATTGCATGCAATAACATTCTAATTATTAACACTCCAAAGGTCTTGGGAACCTATTCATTCAAATAGATAACATGGAGAGGATATCTTACACGCCGGGCTAATCCGTAAGGAATAGCTAACAGAGACAATTACGTCTCTTTTCCAAATGGTGGGAATAATCAACTTGGGGAATCATGGGTGAAATGAAATGGGTATCCATAGTTGTATTACAAGTGGTGTGGAATCCTGTTGAGCATGTGGTAGGATGGCGTATGGGCGGGTTGTTGGCTCCACCCTTTCGTATGCCCTGTATATAAGCATGCTTGATTGGATGAAACACCATTTGTAAGTATAACTATGGAGAGGACATTGTGTGTGACAAATGAAACATTCATAAACAAAACTTGTGTGTAACATTTTGAACATGAATGACAATAAATCAATGGTTTTCAATTATCAAACTTATGAACTCACCAACCTCGTGTTGACTTTGTTTAAATGTATGTTTTTCTCAGGTGACGAACAGGTTTAGTCACCAGCATTCAAGGATTAAGCTAGTGGACTTTAGAAGACCTAGCTTCACTTTGTGTAGAACATACTTTTGAATGACAAAACAACAAATCATCTTTTGTAAATCTTGTGCAGATACAAGATAGAAACTCATTGATTCTTTTGGATAGATTTACTTAGTTAAATTATGAACGTAACATTGTGATTTAACTTTGTAATTCTATATCATTGTCATGTTAACATTTCTCATTTATATATCATGTGCTATGCAAACAATCTGATCACTTTGATTATCAAGAGATATCGCGCCCCGAGAACCTTCCGCCCGACAGGAAAGTCGATCCAGCCCGCCAGCTTGGGGTGTGACAATCTCACACAATGTCCTCTCCATAGTTATACTTACAAATCGTATTTCATCCGAATCAAGCATTCTTATATATAGGGCATACGTAGGGGACAAGCCCCAGCCGACATCCCACCACATACCTGACTGAATTCAACACCACTTATAGTTATTACTATGGATACCCATTCCTATCTCACATGTGTTCCTCCCATTTGATATTCAACCCATATGTATTCATCACCCACATTGTTATAAGTATAGAGTAAAAGTGTATGAGGGTAATCAGTTATCATGGCCTAAGTTATGATAATCCCTCCATGATTTAAGGAAAATAGATTTGTTACTCTTATTCTTATTATTATACTCTCCATTTAAGGGTTAACAGTGATTTTACTTCTAATTAAAGAAATAAAGATTAACTCATTGATATTGTTCTCACTTGAATGTATAGAGCATAAATTTGGACCCATTGTAATCCTCACGTAATCAGATCACAATGATTCCAATTCACCTCTATCCCATTTGTGCTCCCATATAATCAGTGCCTTCAACGAGACTATTACTAGTAATGTGACTAGAGAGAAAATCAATTCCTCAGTCTACCAGTTAATAGAATCGAAGGATTTTAATTACATCAGTGTCTGTAGATTAATATCACCATGTGTCGTTTACCAAACCTGACTGATGCAACCCTGTTACCGGTCATACGATACCGGCCAATGATAATAAAATATGATTAACATACCGACCTCCCTTGCCGGCGTTTGGTCAAACCTATGGTACCACTACGCTATCGTCGGTTTAGTCGCACTAAATAAATGGTAAACGATTTACTTGTAAGTGACTTATGACTGGACATGAACTCATGAACACATGATTAATGTGATATAATACGAATAGTCCTAATAGTAATTAGTTGATGTCATGTGTTCTCCCATTGTTATTGTCTCAAATGTCTTTAACAAAGTGTTATAAGAACTAGTCTTATTACTCAGTGTTAGTAAATGTGTTGAATGATATCATCATGAACTTATGTTATCATGGTTATCATTCTTGTTACCTCTTGTACTTGTCTCATTGTTATCTCAATGTCACCTTAGTGTTAATAACAAAGTGTTACAAGATCACACCTTATATACACTTATGTTACTTCAGTGATTGGATGATGTAAGGAAATTATGTTATCATGACATCATCCTTGATATTTTCCAATGGCATAATCAAAATGAAATGAACACAATGCTATGATCTCTAGTCTTTAACATTGTCTTATAAGATCTTGTCTTATTGTACAATGTTAGCATATGTGGGGGATGACACTCTGAGACTATGTTATCATAATGTCATCCTTGATATCCCAAGTAGTTGTCTCAAATATTATCTCAATGTTATGTATTCTCAATGATTTTAACAACGTGTTATAAGAGCTCGTCTTATTACACAGTGTTAATAATTGTAGTGAGTGATGCCATCATGATAGCATGTTATCATGAGCATCACTCTTGTTGACTTAGTGTTATAAACCTGTTGATATGAGATCTAGTCTTTATGCATTGTGTCATTCATTTTGATGGGATGATATCATGAAGTTATGTTATCATGATATCATACATGTTATGTTATACATGTTATTTCACACACAAGCACACATAATGATAATGATATGATAAAAATATGATAATAGAGATAAAACCTTTATTATCTAGTAAACATGATAACTAATATAATGTGCTAAAGCTTTTAAATAATAAAAGATTTGGCATGTTCCTCAGCCCCACAAATTTAAACTCGAAAGATTAGAAAAGGGGCATATGAACTCACCTTGTTGCTGTAGTGGTTGACTAAGACTCAAGAATGCATGCGCTCACTGTTGTCGTACTGATGTTGTATTCACAGTCCTGTGTTTGATTAAATGTTATTTGAGCTATGATCCCTTATTTGATAGTTCTTTTTAAAATTTGAGTTGTTAACCGAGTTCGTGTAGTGAAAAAGACCTATTCTTGTGATTTTCGTAAGAATGAGTAATGCTAATGGGTGTTCACCCTAATGAGTGGCTCATTCCTATGACTTTCACCCGAATGAGTGATTCGCCCGAATGAGTGATTCGCTCGAATGAGTCATTCGCCCGAATCGCTTATTCTCCCAGCTCATTCTCCCATCTCATTCTCCCGAATGGCTCATTCTCCCGGCTCATTCTCCCGAATGGCTCATTCTTATGGCCATTCGCCTGAAACGGGTTTTCAGCCATGGAAGTTGATGGTTTCGAGTTTTAGTCGAATATATAGTCGTTTTGAGTGGAAATAGGTGAGAAAACTCATTTAGAAGGTGTACAACAACAACAACAACCGTACCCAGTAAAATCCCACTTAGAGTGGGGTCTGGGGGGGAAAGATAAAGACACACCTTACCCCTATCTACAAGTAGAATAGAGAGGCTGCTTCGGTAGAGTCCCCCGGCTCAAAAAACAGTTTTTTTTTTTTTTTAAAACGGTTTTTCTTTTCATTCCTTCTTTTTCTTTTTTTTTTTTTACACAAAAGAGAACATGCAACCACAACCAAGAGCACGAAGTACACAAAGTACCAACAAAAACCGACATGTACCATTAGAACGAGCAAGTCATGTAAGAAAAAGAAAAGGCTAACACCCAATCCACCCTCCCGCAAAGAAGCACATGACACATATAAACACCTATCAATAAATCCCAAATCAGCAAACATGCACGTATCCAAGCATTCATATAACCCATAACAACCCACCACCCCGCAAACATTCCATTAACACACATAGTACATATCATATAACACATATAACACATCTAGACACATATCAATAAATCCCAAATCAGAAAACAGGCACGTATCCAAACATTCCTATAACCCATATAACGCCTACCAACCCACCACCCCGCAAACATTTCAATAACACATAAGACACATATCATGAAACCCAACCCATCAAAAAGACACAACACAAGCCGACTACCCCTATTGTCAAGAAACCTATTAAAGGGCATATATATCTTGCACCTTTATTCTACGTCTCCACTGACTCCTATCATAGATCATGTCCTCCGAAAGGTGTAGCGCTGCCAAATCCTGTCTTATCTGCTCATCCCATGTCAACCTCGGTCGTCCCCTTCCTCTTTTTCCCTCCACCATGAGCGACTCTATTCTTCTTACAGGCGCCAACTGGTTTCTTCTCCTGACATGTCCAAACCATCTCAATCTTCCTTCCCTAACTTTTTCCGAGATGTTTGCTACCTGTAATCGTTCCCGAAAGACCTCGTTTCTTATCCGGTCAAGCCTTGTTGTGTCGGGTTAAAACCGGTTGTGTCGGGTTTGTAGAAAATCCTAAAATCCGAACCTTCTCTCTAGAATTTCGCCCAACCGAGCTCGTTTTGGGCTAGATCTTATGTACCTCCTTGTTCTAGTCGTTGAGAGGGTCGTTTAGACACCAAGAACACGAAATTTGGTGGTGGTTTGCTATGATGGAGTGTTCAAGAAGCTTAGAGAGAATAGAGAGAGATGAGATCTTGGGGAGAGAGAGAGAGATTATGGCTGGGATGAAGAAGGAAGAGAAGAAAAAATTGGGATTTTATACCCCGAGTGTTTACCCGCGTGTTCGATCTTGATCGGTCGCATTAAATTACGATTTCTCGTAACGTAACGTTAATTACGCATAATTTTATAAAATGTTTTAACTTAAGTCTTTTTAGGTTGTGATTCCTAATAAATATTATTTTATTAAATTCTCATTATTTAAAAATTTCGTAATCATTTAATTTCGTTGTTTCGTCAGAAAATGTAACTTACGCGCATTTTTGTACAGAGCGCTAACTGTACGAATACGATCGTACGTTTCACTTTCTGATTTGGTTTTCTACTTTTTTCAGTTATCGTTCAGAACGTTAACATAGGCATGTTTGTGTGAATCGTCACCCACGCAAACACCTTGTCAGTTTATTATTCGAAACGATACAGAATTGATGTTTTGAATTGGACATTGTCACTGACGGACTCAACTAAACCGAACTGTTTTCACATTGTTATGATTTAATTCACATTTTTTTCTTACTGAATTGTCAGCCATCTGATTCCTGTTATTTGTGGATATCTAGATCGCAACTGATATGTTTTTTTGACATTCGTTTTCACAATTGTTATTTCTCATGTGTTGTTGTATATTCATATTCCAATTCTTATTGGAATACATACAACTGTTATATGTTTCACAACATTGTTATCACACACTATTTATCACATAGTATTTACACATAGTAATATGTGTAATTATACATACCAAACGGATTTGCTGCACAATCAAGTACTAGTTGTTACAATTCTATTAAGGAAGATGCCTCAACACTTTTCAGACAGCTTCAGATGGTGGTATTATGATGGGAGATCTACTGAGACTGTGATAGTTCTTTTCAAAGAAAACAAATGGGATACTGTGCGTATTTTTGATCCCACGTGGCTGACCAATTGTCACACCCCAACCGACGGCGGAATACGTTGAGGCGTGAACGCGACTGTTCAATAGCTCATGATCAAATTAAAACGTTTCATAATTAATGCAACAAAATTACATTGTCTTAAAAACCAAAGTAAATAAGTTCAAACAACCAACCTTCAAATAAACCAAAAACTAGAGTTCAAATTATTCTTAAAGCTTCTAAAGTCCAAATATCTTATGTGTTCATCCCAAAGCTCACTAAGTTGCACCTGTAACATGATAAATTTGAAAAGGTCAACTACAAAAGTAGTTGGTGAGAATCATAAAGTTGACTCGATAAATAGTTTAATAGTTCAAAGTTTAATCATGTATCATAAACATATCAATAGATAAGGCTTAATGTGGAAACATACATTAAACTATTGCAGATCAAACCTTAGTTAACCAAGTTAGGCATAGTAATACATACAATCCTTATAGTTCCAATAGTTCAAATTGTGCACAATAGTTCAAACAAACAAAGTTCAATAATTCAATAGTTGGTAACTGAGTGATCACCGGTTGGGTGGAATGGTCAGTTCAATAGCTATCATCACAACAGTCAGGCTAATATAGTTAATGATCAATGCAAGTTTCGAGGATAGTTCACATGCAGTTTGGGACACAAGCTCAAATCAAAAGATAAAGTTCACAGATACAGATTGTTCAAATAGTTGAATTTCATGTTTCATCCCTGATGATTTGAAAACAAAATCAAATCAAGAAAAGGGGAATATGAAACTCACATGGATAAGATAGCTAGATGGAGAGTTCAAGTAGTTGAGAATCCAAATTTGCGAGAAATAAATTCTCACGATGAACCTATAGTTATATGTTCAAAGTCTTCTAAGTTCAACAAGTTCTAAATAAAGTTCTACGGTATTTTAGGTTCTAGACTTAGATTTTAAATGGATTTGGGGATATCAACGCGAAGTTAAATGATTAGGTTAACAAAACACGACGATGTTTTATATTTACTTATTAAAATAAGTTAAAGAAATAATGATATTAAATTCATAAGTTAATAACTTGAGAAATATTTAAAAGTTAAAGTATTATACAAAACGATTTTATAAATTTCAAATTTAATTATCAAATACAAAATCTTATGTTTATATGTTTAGATATAAAATTTTTAAATTAAGGTGTTTGCAAATAGATTTAAATAACATATATATTTTAAACAGATTAATAACACTTTTAAATCATTTTAAATAGTTTTGCTGCATAACATTAGTTATAAAAATTTAGACAGGTTTAGTTGAGTTCCAGAAATGTTATATAATTTTTGTAGAATTTTAAAAATCGTTTTGATATGTTTTCATGATTTAAATTGTATTTTTTAAACATAAAATATTAGTATTTACTATTTAACAAAATTAATCTCTTTTCCAAAAATTTTTCTGGGTTTGTAGAATAGTTCCAAAGATTTTATAAAATTTTTATAAAATTTTTCATAATTTTTAAATAGTTTAAAATGATTAAAAATAATAAAATGTAAAAAAGACGGTTTAAGATGTCGGGTTTAGGTCTCAAACCCGACACCTCCGGTTCCAACCCGCGCGCTCTAACCAGTAGACCAACCTTCAATTTCTTGATGAATTCTAAATCAAATTAAACTTATGTTAAAAAACTCAATTTCCCCAAATCCATATAAACCCTAGTTTCTAAATCGATCCAACGAATGTTTACTCACAGAAATTGATAGAGGGCTTTTGTTCTATCTTGAAAACCGATCCTAGGAGTGTATTTACTTACTTGATTTGGTTGAGTTTTGATCGAGTTCGAGTTTGTGGAATTTCCGCCCGTTCTTCACGTTCTTAGAGTGATTCCTGATTGCAGAGCGATTGTTAGAGGACTTGGAGGTTACGGTAAGTTTTGTATGATCAAAATGAAGAAAACCCCTATGAATAATGGGGTTAAATATGACCGAAAGGTCAGGTTTCAATTCGAGTTAATGTCGCGTTTAAGCGATAATCAATTTCGATTTAAACGTGTTAATGATGACGTTTTACTGATCTAGACACGTTCAAATCTCGATTTGTGTCATGAAACGATAAAAAACCGATAAAATGGAACTTAAAACCGAGTTTTGGGGCTTGGCCGGAGGTTCGCCGGTTTCCGGTGGCTTGGCCGGAATTTGGAATCAGGAAAGGGGGTTGGACGAGGGGGGGTTAAGGTTTGGGAAATTGCATTCTTGGCCCTTGTTGTTTATATTTTAGAGTTTTTTTTGGTGTAAAACTTTTATAACTTCTTGTAAACTTTGATTTTTATTCATTTTCTTTTCAATTCTATTTTTGTACTTTTATTTTTTTATAAAACTTAATTAATTTATAAATACTTATTGATAGAAAGTATATAATACACTTGTATATATACACATACAAATACATATACGCATGTCTTGGGACATGATAAAACCGAGATAAATTCCGCGGTTTTATTTATTAACGTTCGCCATAATTACAAGTCGGATATCATCGTCGTTAAAACGATCAGAAAATCGCGGATATTACAGTCTCCCCTACTTTAGGAGATTTCTTCCCGAAATTAGTTACTTGAAGTTGGTAGGAAAAGATGTGGATACTTTTCTTTCATTTGATCCTCACGTTCCCAAGTGAGTTCTGGTCCACACTTAGATTCCCATCAAACTAGCACAATCGGTATTCGACTGCGTTTAAGTCTTATCTCTCCACGATCCATAATTTCCACCGGTTTCTCAACAAATCGCATCGTTTCATCAATGTGCACTTCATCAAGTGGAATTTGAAGATTCTCGTCGGGTAGACACTTCTTCAAATTCGACACGTGAAAAGTAGGAATAATGTTGCTTAGTTCTTCAGGCAGTTCAAGTTTATAAGCCACTTTACCGATACGTTAAATGATCTTGAAAGGACCCACATAACGAGGAGCTAATTTCCCTTTCTTTCCAAAACGAACCAAGCTGTAACACCCCGACCGATGGCGGAAACGTCGGGATACCACGAGTGATGTGTAGATTGTTCATAAGCTCGTGGGCATCTAATTAACTCATCATATAACATTTAATCAACAAAATTAATTACATCTAAAATCATGTTCATCATGAATTAGTTACATTAAATACACAAAAGATTTATCTAACTAACTAAATTCTAGTCTTCAGAATTTCAGTTATTTTAGCTAAGTTCAAGAACCTAAGTGACGATGTCCAAAAGATGTAGAGCTATCCTACTCTACCTACTTCTCCCCGTTCCCTGAAACATGTAGAAAATCAAGTGTCAACTACGGAGTAGTTGGTGAGAAATCATAAGTTTTATTGTATTAAAAATGTTTATAAAATGTTTATGAGAGTTTATAAATGAGTTTATAAAAGTTTATAATTTCCCCGAGAAAGTCCACATGTGCACCTGTGAAATAATTCAATCCTGCCAAATCCAACAAAACACAACATCCAAACAATCCAAGTAATCACATACATAATAATCACAAATAATTATCCACATAAGTTCAAACAATCACATCAACTCAATCAGCATCAATCATCATAATCATATCAATATAAGTTACCGCGGAGGACCTCAGTCAACTCAATCAACGGCGGAATCATCGCGGAGGACTGCAGTCAACTCAACCAACGATATTCCTATAAGTGTCTTCGTGCACTGCGGAGGACCGCAGTCAACTCAACCAACAATGGAATCACTGAGGAGGACGTTAGTCAACTCACCAACAGTAATTCAATCATCGCGGAGGACTTAAGCCAACTCAACCAACAATGACTCACGGATAAATAATAATAATTAATCTCAATCCATATTCAATAATAATCCATTAATATGAAATTATGAATATCATATTGATAATCCAGGTGTCACCCATGTGTTATCAAAATAGTATTTAAATTGGTATACATGTTCCACCTCCGAATTTAAAAACAAAACGGTTTTAAAAGGAGGTTATGAGAAGTCACCTGAGTCCTTAGAATCAGTGTTTTAGTAAAATGCGCGCTCGCGTATACAAAATCAGAAGCAACTCAATCAACCTGTAATTATTGTGTGTTTGTGCCTGTAAGTATATATGTTTCTTTTTAATTTAGTGACCATAATTTTTCACTTTTAATTCATGAAATGTTTCACTTACTTAGTTTATTTTACCTAAGTTAAACTATATCACCCAAGATTTTTAACCATGATCACCATACTAATGAAATTTAAACTTGTTAATTTTAAATCTCCATTATATGATGATTTTTAAATATTATAGCCAAAGTATACAAATTATAAGGGTTATAACCTTATACACTAATGTACTCTTTTTGGGAAAATGCACACATGCATGATTAGCTCATTTGACCACCTTAGTTTAAGTTATTAAAATCCAATTCAAGTTTTAAGAAATTATATCTAAGTCTTTTACTATAATGAGGTTCACATTATGTAAAATCTACTAATATAAGGCCTATATCATTAAGTAAAAGTGGTCACTTAGTAAAAATTCATGCATGCATGTAGAAGTCTCATTATCTCATATTTAATTCAAATCATGGGTGTTATTATAATCTCCCACTTCATTTGAAAAAGACTTAGATTCAGCCGCACCTAGTACACCCTTCCCCTTAGTTTCGCTGATTAAGATCAGTGTTTTAATGGTCTAGGGTTCGGCCACATGGTTCGGCAAAAAGGAGGCTTCGGCGGTTAGTAGGTTTGTTTGGCAATAAGGGTTCGCTGGTCCAGCTCATAGGGTTTGGTGGTGCAAGGCTTATCCCAAAGGTTCGGCTAATCCAGGAAAACCCATAGGTTCGGCTGGCAGCATAGGGGTTCGGCCATGCAGGAGAGGTTCGTGACCCGCTGGAGGTTCGTGAACCTTGGTTCGTCTACACAGGTTCGTGGATTAGGTTCGGCTAGTCAACTAGGGTTTGCATGGGAAAATAGGTTCGGTCCCTGAGAGGTTTGTGGCCATGCAGGGTTTGCCCTAGGGTTCGCTAGCCAACAAGGTTCGGCCCTCAAGGTTCGCTCCATCCCATGGTTCGCCCAAAGGTTCGGCTCCTAAACAGGGTTCGTGGGGCTGTAGTTTGTCCATTGAAGAAGGTTCGGCTAGAACCCTACAGGTTCGGCTACCTGCTTCTCGTGCTATCTACCTGTTCATCATATTGTTCTTCGAGTTTCTTCAACAACAGTATCATTCATGGTTTCCTCATGCTCATACAAGTGTGTTTTAGGGTTTTAAAATGTAAAATCGTTTAAAGAGATGCCATACTAACCGATTTTATACATGGATCAAAACCAAAAGGTAAAATAGACTATTTACCTTCAAATCATGATCAAACTCTGGATTTCTTCGTATCTTCTCGATCCCCTCGATCACACGGTCGTTTTGGCTCCAAGATCTCGCGAATCCGTTAAGTAACGAGCGAGAAAAGCTAGAGAGAAGTTAAAGAGAGAAGTGGGTGACAAAACCTTAAGTTTAGAGAGAGAGAGGAGATGTGAAAATGAGGGAGAAGGAAGAAATATTCTTTCTTATATCGCGTATCATCTCCACGTTCTCGGTTTCGTTTTTATCGCGACAAAATTATTGAAAATGCTCAGTTTTGCTCATAACATATATTTAAAACATAGTGTGTTTAAATATTCGTGTTTCGTTTAATAAAATGATTTTAAATAAAGTTGTTTAAATAAAATGCTTTCGACCACTTTCGTTAAATTATTTATTTAATTAAAATAATCCGTTCGTTTTTGTTTTAGGTTGTAATTCCTAATAAACGTTTTAAATTTCTATTTATTAATTTAATATCGTTAAATATTATTTAATTATCTCGTCGAAACTCATTCATCGTCACCTTTACGAATCCAACGCTCGTAACGTATTTCGATTCGATTTACTATTTATGGAATACCGTTTCAGAATTATAATACCTAATAATTATATTCGTGTGAATCATCACCCACGCGAATACATTATTAAGTTATTATTTTTGAAATAACATTCACGTTTAATTTATAATCATAACCTCACCATCACGTAATCAGTTCTAATATCGTTTTCATTATTTTATTATATTTAATATTATAATTTTCCAATTCCAAAACCCACTAAACCATATCACTGACACATCCATGATTGACCGAAATATGCATATGTATAGGGCATATGCAGGGGTAGATCGCAACCTCCCCAACACCGTCCCACCGCTATTTCGATAAACCATGACCATGTGTCCATGACTATGTTTAGCAACCAAACAATAACCCTATCCAAATTCCTTTCCATTCCGGACCACAATACAAAATATGTGAATTCAACTGCGATAAACTCTCTGGTTCTGTTTAGTTGTGTTTCAAACTAGACTTCCCAGGGTTTATGCATACAATAATATGTTCTCAATATGTATACCAATATCAGTAATATCATCCAATAATTTATCGTCTTTAATAATTATCATATCAGATCGTAACAGTACAGTTAAACATGTACAGACAACCTGAAGTACAGTGATGTTACACAAGCCTTTCCAAGGGGATACCTTGAGAAGAACTAGATCACCAATTTGAAATTCTAGGGGTTTTCGACGATTGTCGGCATAACTCTTTTGTCAGCTTCTCGCTACGCTAAGATTATCACGGATATGAATGATCTTATCAGATGTTTCTTGAATTAATTCAGGACCAGTGATTTGTGCTTCACCAATCTCACTCCAACAAATAGGTAATCGGCATTTACGGCCATACAAAGCTTAAAAAGGTGCCATGTACATTTTATCTGCCCCAAATACTGTCATGCCCACTAGATGTTCGACGAAGTTTAGTTATAAAGTCCATGGATATACCTTCCCATTTCCACACGGGAATTTCAGGTTGTTCAAGTAATCCAGATGGACGTTGATGTTCAGCTTTAACTTTCAAGCAAGTAAGATATTTTGAGACATAACAAGCAATGTCCTTTTTTATACCAGGCCACCAATACTGGTTTCAGATACCTTTGTACATTTTATCTGCCCCTAGATGCACATAATAACAAGTCTTATGAGCCTCGTTCAAAAGAAGAGTGCGAAGAT
Organism: Mikania micrantha; assembly: GCA_009363875.1. Taxonomy (NCBI): domain Eukaryota; kingdom Viridiplantae; phylum Streptophyta; class Magnoliopsida; order Asterales; family Asteraceae; genus Mikania; species Mikania micrantha. The sequence goes on along the minus strand of CM018691.1, from coordinate 65,209,087 downwards.
TGCCTCGTTGAGGAACCCAAATACGATCAAGATAGTAAAGTAATCCATTGGGTTTAGTTTCAAGTTGCTGCTCGGCACCACATGCCATTTCTTCAGACATATGACCCTCGGTAATCGAGACATGTTGAGCTTCCAATATACGAGTTTGAATGTCACTTTGAATTTTTATACTATGGATTCTGACGGGTTCTTTACGACTTAAAGCATCGGCTACAACATTGGCTTTTCCAGGATGGTAGTGAATCTCGCAATCATAGTCGTTAAGTAATTCAACCCATCACCTTTGTCTCATATTGAGTTCTTTTTTATTGAATATATGTTGGAGACTTTTGTGGTCGGTGAACACAACACATTTAGTACCATAAAGGTAGTGCCTCCAAATTTTCAAAGCAAACACAACAGCACCCAGTATGAATTTTGAGTTGTCGTGACGCGTAAGCTATAACCTTGCCTCGTTGCATAAGCACGCAACCAAGTCCTTGATTAGAAGCCTCACAGTAGACCATGAAATCATCGTTTCCATCAGGTACAAAACATACAACTAAGTTAGCTAGTCTAATTGAACTTGCTAAGCTAAGTTGTACACAAGAACGATCAAAGAATTATGGGAAACAAGGGCACAGTAAAGGACTTAGAGTTAATTGAGTGGGATTAACTAAAGTCTAACATGTTAACCTTTGAATTCTCAAAATAAATTATGTTTTAATAAAAGGAAAATGATTTGTAAGATTTCTTAATTAAACTATTTTAAAATAAATTAATTGACTTTTAACCTAAAGATTTTAATTTAAAATGAGGTTTATTTAAGATGATTTACCTAAAAGACCTTGAATGTAATTAATATAAACCTTATATAAGTAAGGTTTAAACGGGAATATCTACGGGGTAATAGTTCGTTGGGATAGCTAGCATGGAATAGTTAGAGATACTAAGAAACACATTAGCAAAATCTAGGACACATAGTTGCACGCCGAGACCAAAACCCTAAATACGTCTATTATAAATACTTATAGTATTCGAATTCTCTTAAAACAACTCAGCTACAATTAACGAGCGCGCATTATCTGTTGTGAATCAATTCATAGCAACACAGGTGAGTTCATTGCCCCTTTTCTAAACATTTTTGTTTTACAATAATGTACCCTAGACTCCTGTCTAGGTAAACTAAATACAGATTACTTAATGAATTAATAAATTACTCTTATGAGTAAGACAATAATTCTAAATCAAACAATTATTCTATTAAAGTTCTAATTCAAAGGACCTAAATTAAGTGTGTGATCAAGAAAACTAAAACTAAAGATCAAATCCAAGGAATCTAAATTCAGTGTGTGTTCAAGTAAACTAAGGATCAAATTCAAAGAATCTAATTCAGTGTTGTAGCCATGGAAGTCTAAGGATCAAAATCACGGAAATCATATCCGTGTGTTAATCAAAGAACTAATGAATCAATAACGAACAATTCAAGGTGGATGTCAGTTGTATGCAGATCGACACCACGTGTTAACACACAAAAAGTCCCGGCATAAATAGTAGACTTTTATAGTCACGCTATATGGGCATAAATCAACGATCAAATGAATTCTAAAGAACAAAGGTGAACAAAGATCAAAGGATATCCTAAAGTCCCGACATGTACAGTAGACCTGAAGGTCAAGCTGATATGGGCACATCATGAAAGTCCCGACGCATACAGGTAGACTCATTTGGGTCATGCCTGATATGGGCCACGTGTGAGACGATACAACTTGGACGCCACCAACAACTAAGACTAATTGATTGAGTCAAATAAGACCCAATAATCATGTCTTAGTTGTATTTAAATACTTACTTATTCATTTAACTAAGCATTTAATATCATGTTTCTACAAATGCTATGGGTGATCATGAATGTATGACGAACTCAAGAAATCAGTAGAATTTAAATTTGTGGAACTCAAAATCTAATATGTCGATGGTGTGGAATGAAATGCTTAATTATCATTAACAACAATATACTATGTGGTTTGGTATGTGGTGGGATGTCGGCTGGGGCTTGTTCCCCTACGTATGCCCTATATATAAGCATATTTGACCGGATAGTATAGGTGGTTGTTAGTGAGGTTAAGGTTGTCATTTCGATTGATTAATGTTGACGAATTTACAGGTTATTCAAACGTTGTGAATCAAAGGTATGGGATGAAATGCTTAATTATCATTGACAACAATATGCTATGCGGTTCGGTATGTGGTGGGATGTCGGCTGGGGCTTGTTCCCCTACGCATGCCCTATATATAAGCATATTTGACCGGATAGTATAGGTGGTTGTTAGTGAGGTTAAGGTTGTCATTTCGATTGATTAATGTTGACGAATTTACAGGTTATTCAAACGTTGTGAATCAAAGGTATGGGATGAAACGCTTAATTATCATTGACAACAATATGCTATGTGGTGGGATGTCGGCTGGGGCTTGTTCCCCTACGTATGCCCTATATATAAGCATACTTGGCAGGATAGTATTGGTGGTTGTCGATGAGGTTAAGGTTGTCATTCGGACAGATTTATTCAAAATCATTTTTAAATAAAACATATGAACTCACCAACCATGTGTTGACTTGATCTTTTTGCTTGACTTCTTAGGTGACGAACATGTCTAAGTTAGAAGTCTAGACTTTTGGACTAGGATATCAGATAGCAGACTTAGTATTTTGGACTTGCATACTCTTTGAACATCATTATACTGAATATTTTGTATATCTTGTGCAGATACAAGATGGAAGTATTATGATGTTTTTAGTAGATTTACTTTGTTGAATTAAGAACAAGACTGATGTAATTTAACTAGTTAATTTTATTTTATTTAGCATTTTCTCATTATGTATCATGTGCAATGTAAACAATCTGATCACCACGATTATCATTCCCGATATCACGCCCCAGGACCTTTCCGCCCGACGGGACACACGATCCGGCCCGCCGGCTCGCGGTGTGACAGGTAGAGTTAAGATAGGAGTGTTGCACAACTTATGTTTAAGAGTTTGAAAAGCTTCCTCTTGTTGTGAACCCAAAACATAAGGTTTGTCCTTGTGTGTTAGACTCGTAAGAGATACAGCGATCTTAGAAAAATTGGCTATGAAACGACGATAATACCCAGCTAAGCCAAGAAACGAACAAACTTCAGTAGGAGTTTTAGGTGTATTACAATTTTTCACAGCCTCAATCTTTGCAGGATCAACATGGATGCCCTTTTCGTTTACTGTGTGCCCCAAAAATTGAACTTCTTTAAGCCAAAATTCACATTTAGAGAATTTAGCGTACAATTGTTCTTTCTTTAAGAGTTCCATAACCAAACGTAAGTGCATCTCATGTTCAGCTTTCGTTTTGGAATATATCAAAATGTCATCGATAAAAACGATAACGAATTTATCCAAGTATGGTTTACACACTCGGTTCATTAGATCCATGAACACAGCAGTTGCATTAGTCAAGCCAAAAGGCATAACCATAAACTCGTAATGACCATATCTTGTTCGAAACGCAATTTTTGGAATATCTTCGTCATTGACTCGAAGCTGATGATATCCCGATCTGAGATCAATCTTTGAGAAACAAGTTGCTCCTTGTAGTTGGTCAAATTAGTCATCAATCCTTGGCAACGGATAACGGTTCTTGACGGTGAGTTTGTTGAGCTCCCGATAATCGATACACATTCGGAATGAGCCATCTTTCTTTTTGACAAACAAGACAGGTGCTCCCCAAGGTGAAACACTTGGGAGAATGAATCCCTTATCGACTAACTCTTGAAATTGACTCGCGAGTTCTTGAATTCTGAAGGTGCAAGACGATAGGGTGATTTGGCTACAGGATTGGCACCAGGTACTAGATCGATTCTGAATTCAACTTGTCGAGCAGGAGGAAGACCAGGTAAAAATTCAGGAAATACTTCGGGAAAATCCCTAATAATAGGAATATCTTCAATCTTCTTTTCCTTGTCCTTCTTGTTCACGATGTGAGCTAGAAATGCCACATAGTTCTTACGCAGGTACTTTTGCGCGGCTGTACATGACATAAGCTTAAGCCCTCGAGTAGCTTTCTCGCCATAAACGTGTAGAGTATTGCCAGACGGAAGAGGAATACGAATATATTTTTCAGCACACACAATTTCAGCACGATTTTGAATTAACCAATCCATGCCTACTATGATGTCAAAGCTTCCAAGTTGCATAGGTATAAGGTCAATCAAGAAGGTATGCTCATTTAAGTTTAATTGAACCTCACGAATAACTGAATAAATCTTAATTGGACTTCCATCTGCTACTTCTACAGTGTAGGTGTTTTCTAATCTAGTATGATTCTTAGCAAGTAAAGGTTCAAACTCAAGGGATATAAAGCTTTTATCAGCACCCATATCAAAAAGAACAGAAGCATATTGGTTATCAACTAAGAACGTACCATTCACCACGTCGTTGTTATTTTGGGCTTCATTAGCATTGATGTTGAAAGCACGTCCACGAGGTGCTGGCACTCCCGCTTGTTGAGTTGCGAGTCTTGGACAAGTATTGCGAAGATGGTTTGGATCACCACAGTTGTAACAAGCTCTTCCTTGGATAAAAATGGGGGATTTTGAACCATGGCTCGATTATTTTGGTGGTTTTGGTTTTGTTGGATGGCAGGAAAAGCTTGGTTATTTTGTGATCAAGTGGTTCGGGAGGTGGTGTGCAAATGTCCATAACGCCCACAGTTGGTGCATAGGAGACATGGCACATTGGGTGGATGATGTAAACGACATGTATTGCACAAAGGCGACATGGCACAAAGGTTGGTTTCCCTTGCATTGGGACTTGGTTCAAAGGAGCAACTGTAGTTACAGCAAAGTTTCTAACTTTTCGTTTCTTGTTCTTGTTCTTGTTTGAAGGTTCAGCAGAGGTGGTTTTAGTTGGTTCAGTGGGGGTGGTTTTGGAAGATACGGTAGCAGTGGGTTCAGTGGTAGTCTTCCTAGCACCCTTCCTTATTAGAGTACCCGCCTTGACATGATTATTCGTCAAGGTTGCAGCTAGTCGGATCGCATCCTCAAGGGTTGTTGGATTCCTACCTAATACAGTGTCTTGGATCTGCATGGGTAACCCACCAACATATTTCTCAATGGCCCTAGATAAAGGAGTGACCATATGAGGTACCAGTAGACTAAGTTCATGGAAACGAGTGGTGTAATCAAGATTTTCACCACTATCTTGGGCAATATCCCAAAATTCAGCCTCTAGCTTCTTCATTTCATTCCTTGGGCAAAACTCCTCAGTCATAAGAGTCTTGACCTCAGCCCAAGTCAATGCCAAAGCAACCTCAGCTCCACGATTGCGTTTTTCTCCGTTCCACCAAGTCAAGGCCCTCTTCTGGAAGACACTCGTCCCACATTGAACACGAAGATCATCGGGACAACCACTGTTACGAAAAGTATTCTCGATACTTTCAAACCACTGTAATAAACCAGTGGCTCCCTCAGTTCCATTGAAAGTGACAGGTTTGCATGAATTGAAGTGTTTGAAGCTGCAATTATGGTTACCACCATTTTCACCATTCTCATTTTTTTTGCTGCATTGAGTTGAGTTACAAGGTTTGGTAAAACAATGGCCATCTGTTGAGTTACAAGTTGCGCAAGCTCTTCGTTCCTTTCACGACGACGAATTTCACGAAGAGAAGCCATTCTATGGAAATAAAACATAGAATATGGTAGATTTTTAGTTTTCAATGAGATAATTGATATGAATCACAAGATAGTTTAGGTAGGCCATATGGATTGTAACCAAGCTACGGTTACGTGCACTAATCAAAGTAATTCAAGTTTTATTTAACACTTGCATGAGACATGCTTTAGCCTATAAGTAACTACTCATCCCGAGGGTTCCCAGGAAAGCATAACTGGTCCAACGGTTGATTTGGATTTATACGAAACGCTTTCCTAGACAGAACACCCCAAGATACAGGTAATTACCATTCTAGATTGCACGTGTCTACAATTGTCATTTAAAACTCAAAGACTTTGACGACATTTTCATTTTTGAGTAGATAATAAGTCTAAGAATATCATCAAGTTTTGATAGTTGAAAGTTTCCTAATAATAGATCAAGAATAAGGTTAAAGATAGAAATAGAGATGATGAACACATAAGATCCTAGCTAACTTAGGTTATAGTCTAGGTCATGTCTAATAACCTAATTCCCTATAATCATGGCTCTGATACCAATCTGTCACACCCCAACCGACGGCGGAATACGTCGGGGCGCGAACGCGACTGTTCAATAGCTCATGATCAAACTAAAACATTTCATAATTAATGCAACAAAATTACATTGTCTTAAAAAACAAGTAAATAAATTCAAACAACCAACATTCAAATAAACCAAAAACTAGAGTTCAAAATATTCTTAAAGCTTCTAAAGTCCAAACATCTTATGTTTTCATCCCAAAGCTCACTAAGTTGCACCTGAAACATGATAAATTTGAAAAGGTCAACAACAAAAGTAGTTGGTGAGAATCATAAAGTTGACTCGATAAATAGTTTAATAGTTCAAAGTTTAATCGTGTATCATAAACATATCAATAGATAAGGCTTAATGTGGAAACATACATTAAACTATTGCAGATCAAACCTTAGTTAACCAAGTTAGGCATAGTAATACATACTATCCTTATAGTTCCAATAGTTCAAATTGTGCACAATAGTTCAAATTGTGCACAATAGTTCAAACAAACAAAGTTCAATAGTTCAATAGTTGGTAACTGAGTGATCACCGGTTGGGTGGAATGGTCTGTTCAATATCTATCATCACAACAGTCAGGCTAATATAGTTAATGATCAATGCAAGTTTCGAGGATAGTTCACATGGAGTTTGGGACACAAGCTCAAATCAAAAGATAAAGTTCACATATACAGATTGTTCAAATAGTTGAAGTTCATGTTTCATGTAGTTTGTGACACAAGCTCAAATCAAAATATGAAACTCACCTGGATAAGATAGCTAGATGGAGAGTTCAAGTAGTTGAGAATCCAAATTAGCGAGAAATGAATTCTCACAATGAACCTATAGTTATAAGTTCAAAGTCTTCTCAGTTCAACAAGTTCTAAATAAAGTTCTACGGTATTTTAGGTTCTAGACTTAGATTTTAAATGGATTTTGGGAGATCAACGCGAAGTTAAATGATTAGGTTAACAAAAGACGACGATGTTGTATATTTACTTATTCAAATAAGTTAAAGAAATAATGATATTAAATTCATAAGTTAATAACTTGAGAAATATTTAAAAGTTAAAGTATTATACAAAACAATTATATAAATTTCAAATTTAATTACTAAGTACAAAATCTTATGTTTATATGTTTAAATATAAAATTTTTAAATTAAGGTGTTTGCAAATAGATTTAAATAACATAAATTTATTTAAATACAAATATTTTCTGTTTCAAATTGTTATTTCAAAAATTAAAATTAATTTTTCTGAAATTTTATATAATTAGCAATATTGATTTATAATATTTATAATTCAAGTTATATAGCACTTTGTAGGTCTCAAACTGGATCAAGAACGGAGCTTTATCACTCAAATCATCACCAACAGACTCAAACAAGTGCGGAATCCATGCTAGAATCAAGAAAGCAAGTAGAAAAATGTAATCTTTGTATTAATACTGAAAGTTCGAGTACAGATGCCTCAATACGTCTAGAGACCAAATGTCTCGGGATTCCAACCTAAACTAGTACAAAATACGTCTATTTATACTAATCTAGGTGTACTCGAAGTTCTATACAAAATAACTTCAAGTACTCAAACACAATGAGTATTCGAACATGATGTACACGAAAGCAAATAAAAGGCTATCAAAATCTGGACTTCAATTCTTCCAAGGTTGACTTTGTCAGTCTTTATCTCGAAGTGGGCTCAACAAACTCCCCCTAGACTGGCGAAGTCAACCAATAGGAAGAGAGACAGAATGTGGTCCAACTCCTGCATAAAGCTTTAGCTCTATAGCGTATGCAACCGTGCGTGTATAGGGCTTAGCCTCTTCATCCCATCCGCCATACACTTTGATGGGAGACTCGTGTAGGCGCATCATATCTTCCTTTCCAAACTTCAGCAAGTCCATCGGATCCAAAATCATCTATATTTCATTGATGTCGTCTTTGTTCCTCAAGATGACTGCCGATAGAGTCTTCTCATTGAAATACCAAGACAAGAAATTTGCATGTGAGTTGTCAGGAGCTCGGTGAGAAACAGGAACGGCCTCTTCAGTGTGCGGAGGAGGGTACTTGTAGTACACCCAATACTTGTTTGTTTTTGGATCAATGATGCATTTTGAAACAAAACGCTCATCACTAGAAAATCTTTATCGCATTGATCCTTTAAAAACTTTGCAAATAGATCAGCTTGTTTGCCCTTTGACGGATTGAAGAACATAGCATTGTTGATGCTTCGAAGATCAAACTTTGGCATCGTGCAGAAATCCTGCGGCTTTCTGTAATACTCCACTTTGCCATTCATCCTCTTAACCAGGTAAAGGTTTCTCTTTTTGTCGTAGAGCCAGCAGCAGATATTAGACCTATCATTGCGTACGGCAAACAATGATCGGTCATCTGAGATGAATGTGTGCTCTAGAAGTTCTACGTTCATTTCTCCCATCCAGGTGGCTTTGACTTCTGGAGGCGCAGGGGTCCAATCTTTCTGCTTTTCGAACCAACTATTGATCACTGTCCCCAATGGAGGAATCTCTTTGCCATCTGAATCGATATACTTGTGAGCATACAAGTAATCCACATATGGATCTTTGGCAACATCGGCGATGACGGCATTTTCTGGTCCTTCCTGTTGATTAACCTCTTCACCAGGCCCTTCAAAATCAAAATCCTCGGGCAAATCATTGAACCAACTATCAAGACCAGCTCCTGCGGCTTCATCCGGTTGCACACAATCTCCAAAAAGGATATCGTCTGGAATATCTCCAAAAAGATCATCATAGTCACTCGTGGGCTTTCCTGATGAGGATGGATTTCCAGTGTCTCCTCCTTGATCTTTATCTTCTAGAGGCCCTTGATCCTTTTTGTTAGAGGAGTCTTTTTCTTTCTCATCTCCACCATCATCATCATCATTGTCATCATCACTATCATCACTGTCATCATTTTCTTTGTCGTCATCATCTGAGTCTGGGACTTTGATTCCTTTTAGCCTGTCGATTTCCTTGTCCATCTCATGGTTTTCCATAGAAAGAAATCTGATGAACTTCCTGTGCATCTTGAGTTGTCCTTGAAACTTATTCAGTCTGTCAGCGATTTTGAGCATTCCATCCTGCATTATCCGAATGTTAGCATCCTTCTCTTCAGCTTCCTTCTCAAGCAGGAAAACTCTGTCTTGTAGACTCTCGAGATTGACAGGCACTCCTTTTTGGCTCATAGGGAGACTCTGTGTGCAAGGGAGATTTTCCCTTGTCACTTTGTGAATGAGGAGGTGATGAAGAAGTGTCACTGCGAGGAATGGAAGTGCTAGAAGGAGACAGTTGGGAACGAGCAGGAATCTTGATGAGTAGCTTGGGTTTGGCTGGTTTGGTTGGTGATTTTCGTTGTGAAGGTGGCTTGGGTTGTGTAGGTGACTTGGGTTGTGTAGATGGCTTGGGTTGTGTAGGTGGAGGTGATAGAATCGACGCAGCTGAGGAGAATGATAAGTCAGAAAACATCTTCTACAGTCTGGGATCTCTGGTCCGCTTGGACATCGTCTTCTGCCTCTTCCACTTTGGTGATGATTCAGGAGTTGGAGTGTAATCAACATCATGTGCTTCCTCTATTTATTCTCTTGTTGGAGGAGGCTTTTCAGCAACAAAGTCCTCACTTGATGAGGAGGAAGGCTCAGATAGATGTTCCTCTACAGTCGTGCCAGTCTGTGTGCCCATAGGAATGTCATGTTCCTCAGCAACAAATGCAACAGGAGTACCTTGACCTTCAACTACATTTTCCTCTCCCACGAAACGTCCAAACATGATCAATGGTCTCTCCCCAATGTATTGCTTCTTCCCTCGTTTATTCATCTTCATGTATCCAAAGATGTCGTCTCGCATTCTCTTGATCTCCAGAGTACCAAGTGTGGGAGTCAGAGAAGAATATCTTTTGTTGATGACGATCTGCAGAAACCAAGGGAAAGCTAGAAACCATTCCTTCCTTCTTCCTTTGATGTTAGAGTGCATATCAAGGAAGATCATCTTTGAGAAGTTGAAGTCAAATCCAAGCGCTAAGGCTTCCAGACAAAAACTGAGAGTCTGGTTGAGAACGTCATATCCTCCTTTCCTTCCGGAGAGGCACTGAGTGACCACGTGTGCCAAGTATCTCCAGTAAGGATATAGCAATTTCTTCTCGGTTGGAGGATAGGCACCTTCGTGTCCCATCTGATACACGGTCCTGTTCACCAGCTCTTGATCCAACTCTACAGGGTCATCAGCTTTATCTCCAAATTGCAGACATTCCCGGAGAATCTGCTCTGTGATGACAATAGGTTGACCCTGAACCTTTCCAACAATGCTAAGCGTCCCAAGTGCATCAGTGTGTTCTTCTACAGTGCTCCAGAAGCCTCTAATAAAATCAGTCACTATCGAGGGGTGCTCTATGATGGCATAGTTGACTGGTGAAAGGATCAGCCCAGCAACCATACTCCTATACTTCGAGTGTTTCTCTGGTTGGTCCCCAAGAAAAGTGGTCATATTATGGTCAGGTTCAATGCGTAGATCATCCATCTGAAAAGAAAACAGATCAAGTCATTTCAAGATCGTATGACCAAAAATGTTCTAAGTTCAAAGGAGTTTGCGAAAGTTTTTGTGTGTTCTCGAAATCACAGTCGTATTCGAACAAAGGGGCTATTCGAAACGGTTGATGTATACGAAATTAGTCATACACGAAGAATAGGCTGTACACGAAACTAGGTGTACACAAAAAATAGAAGTCACATGTTGTATTTGAAGTATAGGTTGTACACGAAGTACAGGCTGTACACGAAGTACATGCTGTACACGAAATTTGCTTGTATTCGAAATGTTAAATTTCGAGAACACAAGAAACCTTCACAAGTTCATCAATTTTTCTCCTTAGAACTTTTAATTTCGTTTGAAATACTCTGAATCAATAGGCGACCGACATATCCAAGAATCGCCTGTCAATCTTAAGTCTTTCGAGGTCAATTGACACAAAAACCCTCTGTGGACGAACTTCGTGTATTCGAAATCGATTTTGACCTATATCTTTCAAATTTGTGGTCAAAACTTGATGAAAGTTCATACCTAGGGTCACCTATAGTTGATCTACAAGATTGTCGGAGTGGTTTTATGAAATCGGGTCTAAAAACTGAGATCGCCTTTGTGAGCAAAATCTGTACTCGAAGGACTGGATGCAACTGGTACTCGAAATTGAATTCACTTTGGCTATATATAGCCGTTATTTCGAGTACGTGTCTTTCGTGTAATCAATTTCGAGCACACACACATATTTATTCTGAAAAATTCGAACTTTCTAAAAATAAAGATGAAAATAAAATAAATTAAAAATAAAATAAAATAAAATAAAATTAATCTTGGAAGCTTTGGACAAATTTAAGGTTTAGTCGGGTCCATTTCGTGGGGCGCAACTTTTAAACAACTATACCCCACCAATGATTTCCACTCGTTAATCCATAACTTAAAAATAAGACATATGATCAAGGTTTTTGTGAAAATATCTTATGGGAAATTTGTGAGCAGTCAGACTGTAAAACTAGATTAACATGCAACCTATCAATTTTGTAAAATCTTTTGTTTCAAACTTTGATTGTGTTTCAACGAATTTAAAATGTTTTGACAGAGTTTCAGGTGAGAAAAGAAAAGAACAGATCTATTAGATTAGAATCAAGAACAAGAAGGGGTTCTATCATCTTGTGCTCATTGGCATCTTTTATTTACTGATCTGCAGACACATTGGCCTTAACGTCACACATCCAGGTCTTTGCTTACGCAAAACAAAGGAGGCTTCAGTAGATATTTCCCGCTCTTTGTTTACACAAAACATAGGAAATACCCGAGTTTTTCAAAATATTTCAAGTTTATTGAAACACAATCTTGTTTTGACTCAAGGACTTAAACAAAAAGTCAAATAGTTGTCACATATTTCTAGTTATCTTAATGATCACAACTTCGCACTTATTTATTTATATATATATATATATATTATTTAATTTGATCAAGTCTGGTTCTTTCATTTGGAAAACTTGCTTTAACTTCTTAGTGCATAATAGATATTCAAAGTTGTTATTCTTTTAGAAATTTTATTAAGATAGTGAAATTTTGATCCTCAGAAATTATTTCACTTCCCAATTGAACAACTATTCTTTTGCTTGTCCAAACAAAATCTTTTTGTATTTTCTTAAGTTTCTGAAAAATATAAGATCTTTTTGTATTTTCTTAAGTTTTTGAAAAATATAAAATCTTTTTGTATTTTCTTAAATCTTACTCCCCCTAAACTTTGTAGATCATCTTAGACTAACTCAAAAACCGAAAATCTTTTTGTTGTTTTTGTAAATTTTCTCCCCCTAAATTTGTCATCTAGAATTAAAACAAAATAAGACACAAATTTTAACGTATTTACAAAAGCTGTTTTTAGTTAAAGCTTATTAGTTTGAGAGAGTCAAGCAAGTGATGAAAGCGTGCTGTGTCGAACGGTTTTGTGAAAAGATCCGCCAGATTATCATATGTATGGACCTTTTCAAGATGAACGAGTTTCCGTTCGAAACAGTCACGGATGAAGTGAATCTGGATGTCAATATGTTTAGTTTTGGAGTGTTGTACCGGTTTTTTAACGATCTGAAGGGCGGCTTCATTGTCACAATAAATAGGAGAGTCAAGAAAATTCAAACCGTAATCAAGGAGCTGCTATTGCATCCATATAACCTGAGAGCAACAATTGGAGGCTGCAACATATTCAGCTTCTGCGGGAGATGTAGATATGGTAGTCTGTTTCTTGCACTGCCATGAGACAAGACGATCTCCCAAATATTGACACCCACCAGTGGTTGACTTCCTGTCTAAGTTGCATCCACCAAAGTCACTGTCTAAGTATGCAAATAAATGACACTCAGAGTTCTTTGGGTACCACCGACCGAGACTAGGCTTCCTGACAAGATACCGAAAGATTCTCTTGACAGTTATACGGTGAGAGGCCTTCGGATTCGCCTGATATCTGGCACACTGACAAACTGAAAACATAATGTCTGGACGACTAGCAGTCAGATACATCTGAGAACCAATCATCGAGCGATAGAGGTGTTGATCAACATCTTCACCATCCAAATCCGAAGTTAAGATAGGACAAGCAGCCATAGGAGTGGATGCTGGTTTTGAATCCATCATTTTGAACTTGGTCAAAATATCCGTAACATACTTCCCTTGATGAATCAGCACACCCTTTGGATCTTGCTTCACCTGAAGACCCAGAAAGAATGTCATTTCTCCCCTTCGCACTCATCTCAAACTTCTTCTTCATTACCCCTTCAAATTCCTTGCACAATGTCGAGCTCGTGGAACCAAATATAATATCGTCTACGTATATTTGGACGAGAATTAGGTCATCCTTACCCTTGCGAACGAACAAAATCTGATCGATGGCTCCACGGGTATATCCATTTGCAAGCAAGTGATTAGTAAGTGTATCATACCATGCTCGCGGTGCTTGATGAAGACCATAAAGAGCTTTGTCTAACTTGTAGACATGGTCTGGATACTGAGAATCTTCAAAACCTGGGGGTTGGCACACATAGATTTCTTCCTTTACCTTTCCATACAGGAAAGCGGTCTTCACATCCATCTGATACACCGTGAAGTTCATGTAGGAGGCATAGGCCAAGAAGATCCGTATGGCTTCAAGTCTTGCGACTGGTGCAAAGACTTCCTCATAATCTATCTCCTCCTGTTGGTAGAAGCCCTGAACTACCAATAGTGCTTTGTTTCTGATAATAACTCCTGAGTCGTCTCTTTTGTTTCTGAAAACCCATATGGTCCCTATAGGCAACTTTCCTTTGGGTAGAGGAACCAGATTCCACACCTTGAGTTTCTGAAACTGCATCAGCTCCTCTTGCATTGCTTCAACCCAGCTAGACTCTTTGAGAGCCATCTTTACGTTCTTGGGCTCGACCTGCGAAATGAGACAAGAATACAAGCAAGAATTAATCGGACCTATTTGACTTCTGGTGATTGTCTCTTCAGGCAAGAGTTTCTGAGCTGGAATAGATCGGCTCCGAGTGATAACGCCTTCTGAGAGAGGTCCAATAATATTTTCTACTGGATGATTCTTGTTGATACTGAGTGTCGGCACTTCTTCCATAGCTAGATTGTCTAGCAAATTGCTGATATTGTTCACTTGATCTTCACTGGAGGAAGAGATGTTGTCGACAGGAGGAGTATCACTTGCTTCGGCTCCATGATCCACGCAATGTTCCTCAGGAATGCTATCTGAGAACAGTGGATTATCAAAAGTTTGGTGGGAGGAAGATGAAACTTGATCTGTTTCTGGAAGTGGCTGAACAGACTGAGAAATTTCTGGATCTGATGGTAGAACTTCATGTAGCGGAGTTGGTTGATCTGGAGGAGCACGATTGTACATACCAGGAGGGTCAACTGACAGAAGCTTGGGATCATAAGGAACATAGTCAACTCTATAGTCTACATCATCACCTTTGTAGAAATTATCAGTTTGCTCAAATGATCATGCGCTCTCGTATGTAGTGTCGAAGGGCCTAAAAGTATAATCATACTCAAATAGCCAGTTTGGACCAGAACCGGCGTCTGTAGAGTTCATCTCTAGCCAATCGATATAATACGATTCCACGATCATCTGAGTCTTCTTGTTGTAGACCCTGTAAGCTGCCTTCTCGGATGAATATACCACAAAATAACATTCATCAGCCTTGTCATCAAACTTGTGGTTTGGCTCTGTATGAAGAAGCATGCAAGGGCATCCAAAAGACTTGAAGTGACCAACTTTAGGCTTTTGATTGAAGAAAATCTCGTACGGAGTCTTCTGATGGCGCTTGTTCAGGAGAGCCTGATTTTGAACATAGCAAGCTGGGTTAACAGCTTCGGCCCAGAAGAAAATTGGCAGCTTCGATTCCGACAGCATGGTTCGTGCAGCCTCAATAAGCATTATGTTCCTCCTTTCAGCAACTCCATTTTGCTGCGGTGTTCTAGCTGCACTGTACTGTCGAGCAATCCCCTTCTCATCGCAGAAATCAATGAGAGCCTGATTTCTAAATTTTGTGCCATTGTCGGTTCTGATCACCTTAGCCTTCTAGTTCTTCTGATTTTCAATCAAGGTGATAAACTTCTTCAGAATCTCTGGTGTCTCATCCTTCTTGGCCAGAAAGAACACCCAAGTAAATCTGGAATAATCATCTGTCACCACCAGACAGTATGATTTCTTCCCAATACTCATAACATTAACTGGTCCAAAGAGATCCATATGAAGAAGTTGCAGAATCGATGATATAGAATTGAATAGCTTAGGCTTGTGGGGTCTCTTATGTTGCTTCCCCTTTACGCATGCGATGCATTTCTCAATGGTAGAGAAGTCCTTAGAAGGCAAGCCAATCACGTGATATCCCTTGGCAAGTCTGTTGAGATTCTTCAGATTTACGTGACCCAGTCGACGGTGCCATAGCAGACAGTCATGCCCTGATGCCTTTGAAAACAAACAAGTGTTCTCAGTAAATGAGTCTGAATTCATGTTAATGATGTAAGCATTGTTGATCCTTGGAGTTCTCATCAGAATCCACTTCTCAGGTACAACAAAACCAGGCTTCAAAATAAGACACTCCTTGTTTGTGAAGTGTGTGGAAAAATTCTTGTCACAAATCTAAGAAACACTCAAGAGACTGTGATTGAGCTCTTCAACATAGTACACGTCTTCAAAACTAAGAGTTCCATTGGTGACCGTGCCTTTCATGCTTATCCTTCCTCCCTTGTCTCCCGCAGATGATACATATCCTCCATTGAATGGTGTAACTTCATGTAACTAAGAGAAATCCCCAGTCATATGCCGGGAGCAGCCACTGTCTACATACCAAACATTTTTAAGCTTATTTGGCCGTCCCTGCATTTTACACACAATCAATGAGAGATAGGTACCCAAACCATAACAGGTTTAGGCACAGGAGAGATAATGGGTTCTTTATTGTGAACCCCTTTTGATTTAACTGTTTTGCCCTTATCAATTTTTGATCTTGCACCACTGCCATGGTTGACTGGTTTTAATGGGGTTCTCACAGTTGGATCACGTCTCCAATATGACCTGTTTTTAACTTTTGAAAAGTTTGAATTTTGTTTTTGAAAACCAAAGTGATGATGTTTAGACGACTTTGTCCTTTTGGCAGTGGATTGCTTTTGAAATTCTTTCTAAGGATTCACCCTAGGCTTTGAGGATTGGTTAGTCCTCGTTGATTTGATAGAGGGTTTAGCCTTGGGTGTGACCTTCTGATTCTTTCCATAAAAGAATTCAGTAGGTCTGTGCAGACAATTTCTGGTAATGTGGCCTAGTCTACCACAAACAAAACAACATATCTTCTCATGAAATTCCTTAGGGTCAAAGGGTTTCACATCACAGTCACTGTGACTAGAAGAGGAGCTTGTAGAGGCTTGTTCCAATGACCTTGTTGGAACAAAAAGTTCACAGTTAGGGTTTAACTTTGAACCCTCCTCTTTGGTGACTGTGGAATGACCCTTGAACTCATGATGTAAACGCGAAGATATTGTTTCCAAAATAACATTCTTCTTAACAAAAGTTGATTTAAAGTTTTTAGACATCTCATTTGTTTTAATTTTAAATTCATCAAATTTTCCAACAAAATCAGTGTTTGAAATAAAAGATGATGTTCCAAAAGATGTTGAACAATCTGTGCTCTTCTCAGCACTTCTTTCTTCAGTCTTCCCCCTCATACCTGCTATGTTTAAACTATCTGCACACATCTCAGAATCATCAGAAATATTGGGACTGGCCTCAATGAGATATGCTGTCAATGAAACTGGTTTGTTAGAACCAGTGCTGAAATCAAACCTTCGGTCAGATTTCAACAACAGATCATCAACAGATGTGTTGATATTGGGCATGATTGTGTAATTATGGTTGAAAGGTGGTTCGCACTCCTTAAAACCTAAGCCTTTACCCCTCTTTTCCCTGTATCGTATGCTTACCATATCTTCCAAAACTTTGCTTGAATAATCATATTTTTCACATTTTACTGAAGTTTTAGAAAGTTGAGTTTTAACTTGGTCCAACTCTAAGGTGAGTTCATCGATTTTGCGTCTAGCAACACGATAGTTGGACTCTTTATCACTTAAAAGTTCTTTAAGCCTTGCCACATCCCGACCCTCGGCTTCAAGTTTCCTTTTAAAAAGTCCTTCATTTTTAAGAAATTCCGAGTTAAAGTATTTAAGTTTGGTTACTTCCTTGATTAGATATTCATTAAGTGACCTATACTTAAACACTTTATCTATGCAAGAGGTAGAGCGAAGATTTCCAGTTACCTCCTTTTGCTTGTCATCCACCTCAGCCATGAAAGCGTGACTCAGAGTTAGCTCCAATTCCTGCACCTGATCACTCCAATCATAGGAGTCAGTTTCTTGAGTAACCAGTGCTTTAGACGTGCTGGCACTTCCTCCAGCAGCAGCAGTTACAGATTTCTCTTCATGCTTCTTCTCTCCTTCCTTAGTCACTTTTGGCTGCTTGCATTCCCTGGCAAAGTGACCCGGTTGATCACAGTTGTAACATCGCAGCTTTGACTTATCAAATCCAAGCTTCTTTCCCGGGTTGTTTCCAAAGCCATTCCTTCCATACCGTTTGATAAACTTCTTTGCCCGAAACACAGCCATTGCCATCTACCACGAGATATCCATCTCCTCAACATCTGCTGGATTTATCTGCTCTAGATTATCCTGAGTAAGGTTGGTAGGTGCTAATTCTCCAGCTATGAATGCATTGTAACTGTTCATAAAACCTTTAAACAGTAGCAGATTTTCTTCACTCTCTGGACTTATCTTGGATACTGAACCAACTTGTCCAGATGATAGGAATGCAGTCTCAAAAGGAATTGACTTAGATGTAGGAGTTTGATAGTGCTGCATCCCTGAGGCTTGGAGATTTATAGCTGATAGAAGAGCAGAGTTTTCTGACACAGGTGCGATGCCCATGGAGCTGGCATGATTCAGTGCTCTCTGTTTATCATCCATATCATAAGAATTGATGATAGAGATCAGTTCACTCAGGGAGGTCTTGTACATATCCTTTGTCCTTTTGATTGTAGTACAATTCGAATTCCAAGTGTAAGGTAGTGAGTTCAGGAGCTTCTTGTTCACTTTTCCTTTGGTCATTTCGATCCCAGAACTTGTCATCTTGGTCATAAGATGAGTGAATATGTTTAGCTGTGCTTCAAGGGACTCTCCTTTGATATGATTGAACATGTTAAACCTCTGTCTTAGCATATCCTTGTGACTTTCTCGCATGTCTTCATTGCCTTCAAATCGTTCAACCAAAGCATTCCACAATTCCTTTGCTGTCTTGTGTTCTTTAAAACCATGAGTTACATCAGTCGAGAGAGCCATTGTGATAGATGCATAAGCCTTTTCATCCTTTTCCATCATCAAGATATCATTGTCTGTGTACAATTCAGGATCTTTAGGAACAAGAGGACCGTTTATCTCACTTTGATATGATGGCACAAAAGGACCTTCTTCATTTGACCTCCAAAGTTTCGGATCAGTATACTTGATAAAGGATTGAAATCTGAACTTCCAATCTTGAAAGTTGTCTCCCGACACGAGCCTAGGTGGCTTAGTTCCTATGCCGATCTCATTGTCCAGATTGAGTAGGTTACAAATTGGTCAGATTCTTAGATGCCATGGCTGATGAGAAAAATTTCTAAGTGTAGTTCACGAAATCCCAGTGGAGCTGATTACCAAACACTACTCGAAGTCCATAGCATACACGAAATCCCAGTTTAACAGAAAACCTGTACTCGTATTCACTTCTGTTCTCGAAGTTCCCTCTGTACTCAAAGATCTTGATTGTAATCGAAATCCCTGTATTCGAAATACCTATACTCGAAGATCTCTTGTATTCGAATACACCACCACTATGTAGTCGAATCTTGGATAATAATTCAGGCACTCTAATTGTACTCGAGATAGCTTGAACTCGAAAATTTTGAACTCGAAAATACTTAAGAAAATTTTATAAAAATATTTCTTAAGATCTGGAGTCCCAAATTTACACAGCAGCTAGGTGGAGTAGAGTAGAATGATTAATCAATAAACTTGCTTGAAAAAGGTACTACCTTGATGACGAATAGAGCACTCAGGCTCTGATACCACTTGTAGGTCTCAAACCGGATCAAGAACTGAGCTTTATCACTCAAATCATCACCAACAGACTCTAACAAGTGCGGAATCCATGCTAGAATCAAGAAAGCAAGTAGAAAAATGTAATATTTGTATTAATACTGAAAGTTCGATTACAGATGTCTCAATACATCTAGAGAGAAAATGTCTCTGGATTCCAACCTAAACTAGTACAAAATACGTCTGTTTATACTAATCTAGGTGTACTCGAAGTTCTATACAAAATAACTTCGAGTACTCGAACACAATGAGTATTCGAACCTGATGTACACAAAAGCAAATAAAAGGCTATCAAAATCTGGACTTCAATTCTTCCAAGGTTGACTTTGTCAGTCTTTATCTCGAAGTGGGCTCAACACATTTTTACTCAAACAAAATATTTTTATTCAAACCAAAATATGTCTTAGTTGGTTTTAATCTAAATAGCTTATGTAAAAGTTTTCAGAATTTTTCAATATAATTTAATATTTTTAATAAGTTATTTATTCAGTTTTATAATGGTTTTTAAATCAAGATAAATGCATGAAAATTAAAATAAAAATTTAAACAAGTTTAAAAATGTTCAAGAAAGTCTGTGTAATTTTTACAGAATTTTTATAGAAGTTTAAGTTTTTTTAGTAAATATTTTAAACAGATTAATAATACTTTTAAATTATTTTAAATAGTTTTGCTGCATAACAATAGTTATAAAAATTTAGACAGGTTTAGTTGAGTTCCAGAAATGTTATATAATTTTTGTAGAATTTTAAAAATAGTTTTGATGTGTTTTCGTGATTTAAATATGTATTTTTTTAAACATAAAATATCAGTTTTTACTATTTAACAAAATTAGTCTCTTTTCCAAAAATTTTTCTGGGTTTGTAGAATAGTTTCAAAGATTTTATAAAATTTTTATAAAATTTTTCAGAATTTTTAAATGGTTTAAAATGATTAAAAATAATAAAATGTAAAAAAAAACGGTTTAAGATGCCGGGTTTAGGTCTCAAACCTGAGACCTCCTGTTCCAACCCGCGCGCTCTAACCAGTCGACCAACCTTCAATTTCTTGATGAATTCTGAATCAAATTAAACTTATGTTAAAAAAGTCAATTTCACCCAAATCCATATAAACCCTAGTTTCTAAATCGATCCAACGAATGTTTAATCACATAAATTGATAGAGGGCTTTTGTTCTATCTTGAAAACCGATCCTAGGAGTGTATTTACTTACTTTATTTGGTTGAGTTTTCATCGAGTTCGAGTTTGTGGAAGTTCCGGCCGTTCTTAACGTTCTTAGAGTGATTCCCGATTGCAGAGCGATTGTTAGAGGACTTGGAGGTTACGGTTAGTTTTGTATGATCAAAATGAAGAAAACCCCTATGAATAATGGGGTTAAATATAACCGAAAGGTCGGGTTTCAATTCGAGTTAATGTCATGTTTAAGCGATAATCAATTTCGATTTAAACGTGTTAATGATGAGGTTTTAATGATCTAGACACGTTGTAATCTCGATTTGGGTCATGAAACGATAAAAACCCGATAAAATGGAACTTAAAAACCGAGTTTTGGGGCTTGGCCGGAGGTTTGCCGGTTTCAGGTGGCTTGGCCGGAATTTGGAATCAGGAAAGTGGGCTGGACGAGGGGGGGTTAAGGTTTGGGAAATTGCATTCTTGGCCCTTGTAGTTTATATTTTAGAGATTTTTTTGGTGTAAAACTTTTATAACTTCTTATAAACTTTGATTTTTATTCATTTTCTTTTCAATTCTATTTTTGTACTTTTATTTTTTTATAAAACTTAATTAATTTATTAATACTTATTCATAGAAAGTATATAATACACTTATATATACACATACAAATACATATACGCATGTCTTGCGACATGATCAAACCGAGATAAATTCCACGTTTTTATTTATTAACGTTCGCCATAATTACAAGTCGGATATCATCGTCATAAAAATGATGAGAAAATTGTGGATATTACACAAATCTGTCAATCGAACATGTGAAGACCTTGTACATATGTCAGATTTTCTTTGATGTTGAAGATATGGAGCAGGCGCTGCAGTTTATGTGAGTCATCCGGCTATGCGTTGCGTTTGATATTCATGCCGGCTCTGACTGTAAAGCTCTTTCAGAGAAGTTTTTGCAGACAATTGCTGATAATTAGAGAACTAGGTCAAAGGGGGAGTTTGTTGATGCATGATATGTCCCTAGTTCTATATATTGCTTGCTTTTGATTGTACAAAGTTTATATTAGTAATGAAATCGGATATTCTATATTGTTCGTTTGTGTTTATTCAAGTTTAATATGTTTGACTTTGACTTTATTTATCAAACAGACCCATTCGTGCGAATGATATCTACGAAATGAGTTCATTCGGACGAATGAACGCTAGCGAATGACTGAGACGAACGAATGAGTCACTCGCATGACTCATTCGGTTGTATGGCTCATTCGGCTGAACCATTCGCCCGGATGAGTGTTTCGCACAACTCATTCGTCCGAATGAGTACAACCTATATATACCACTGCAAATAGAATGTTTTCAGCTTTTTCTGACCTTTGAACATTCCCTGTCAAATCCCTAGGTTTTCAGAGTCGCCACCCCTCTTCCAAGTTCGTTTTCATCCCCGTGGTGTTCGCTTTCGATCAAAACGTTGACTTCTCATCATCGGATTGCCATGGGGCTTATTGATTTCGATTGGAAAACCCTCGAATAGGATTCCGCACTATTCGAGGGCCTGCCGAGCAGAATCCGCAAGGAACCGAGTGGTTTCCAAGGTCCTTCACATATAACATTCGATATGCATTTTGTTCAATTATTTTTCGTGCTTGTGCTTAAAACTTGTGAAGCTCACCAACATTATAGTTGACATATTATTTTAACATGTCTCAGGTGAAAATGCAACTTAAGCATGCTAAGAGCTTGGATTTATATTATTAGTTTTCTTATGTTCAGACTTTAAATTTTGCACTTAAAATTTCATTTTATGATGTATTGGAGTATGTTTTCGATTGGATTGGATGAATGATTGAATTTATTTTAATGTTAATTTTGAATTATTTACAATGAAAACCTTGTGCTTGATACCTCGATGATTCTGACACTAGTCGAGGTGTTACAATTATATGTATGTATGTGTGTGTAAGTTAACAAACGAAAAGTAATTTGAAAAAATCAAAGTGTGTGTGTATATAATATAGGAGATAAACACTATACTTTAAAATTTTAAAAAGTAAATGAATATATATAAAAGAAGTAAAATAAAAAAAGAACCAAAAAAATATCATCCCAAGTTTCTTTGAAACCTCACATTTCAAATACCAACAACCTAATCATTCAAACCACACCAACTTAGATTAATAGCTTTAGAAACCGTATATATAACTTAGATAGATTGCTATTGAATTGCTTCTACATTACCACCTACATTGGTTTTTATGGATATATACAATAACAGAGGTTTAGAACATCACTTTAACAATTATGGTATTTTATTTTCCAATTTTAATGTTCCATATATTATATTAAATTAATCCGCCACAATCTTCTATAAACAATTTTTATTTGCTCATACTAGGGGTGTTCACGGTCCGGTTCTAAACCGCGAAACCGCCCAAACCGTTCATCAGTTTGGTTACACGGTTGTTTCTTTCAAACATTCGGTCGGTTGGTTTCAAAAGTTTAAAACCGTAATAACGGCTTCGTTTACGGTTTTCATAAAAAACCTGTCGTAGAAAACCGGATCAGACCGTATATGTGTGTGCACGCGTATATATAAATATAAATATGCGTAGATTTACATAGATATATCGATATATACATATATATGCATATATAAGTGTTTAAATATGCGTGTATGCACATATTATATTCTTAATTTATTCGCGATTTAAAAAAAAAAATACATATGAACTATTTGTAAATAGTTCGTATTAAACTTTAAAGATTTGGTTTGATTCGATTTTGTTTTTAACGAGATCAAAATCTCAAACTGTAAACCAAACCGAAACCAAACCATTGATAACGGTTTGGTTTGGTTTTATTTTGAACAATTCGGTTACAATTCCACTTAAAAATGGTGAGAACCAGACCACGAAAACCGGTAGCTCATATACTTAAACTTATATCATACTTTCCATATCTTACACTAGTTACGGATCAGGGGTAACAATAAATTCAAGTATCATGGATTGGGGGTATCCAAACCCCCTCCCCCTTTTTCAATAACCCCTCGGTCCAAAGCACCAAAACCCTTTCTTTCTTGTGGGATTTCGTCTAATTTCATTTTCATTTAACCAATTTCAGTTCGAGAAAACCGTGTTAGGGCTTGATGTTGAAGATTGCAGGATGATTAACATGAATTCCCACGAATTGAACTACTTGGTCTACCGTTATCTTCATGAATCAGGTCTGTTCTTACTTCAGTTTCTACTTTTTATCGTTTGATTTATTGGGATGTTTAGAAATGAAAATGTCCGTGTTTTCTCCTTTATGATTTCCGTTATATTATATTGATTGATTTTTTATGTTATATCTGAATTTAAGCTTCTTGTTTGTTTCCTTTGTGGGTTGTTTCATAATTGAGGGAATGTGTTTACGCTTTTGGATTTCTGTATACTTATATTTTGGTAAGTTGCTGAAAGATAGATTCATTCTTTGGTCTATTATGCTAAATTAAAACTCCAGGTAAAAATATTGAAGCATAAACATGGTCTATTATGCAACAACCCACTTAAAATCGAAATATTTACCATTAGATATAAGCATGGTCCATCTTTCAAGATGCACCAAGCAATGCATGATCCAAGAAGCTTGAATTATGTTATACTTCCATTAAGAACTGTCTATTGCTTCAAAATTTTTATTAGAATTTGGATTTAGTAAAATAAAGATGTTAATTAGACTTTTGGGTAACCTTGTTTATGATTCAATCTTTTTACCTGGAGTTTTGGATGGAATTTATATTGTCTATATGTTTTTTGAGGCTAGTATGACATAATTGCTTGACTTTTATTAAAGATATAGATTTCACTCGAGGCTTGAACTGCGAACTTCGATATTCATAAACACGAATCACTTTCCTCCTTAACTTTCATCTGGGATATTGTACCTTATAAGAGATTGTGAACGCCATCATTAAAACAAATATAGCAAGTGAAACTATTTTGATACTTTTTGTTTAAAAAAACAACCTGTTTTAACCCGAATGGTTTTGAACTCTTACAAGACCCAACTCGCCCATTATGCCAGGTTTGACATTACATGCTACATTTTTTTAATTATTAAAATCAACTGCTTTTGTTATTTCAGGTTTCACGCATACTGCCTTCACGTTTGGTTATGAGGCTGCATTGAGTAAAAGTACAATTGATGGAAATCTAGTTCCACCTGGTGCTCTTATTACATTTGTGCAGAAAGGAATTCAGTATCTTGAGCTTGAAGCAAACCTAAGCACGGTTACTATTTTTTACAACTTTTGATGAATGTGACATCTATCATTTAATTCACAATTTTTTGACTGATGAGTTTGTTGTGTCTTCAGAATGCTTCTGATATTGATGAAGATTTTTCTTTTATACAACCAATTGATCTTATCACCAAAAACGTTTATGAGCTACAACAAATGATAAAAGAGAAGAAACAAAATGCTCATAAAGCTAAAAAACGAGAAAAAAGCAAAGGCAGTAGGGAGCACGAGCAAGAACATTCTAGAGAAAAGGAAAAAGAACATTCTAGAGAAAAGGAGAAAGAGCATGCCAAAGAAAGAGAGAAGGAAACCGAACAGGAATATGTTAGAGAAAGAGAAAAGGAACGGCAACATGTTAGAGAAAGAGAAAAGAAAAGTGAAATTGAAATTCATCAAGAAAAAGAAAAACAAACACGCGACAAAGAACGTGAATTGGAAAGGGAAAAAGTAGAGAGAGAGAAAGATAAGGTTAAACAAAAAGAAAAGAAAAACGAGGATCTTTCTGATATTCGACGTGAGGAGGATAAAATACGAGTCAAACATGAAGAAAATCTGACCACAGAAGGTATTTTTTGTACTTTAATGCTAAAAACATCTATGTGTATTTGAGTTTTGTTTTGGGCAAATAAATATTTTCACCAATAGGAGTCACAAAGATCTTAAGGTGACCGTTACCTGGTCAATGGTGACGTGTCAGTAACTTTGACCATGCTGACTACTTTTTAATTGCATAAAGCTGATGTGGCACTTAAGATCTGGTTAACTTACCCAGACTAAAGTTTGTTACATCTTTATGTAGTTTGCTTTATTTTATATTACTCATTAACCGACTTCTTGCATTGTGAAGTAGGACCGGAACCAATGGAAATTGACAACAATTCAGCATCTTTGTCTTCTATTATTCCCAGCTCTGATGTGACTGTTTTAGAAGGTCATAGTTCTGAGGTTTGTTATTCCCTATTCTTTGAAACTTATTTATGTTTATTATATAAGCTAATAATTTGGAATCCTTAAATAATAGTGAAAATGGATGATTAATTACAGATTTAATCAACTATTTTAATCATTGGTTGCAGGTTTTTGTATGTGCATGGAGTCCAACTGGCTCTCTTTTGGCATCCGGGTGTGTGCATTCTCTTTTGGAAGGAACTATATTTGTTAACATCTTTTTGGTAATATCTTTGTTTTAAAAGATGTGAGGCTTGAGAGCATCATGTATATATGTGTTGCTATATGTACAACCAAAAGCTACATTTGTCTCATGAATGTTACATATCAACCTTTTTATCAAGTAACCATTCATGATCTCCTCATCCCTTTGGTTGGATTTTACAAATCAGCCTCTATATACCCTAATTTTAATCCTGTACACAAGGCACCGCCTCTAAGGTGTTTCCAGAAGACCAGATCACCTCACATGCTTTTAAAACCCAAGTGTAATATTTAGTTCAAATCACATTCAAGATTCTCATATACAACAACAACAAACGTTCCCAGTAAAGTCCCAGTTAGAGTGGGGTCTGGGGGGAGAAAGATAAAGACACACCTTACCCCTATCTACAAGTAGAATAGAGAGGCTGCTTCGTTAGAGTCCCCCGGCTCAAAAAAAGATTTTTTTTTTTTTAATATTATTCTTACACATTATGAAACACCACATATAAGAGTATAAACATGAGGCACAAACGAGAACAGATAGTCAAACACTCGTAAAATTCATCAAACAGGGCAAACCACCAACAAAGAGATATCCTGACACACAGTCATAACATATAAGCCAACATTTTACAGATAACACGTACAAACTTCCCATCCCGCAATGAAGCATTTAACACATGTAAACTCATATCATGAGCCCCAGATACAACACAAAGATATCACAAACGACCCAACCCCCCATCCCGCAAACGAGCATATACCATATATAATCTCATATAAGTCATCAAACAGGGCAAACCACCAACAAAGAGATATCATGACACACAGTCGTAACATATAAGCCAACATTTTACAGATAACACGTACAAACCTCCCATCCCGCAAAGAAGCATTTAACACATGTAAACTCATATCATGAGCCCGAGAAACAACACAAAGATATCACAAACGACCCAACCCCCCATCCCACAAACGAGCATATACCATATATAATCTCATATCATGTATCCAGAAACAACAAAAGACACAACAGCCCCCGACCCGTATGTGAAGAAACCTAGGAAAGGCTCTATGTATCCTGAACCTTTATTCTACGTCTCCACATACTCCTATCATAGATCATGTCCTCGGATAGGTGTAGCTCTGTCAAATCGTGTCCAATCTGTTCGTCCCATGTCAACTTCGGTCGACCTCTTCCCCTTTTTCCCTCCACCGTGAGAAACTCTATTTTCCGAACAGGCGCTGCTTGGCTTCTTCTCCTCACATGTCCAAACCATCTCAATCTTCCCTCTCTTACTTTGTCCGAGATGTTTGCAACCTGTAATCTTTTCCCTGAAGACCTCGTTCCTTATCCGATCAAGCCTTGTATGTCCGCACATCAATCTCAGCATCCTCATCTCCGCTGTCTCCAGCTTTCTGGTTTGATTCTTCTTAATCGGCCAACAATCGGTGCCGTACATCATGGTCGGCCTGATCACTACTCTGTAAAATTTCCCTTTGAGTTTTTCTGGGAACTTCTTGTCGCATATGATGCTCGTTGCTGCCCTCCACTTTTTCCAATATGCCTGAACCCTATGAACTACGTCACTGTCAATGTCTCCATCGTCTTGTATTAACGATCCTAGGTATTTGAACCTTGTCGTCCTTGGCACTTCATGGCCTCCAATAGTCAGCTGAGTCTTCGTCTTCCTCTTGTTGCCCGCTAAATTGGCAATGTAGGTACTCAGTCTTTGACCTACTTATGCGTAAGCCTCTCTCTTCTAGAGCAGTTCGCCATTCTTCTAAATTGACGTTTAGCTCCTCTTTCATTTCGGCCACTAAGACAATGTCATCCGCGAAAAGCATACACCATGGTATATGAGCCTGGATAGACCTCGACAGCTCATCCAGAATAACCGCAAAAAGGAAGGGGCTTAATGCCGATCCTTGATGTAGTCCTACCTCCACTGGGAAGAAGTTTGTATCTCCCACCGGTGCTCTAGCACTAGTTTTTGCATTTGTATATGTATCTTTGATTGCTTGTATGTACCTCTGAGGAATCCCTCTACTCTCCAAGGTATCCCACATCACCTGCCGTGGTACGCTATCATACGCCTTCTCAAGATCGATGAATGCCATCTGCAAGTCCTTCCTCTTGTCTCTATATTTTTCCATTAGTCTCCGTAGAATGTGAATTGCCTCTGTTGTCGATCTTTCTGGCATAAATCCAAATTGATTTACCGTAACTTGGGTTTCTCTTCTCAATCTTGTCTCGATCACTCTTTCCCAGAGTTTCATAGTATGGCTTAGCAACTTTATCCCCCTGTAGTTTTCGCAACATTGGGCGTTTCCCTTGTTCTAGTATATAGGGATTAGAATACTACTTCTCCACTGGTTTGGCATGTTTCCTGTTTTGAGTATAGTGTTGAACAACATTGTCAACCACCCCAAACCTTCCTCTCCCAAACATTTCCATACCTCAATGGGAATATCATCAGGTCCCACCGCTTTCCTCCTACCCATCCTCTTTAGGGCTGTAAGGACCTCTTCTTTGGTGATACGTCTACAGTAGCAGTTGTTTGGGGATGATCCTGTGTTTGTGGGGTTCTGTCGTTCTTCTTCTTGATAGTTGCTCTTGTTGAAAAGATCATGGAAGTATGTCTGCCATCTGTCTTTAATTTCACCTTCTTTTACCAACACGCATCCATCCTCTCCCTTTATGAACTTCACTACTCCCTGGTCCTGCCTCTTTCGCTCCATAGCCTTTGCAATCTTGAACATGTCGTGCTCCCCCTCTTTAGTTTCGAGTCGTTTATACATCTCTATGTACGCCTTGTTTTTAGCTTCTGAAACTGTCTTCTTTGCCTCCCGCTTCGCTACTTTGTACCTCGTCTTCAATCTTGCCCTTTCTGCACTTTCTGTACATGTGGCAAACTCTCTGAACCTCTGTTGCTTTTCCCTTTCTTTGATCTGCACCTCGTCATTCCACCACCAAGACTCCCTCTGGCCACATTTGTTGCCTGTTGTCATCCCAAGTGTCTCCTTTGCTGCTCTAGTCACCTTTTCGGTCATCTCATCCCACAATCGATTTGCGTCCTCGTATATACTGGTATGTCTCCCTTCGAATACTTTGTTGCTGAACAACGTTATCTTTTCTCCCTTCTGGGCGCCCCATTTAATCTGAGGGTTCTTCCCACCTACAAGCCTCTTATGCATAATAATATCCACTGCCAAGAGTTTATGTTGCGACACCACCGTCTCTCCTAGGAATACCTTGCAATCCCACCACCTGCCACAATCCGATCGTCTCATCATGAGGTAGTCAATCTGAGTGTCCCGTCCTCCACTGCTAAACGTGATCAAATGTGAATCTCTCTTCTTAAAAAAGGAGTTTATGATGCCTAGGTCATGAGCCACCGCAAACTCCAAAAGTGCGGCCCCACTCTCGTTCCTTGATTCGAACACGTAATCCCCATGGGTCATTGGGAAACCATCTTCCTCCTTTCCAATGTGGCCATTGAAGTCTCCGCCTATACAAACTTTCTCGTCTCTTGGGATGTCTCGTATGGCTTCATCTATGCAATTACAAAAGTGCCTCCTTTCATTCTCTCCCAACCCGACATGTGGTGCGACTCACTACTGCTATCGCCTCCTCCCCTATCACCATCCTCAACACCATGATCCGGTCATTATATCTTCTTACTTCCACCACCTGGTCCTGAAGTTCTCTACTAACTAAGAATCCCACTCCGTTCTTTACTCCATTGGATCCTGAGTGCCACAACTTGTATCCATTATATTCTGCTCCTTTTGTTCCCTTCCATCTTGTCTCCTGCAGGCATGCAACTATGACTTTGCGTCTTCTAAGTGTATCCACGAGCTCCAAAACTCTGCCATTAAGGGTTTCGATGTTCCATGACCCTATGTGCAAAATCTCCCCCAGCCTATTATTCCCTCTACCCGCACCTCTCCTCCCTGAACATGACCTCAAAGTATCATATTGTACGCTCCCGTCTATGCTGTTAAATCAAAGGTATAAAACTCTACAGGGACCAATAATGCACACAAAGAGGCTAGTAACAAACACGCGCACACAGACTATATCCCAAGGTCACCCAAATGTGTCAGAACCACCCAACAAACCCAAATTAATTTATATCCCAATTTTAAGTTCAAATAATCCAGCCAAAGAAGCAATACAATAACCAAATTATTCACGATGTACTCGGCGCCACTAATTGGCAATGGGCAGCAGTAACCACTCCTGTAGTAACCAGAAAAATATGCGAGAGTATAACGGGAAAGGGAGAGGAACAATCTCACAGTGGGATTCCCCAAGTCCGGTCAAGCGTGTCTGCTGATCAGCTTTTGTCCCTGTCTTCTGGTTTACCTGCAAAACTCACAACTAGAAAAAGGAAGGGGTAAAGGCAGTGGGTGATGGGTCAACACAGCAAGGAGAATCGGTTTGGGTCGGTGTGATTTAGTATGGTCAGTCGGGTGAGTACGGTCGGTCGGTCGGATTTGTGTGCAAATTCCGGCAGCTGAGGCGGGTGGGTGCAGTTAGGGTTAGGGTTAGGTGTATGGTTTCCGTTAGTTGCAGTCCGGTTGGATGGCGTAGGTATTTGGCTGAGGTTCAATTTCCGACCGGCCGGTCTAGAGGAATGGTGGAGTCTCGATGGGGAGAAATGAGGGAGAAGATCGAGAGAGAGAGAATGAGAGAGAGAGATGGGAGAAAGAGAGAGATGGGAGAAAGAGAGAGAGGCGAGAAGAGAGAGGGGTACTACACCTGGTGGTGGTGGTCGACCGGTCGGCGGAGGAGGTAGGTTGCGACGGTTGCTTCTCCGGCCGGCGAAGGTTGTAGGTTGTTACCGTTTGTTTACCTGGAACTCGTAGATCATACGCAAGCTAGAGAGAGAGACAGAAACAATTCAAGATTCTCATATAAATTTGTATTTTTTATTGATATGTTTCAGGTCTGGAGATTCTACAGCTAGAATCTGGACTGTTGGTGATGGACCGTGTAGCTCAAACTCTCAGAAAGGGCTCCTAAATGTTGCTGTTTTAAAGCATTACCGAGGTAGAACAAATGATAAGAGCAAAGATGTAACCACACTAGACTGGAATGTGAGTTTTGTCTGTGCTCGGTTTCACGTTCTAGAATCTTCCGCTTACTTTTTTTTATTTTGGATTTTGATATACTCTTTGTTTTATATAGGGTGAGGGTACACTTCTTGCAACTGGTTCTTATGATGGTCAAGCCAGAATATGGAGTAAAGATGGTAAGTCGTTTTGAATTTAAGGAGAAAAGTGAGATTTTGCTTAGATGGCAATTAAAGAACATTTGTAGCTAATGGTTATTTGATAGAGTTCATACTTATATTCATTTGTTAGTATTAATTAGTAGTTATGGTATGTTATAGATAATGGTAATTTGGTAATATTAATATCTAGTGTGTGTTAGGCGTTATAAATAGAGGTTAAGAGTGTGAGTGGGAGGTGTGAAGAAAATTGATAGAATTAATATTGGCTCCTACTGGGAGAAGGGTTTTACCCTGGACATCATCCTTGATGTAATGGTCTGTTCATTTCTAATTCAATTTCATCATTGTTCTTGTTTTGTCATTGATTGATTATACTACGTCATTTCTATTTGTGTGATTGTTCAATTGAATTGTGTTCAATCTTCATCAATGGTCCAACCTGCCCTTGATCTGCCGGTATCCATGGAAACTCGTGATACGTACGCTCGCCTGGAGGTACAGGAGCAACAACTTCATCAATTGCAAGCTGATGTCAATGAAATCAAAGCCACTCTGCAAGTTTTAGAAGTTGATCGTGGGGCATCAATTGAATTTCGGCAAGTCATGTTAGCTTGGATGCAATACCATGACAAACAGAAGGTAGATGGACCATCTGGATCTGGTGCGGGAGTTTCCAGTGGTTTATTGTCGTCGCCTAATATCAATTTAGGGGCGAATACATATCAGACGGACATTCCATGGGTGGTTAAGAAGGTACAATTACCTGATTTCAATGGATTTGATCCTCAAGAATGGCTCCATAAGGCAAATCTCTATTTCGATTTCAATCCTTTTCCTGATGAATTACGCCTTCCTTTCGTCCAATTTCGTATGATTGGGGTAGCGCATCACTGGTTCACGGCGCTTACTCAGATCTGGGAGTCCATTACATGGTCGGAGTTCCAATGCAGCGTTTTGAGGGCTTCGCGATTCCTACTCCTTCTGAGCAATTGGATTTGATTCACGATGCTCTAATCCATGTCGTCGACGGTAAGAAGGTAACGATTGGTAGCTTCGAACTTCATAATCCTTCTGAGCAGTTCAATACGATCCAACAATTGGATTTGATTTCCGATTACATCGATGATGCAGAGGATATATGGCGCACTAATTCTGTCGATTGTACGCTCTCTTTTTTTCCTTTTTGTTATCAGAATTCTTTTGGGCCTTTAACAGGTAAAGGTGATGGGCCTCAAGTGCTGGGTCAAGGGGAGCCCAAAAGTGTTAATACACTCACATTAACTGAGCGTGGGTTACCTGTTTGTTCCGACAAGACTCATTCGGTGCCCTTCATTACACCAGGTTTGATTCCAATGGAGGTAGGTAACCTTCGATATTTTTTATCGGTAGATGATGAAATCTTGAATCAAGGGAACAAAAACGGATTGGCTGCTATAGGTTCTTCTGAACTTTTGGGTACTGGTAATTTTTTTTCACAACGTTTGGTGATTGCCTTGGGTCTCCCTGTTTGCTTCTTTGATAGAATTCGTATCAAGTTGGGAAAAGGGTATTTAGTTTATGTGACTGAATGGGATATGGGCCTTTGGTCCACCCCTCAAACAGAGATTCCGTGTTTGTTCTCTGCCATTTGATCAGGAGCCTCCTCTACTCCTGAATGGGGACATGTTTTTCATCATGATCGAGTTGTTCTATATCCTTCATGTTTGGATTGGAAAGGACGTAAGAAGAAAAGAATTTGTTTGCGTTGGGGAAATAGATACGGGCCAGCTCACAAATGTCCTTAAAGATAATTGGAGCAAAGCACGTATCAGTTCATACTTATATTCATTTGTTAGTATTAATTAGTAGTTATGGTATGTTATAGATAAGGGTAATTTGGTAATATTATCTAGCGTGTGTTAGGGGTTATAAATATAGGTTAAGAGTGTGAGTGGGAGGTGTGAAGAAAATTGATAGAATTAATATTGGCTTCTACTTGGAGAAGGGTTTTATCTTGGACATCATCCTTGATGTAATGGTCTGTTCATTTCTAATTCAATTTCATCATTGTTCTTGTTTTGTCATTGATTGATTATACTACGTCATTTCTATTTGTGTGATTGTTCAATTGAATTGTGTTCAATCTTCGTCATTATTTTAATAGTTTACATTAATTAAATCTAGGGGAGCTTGTAAGTACATTAACAAAGCACAAAGGGCCAATATTCTCTCTGAAGTGGAACAAAAAAGGAGACTATCTTCTAAGTGGCAGCGTGGACAAAACTGCAATTGTATGGGACATTAAGACTGGAGAATGGAAACAACAGTTTGAATTTCATGCAGGTGTATAATTAAAACTTGGTATAATATCATATTTCCCAACAAAAATCATAATATCTAGTAAAATCCCATTTTTCAAATTTATGACATTTATCCCCTTTCTTTACAACTTGAATGAAATTTGTATTCAACGAATTGGGTAAATAAAAGATTTTTAAATACTTTGAATGGGTATATTTGATATTAATTTTTTGTGGTCGGGTAAATATGATTTACGCAAGATTCACGTCTATATATGTATATATATAAAATTGCCTAATGATTATGTAATTTTTCCATCTTTTTTTATTTAATTCTTATCCATGTGATTTAAGAGTTCTGAGAACATTGCAGCTCCTACTCTTGATGTTGATTGGCGTAATAACGTCTCATTTGCCACATGTTCAACTGACAACATGATTTATGTTTGTAAAGTTGGAGAAAATCGGCCAGTAAAAACGTTTGTGGGGCATCAGGTATGTTTTAATTTGTGATCAGTTTTCTTGCATAATATTTAAACTTTTTTCTTTGATGTTTGAAATTTGCGCTAAGGTGTTAACTAAAAAGTAGTCATATGTAACTGCAGGGTGAAGTTAATGCTATCAAGTGGGATCCTACTGGTTCCCTTCTGGCTTCATGTTCTGATGATTCTACTGCAAAGGTTATTGTCTTTTTTTTTTTAAAAAAAAAAAAAAAACGCTTGATGTTTGAAATCTTGATTAGTTATATAAATTACTTAAATTAATCATGATGGTAGATATGGAGTATGAAGCAGGATACATGCTTGCATGATTTAAAGGAGCATACAAAGGTACACAATGTTAAATACTTTTATTACATGTTATGATCATTTTCATGTATTCCTAACATTTTGATATTAATTTGCAGGAAATATATACCATCAGATGGAGCCCCACAGGTCCTGGAACTAATAACCCTAATCAGCCGTTAATGTTAGCAAGGTTAAAATGCTTTTTTAAAATCTTATACAAATTTTTTATTTATACAACAGTGGTATGTAAATTTAATATATATATATTTTTTGTTGTCAGTGCATCATTTGATTCTACAATAAAGCTATGGGATGTGGAAACTGGAAGCCTTCTTCATAGTCTAGTTGCCCATGGGTACAACACTTGTTAATAAGCTTTTCAAATCATAATTTTTTTAACATATAGGCAGTATTGGACAAATGTTTTTTAATTTTTTTTTTGCAAAATAATAATTTGTTTTATTTTCTTAAAAAAATGATAAAAGTTGTTTCCTGGTTTATGAACACCCCTGGCTATAATGAGACCATTTTAAGGGGTTTTACGAATAAAGTTCAAGAGCATGAAATCACTTAGATTAATAATCTATATCTACTGTAATTAAACAATCTTATGCTTATTTAATTATCTTTTTAACCTGGTTATTGAAAACTTTCAAAACCTTTTTGAGCCGGGGGATTCTTATGAAGCAACCTCTCTATCACTTTGAGGTAGGGGTAAGGTATGTTTTCATCTCCCCCAGACCCCACAAGGTGGGATTACACTGGGTATGTGTTGTTGTTGTGTATTTAATTATGTATATTCAAAAATAACACTTGAAATTCTTTTATCAATACATCGGTGGCTCGGTTACAGCTTCAAACTGTTAACCGTAAACTGAACTGTGAAACCCAGACTATAAACCAAACCAATTGCTCCTAATGCAATTAGCCATTTGAAAGAAAAACCGTGCTAGTTTCTAATAATGTGAAGTAATTTGTAAATATTTATTTTTTTGAATGAAGGGATCCTGTGTATTCTGTTGCATTTAGCCCAAACGGGGAGTATTTAGCAAGTGGATCACTGGATAAATGCATGCACATATGGTCTGTGAAAGAAGCAAAGGTAGTGAAAACATATGTGGGAAGTGGTGGGATCTTTGAAGTTTGCTGGAACAAAGATGGTGATAAGATCGGGGCCTGTTTTTCAAACAATGTAGTCATTGTCCTGGACTTCCGATTCTGAAATTTTTTGACAAAGTTTGTTTAGTTGTAGGCAAATAATTTGGTATGATTTAGTGATGTTAACTTTTGATTATGCCTTCATTGTAGGGTTTTTTTTTTTTTTTTTTAATATTTTTTTATTTAATTTTCATATTTCTCTATTTTTTTTTATTATGCATGTTTGTGTTTTTTTTGGTATCTGAGCTCTAAGAAACCTTCCAAAACTGGTTTTTTTATTCATGAATAGAGGTAAGGTTTGTGTGTATCATATTTTTTTTATGCAAATAAATAGGTATGGTTATTGGTGTTTGTTCAGTGGTCTTAACTTGTTTTTTTTGGTACAAGTCACTTTTAAGGAGGTTGCTTTCTCAATGGTGTTTTTGACAACGTTTTTAGAACCAGACCTAACATTGAACTGGACGTCTTACTGATTCATTGGTTAAAACGGATTCAATAATCGGATGACATCATAAAATATATTAAAAATGCTAGAAATTCATAGAATTATAAAAACATTAAAATAACCATAATTAATGTTTAGGCAAACATAATTAAACATAAACATGACTAAAAAACTGAGTTTAGTCCGCTTTGCCGATTCAACTAGTCCTACTGGTCATGAGTTGGTTAAACTAAGAGTGGCCTGAATATCTTATGTTGGACATGGTCTTGTTTTAACAACGCTAGTTTTGGCTCTGTAGATCTTAGGAAATTTGAGTTGTTGATGAAGGCATGTTTTTGTTGGAATAGGGTTAATCTACATATCAATATAATTGAAGGTTGTGTAGAAAATATTTTTAGCATAAGTAGTAACATAAAAAATGTTACCTTTACGATTATTTTACCCTCTTGATTTTCTTAAACCTCATATTACGGTTGTTTAACTCTACTGCATTTTCTAATCTTATATTACATAATGGCTCACTCACAATCATATGTTGGTCAAGGTTCCAATATCAGTTAACCGTTTGTGTTCTTTCGCAAATAGGAGCATAGAACTATGATATAACTGGAATTTAGTTGAAAAGAGTGTTAGATATTAAAATGCTCGTTGCAAGTTTTGAGGCGTCATTTTATGAAAAAATCAATCTCGAGTTTGAAGAAACACATTAACAAATCATTTTGTAAAGTGTTGTAAAATGACTCAGAGACCCAACAAACATAATGAGCACTTGGACAATTATGACGTAATTTCCCATTACGATGTGGGTATAGTTCTTGATCAAATGACGAAGTTCGTGATTAAGAATCGTTGTCGTTTGTCCACTTCGATAACCAATAGATAATTAACATAATTCGAGAGACGCTACAACCTTGTTACAACCATGCAAGCCATTATACACCAAGATATTATGTTTTAAAAATGTGAAAAACTAAAAAGAAAGATTTGTTATAATATAACTATGATTAGCTCACATTAACAATCTTTAGTGAAGATTAGAAGAGAAAGATAGAAGAGATTTTAGAGAAAAGAAGAGAGAATTGTATAACACTTTAGAATGTATACAAGAAGTGCATTTTCCTCTTTACATTGAAGTGGTATTTATACTACAAAAAAGTTCTCTTTTGGAAGACAAGAAACAAGAACATTTAATGCTTAGTCTAAAAATATGTCCATATAAATTTGGAGTGTTGGAAAAACTTTCATCCAATATCTTTCAATTATATAAAATATATAACACTCCCCCTTGGATGAAACCTTTTCAAACTTGGAGATTTATTTTAAACTACTGCCTCCTTAAAAACCTTGCTAAAGAAAATCCAGTGGGAAAAAACTTTAGCTAAGGAAAACAGAGTGCGGTATATAACTCCCCCTCAAATTATCATCTGATGTTAACTATATCGTTTGTACATGTCGCATTCCGATATCATGCACGTGTTTCCTGAAAATGGCTGTAGGTAGTGCTTTTGTGAAAAGGTCTGCTGAATTGTTGCTAGACGAAACATATCTCATTTCAACTTGATTGTCTTTGATAAGATCTTGAGTGTATGAAAAGAATCTTGGTGGTATATGTTTTGTTCTGTCACTTTTGATATACCCTTCTTTCATCTGTGAAATAGAAGCTGCATTGTCTTCATAAATTGTAGTTGGACTTCTATCTTCATTTAACCCACATGAAGTCAATATAAAATTAGTCATAGACCTTAACCATACACACTATCTATAGGCCTCATGTAGTGCAATAACTTCAGCATGATTTGATGATGTTGCAACAAGTGTTTGCTTTTGGGAACGCCATGAAATTGCAATTCCTCCGTTCAAGAAAACATATCCAGTTTGAGATCTTGCCTTATGAGGATCAGATAAATAACTTGCATCTGCATAACCAACCAATTCTTCTTTTGAATCGTTAGGATAAAATAAACCTAAATCAGTAGTTCCTCAAAGGTATCGAAAAATATGTTTAATTCCATTCTAATGCCTTTTTGTAGGTGCTGAACTAAATCTTGCTAGTAAGATACATAAGAGCACCAATTGCACTAAGGTATGGTACCTCCGAACCGAGAACTTCTTCACCATCTTCGCATGGGCGAAATGGATAATTGTCAACATTGAGTGATCTAACTACCATTGGGGTGCTTAAAGAATTTGCATTTTCCATATTGAAACGCTTTAAGAGCCTTTCTGTATAATTTGATTGATGCACAAGTATTCCGTTAGGCATATGCTCAATCTGTAAACCAAGACAATACTTGGTTTTTCCAAGATCTTTCATTTCAAATTCATTCTTTAAAAGAGTAATTACTTCATGAATTTCTTTATGCATCCCAATTATATTTAGATCATCAACATACACAGCTATGATCACAAATCCTGATGCTGTCTTTTTAATAAAGACACATGAATAAATAAGATTATTTGTATAACCTTTACTCTTCAAATAATCACTCAAACGATTGTACCACATCCTTCCCGATTATTTCAGTCCACAGAGATCTTTGTAATTTGATTGAACACATTTCTTTAGGTTTTGAACCTAATGCTTCAGGGATTTTAAATCCTTCGGGAATTTTCATATAGATGTCACTATCAAGTGATCCATACAAGTAAGCTGTCACCACATCCATAAGACGCATTTCTAGATTTTTAGATATTGCTAAGCTGATTAAATATCTAAAAGTGATTGCATCCATAACAGGAGAATATGTTTCCTCATAGTCAATCCCTGGCCTTTGAGAAAAACCTTGAGCCACAAGTCTGACTTTATATCTTGTAACTTCATTTTTCTCGTTTTGTTTCCGCACAAAAATCTACTTGCAACCCACAGGTTTTACGGTCTTTGGTGTAATAACAACTGGACCAAAAACTTTTCGTTTGTTAAGTAAATCTAATCCAGCTTGCATATCATCTTTCCATTTGTTCCAGTCATCTCGATTTTGGCAATCGTTGACTGATTTTGGTTCAGGAGCATCATCCCCATTTATAATATAACTTGCCACAGAATATGAAAATATCTCATCAATATTTTCCATTTCATATCGGTTCCATAATGTGTTTGTGTGACCATAGTTAATTGACATCTCTCTGCTAATATCATTCATTTTTTCATCAGGAAATGTTTTGATATTTTGAATTTCATCAGAATTCTTTTCCTTATGGTCATTTTCATTTTCAGATCCTTTTCTTTTTCGAGGATTTTTATCCTGTGATCCAATTGGTCGGCCACGTTTCAAACGTCTTTGAGATTCGTGAGTTGGATATTTATCTAATTGCTTACTTGGAATCTCAACCCGAGCTTGAGATTCGTGAGTTGGATATTTCGAGGATTTTGTTACTCCTTTTGTATCAGTAAATGCATCTGGCAATTGATTTGCTATATCTTGCATATGTATTATCTTTTGAACTTCTGTCTCACATTGTTTTGTTCTTGGATCAAGGTATAACAATGAAGGTTCACACCATGAAACATTCTTTTCTTTTATGTTCTTTTCTCTCCCTAAGTTTGGAAAATTTGTCTCATCAAAGTGACAATCAGCAAAATGTGCTGTAAAGACATCACCTGTTAGGGGTTCAAGATATCTTATGATGGATGTTGTTTATTATCCAACGTATATTCCCAATCTTCTTTGAGGACCTATTTTTGTGCGTTGTGGTGGTGCAATAGGAACATACACCGCACATCCAAATATTCTGAGGTGGGAAATGTTAGGCTCTTGGCTAGAAGCAAGTTGTATAGGATAATATTTGTGATTTACACTAGGTCTCATACGAATTAATGATCCAACATGTAAAATTGCATGACCCCAAATAGACACAGGAAGTTTCGTTTTCATTATTAATGGTCTTGCAATTAATTGTAGCCGTTTTATGAATGATTCAGCTAAACCATTTTGTGTATGTACATGAGCAACCGGGTGTTCAACAACAATTCCAATTGACATGCAATAATCATTAAAAGCATGTGATGTGAATTCACCCGCATTATCAAGCCTCACACTTTTAATGGTATAATCAGGAAAATGTGCTCGTAATTTTATAATTTGAGCAAGAAATTTTGCAAATGCCACATTACGAGTCGATAATAAAGAAACATGAGACCATCTGCTAGATGCGTCTATTAAGACCATGAAGTATCTAAATGGTCCACATGGTGGATGAATTGGTCCACATATATCACCTTGAATTCTTTCAAGAAATAATGGAGATTCATGCTCAATCTTTAATGGTGAAGGCCTTGTAACAAGTTTTCCAAGAGAGCATGATACACATAATGGTATTTTATCTATTTGGGGTAACTTTTTGTAGAGCCCACTACACGATGAAGACTGACAAAGTCAAACATTGGAAGAGTTAAAGTCCAGAATTTTGATAGTTTTTGTTGATTTCGTGTACATGTAGTTCGAATACACCAAGTGTTCGAGTACTTGAAGTAATTTTATGTTAGACTTCGAGTACACATAGATTAGTATAAATAGACGTATTTTGTACTAGTTTAGGTTGGAATCCCGAGGCATTTGCTCTCTAGATGTATTGAGGCATCTGTACTCGAACTTCAGTATTTAATACAAAAATTTCATTTTTCTACTTGCTTTCTTGATTCTAGCATGGATTCCGCACTTGTTAGAGTCTATTGATGATGATTTGGGTGATAAAGCTACGTTCTTGATCCGGTTTGAGACCTACAAGTGGTATCAGAGCCTGAGTGCTCTTTTCGTCATCAAGGGAACATCTTTTTCAAGCAAGTTTCATACTTTATCATTCTACTCTACTCTATCAGGCTGCTGTGTAAATTTGGGACTCCAGATCTTAAGAAATATTTTTATAAAATTTTTATAAAATTTTCTTAAGTATTTTCGAGTACAGTCATTTCGAGTATAGTCTGAGTGTTCAAAGTAGTGTTGGAAATTTCGACTACAAAGTGTTTCGAGTACAGAAGAAATTCGAGTAGAATATTTTCGAGTATAAGACATTTCGAGTATAAGACATTTAGAATATAAGATATTTCGAGTACAGAGTAGATTTCGATTACTACTGGGTTCGAGAAATAGAATTATTGTTCGAGTACAATTGAGATCCCTATTTCGATTGCAGTGTTATTTCGAATATTGTTTCACTTCGAGTAGTGTTTGGTGCTCGGCTCTACTGGGACTTCGTGAACTATACTTTGAAATTTTTCTCATCATTCATGGCATCTAAGAATCTGATCAATCTGTCCAATCTACTCAACCTGGACAATGAGATCGGCACTGGAACAAAGCCACCTAGGCTCGTGTCAGGAGATAACTTCCAAGATTGTAAGCCCCGTAATTCCCACACGCATAACACGTGTTTAAAAACAACATCAGATTTAGGTCCTAGAAAAATCCACATACATGTTTGGTTTACAAAACATGTTTACCACTTAAGACTTTCAAAAACTTACTGTTTAATGTTTTCAAAACATATGAAAACATTACATACACCCCAATATGTAATTTACACCAAAGTATATGTTTTACAAACGATAGTTCGATCCTTTCCTTCCGATCTCGAGCTCGCACCACCCATTTGTATATATTTAAAACCTGAAAACACACCCAACAATCAAGTGTTAGTTCATAAGAACTAAGTGAGTTCACCCCATTGACCCCCCCGAATAAACCCGATCAATCACACGAAATTTCAGACAATTTTCAATGTCCAGCGCACTGGTTGGGCGCACTGTAGGCGCACTACAGAACCTTTGGGCGCACTGATATCTGATGGGCGCACTGGGCGCCCAGACCTGTGTCTGCGCAGTTTTTCGCCCATTTTAACACCCGAAATCGTTTCCGACTTTTTCCTTAACCCCAAATACATTCCATAACACCATATGGACATATTAATCAAGTACCAAACCTACTTTGGTGACTTAATTAAACATAAACATAAAACGATTTACTAACGAGTCATTCCACCCAAACCCGTTAGAACTACATTTTTCACCCAAACCCATTGGAACTTCCTTTCACTCCAAGGATTCCCAATTTACAACAATTACAATATATACAACATTTGAAATGTATATTCTTAAACACTTTAAAACACAATTAAAGTGTTAAACTCTACAACCATCAATATTTAAATTATGATTCACACCACTTCCTTGAGACTTCCTTTTGCACCAAGGATTCTCAAGGTAAGCAATCACACCACTTGTTATTTACTTAAACACCATAGATTCACCATGGGAAGATCACACCACTTTTTATTCAACCCAACTCCAAATTCACACCACTTGTGAATTGTTTGACTATTTTCAGTCAAACTCCAAATAAGATGTTCACACCTCTTGTGAATCATTCTTATTCCCCCACACCACATGTAAACATACTACATAACAATAACTAAGAAAATATAACACCTATTGCATGTTATTGTCAAATATCGAGTTTCAACACACCAATTATACACCAATTTAATCACCAACACCAAATTTCATACATACACCAATGATTAACCTATTTAATCACCAAACACCCAAATTTATACATACACCAATTATACACCAATTTAATCACCAAACACCCAAATTTATACATACACCAATTATACACCAATTTAATCACCAAACACCCTTACTAGTTGGTTCCACTAACAAGTAAACCACCCATTGTGACTAATTCCATTAACAAGTCAATCACCCATTTTGACTAATTTCACTAATAGTCAAACACCTATCTTTTACTAATTTCACCAATTATTACCAAACACTTAATGACACCATATTATGTTATGTAATTATAACATAATATTCATAATAACATTCACACCAATTAGTAATCATTTAAGTCAAACACTCCAATTGCCCTTATATATGATCTTAGGTATATATACTACCTTAACAATGAATATTCCTCCTACATTGTCAAGTTAATCACCATTTCATTCTAACAATGCATATTCCACATACATTGTCAAGTTAAACACCACATCATCCCAACAATGCATATTCCACATACATTGTCAAGTTACACATCAATTCATCTCAAAAATGCACATTCCACATACATTGTCAAGTTACACACCAAATAATCCCAACAATGTATATTCTAAATACACAATAACAACTACCATGTTTTTAACACAAAAATCAAAACTCCATAATTCATCCAAGCAATGCAGTTTCTACCTACATTAGCTTTTATGACTTTAACACCTAGCATTCACCAAATACTACAAGACATAAATCAAGTAGTCAACATTATACTCCCACACACCAACATAAATATGACTTATGGTTGCATATTTAGTGAGTAGGTGACTCACCTTAGCCCATAGGATCACCACCAAAGTCAACTTGTTCTTGTCCGGGCCTTTGACTTGTTCCTTGACTTTCATCAGCATTACCTAGTTGTATTACACACATACAACTACATTCAATACACATAACACATCTTCACATTCATCTTAACCCCCTTTGACCCGTTTTTACCAAATTTTAGCATATGGTAACGGTTATGAACCAATTCACCATTTCATTCATAGTTTACACCCAAATCATCCATTAATGATAAAAATTTCACCTTTTATGATTATAACACCTAATTCACCTCATCCATACTTTTAAACCTACTTTTAGGTAAAAATCAACTTGTTGACATTTCACCAAACACCTTATGTGCATGTACTTACCTACCCATGA
The DNA here is from genome assembly GCA_009363875.1 of Mikania micrantha. Taxonomy (NCBI): domain Eukaryota; kingdom Viridiplantae; phylum Streptophyta; class Magnoliopsida; order Asterales; family Asteraceae; genus Mikania; species Mikania micrantha. Next base: position 65,165,440 of record CM018691.1, on the reverse strand, counting down.
CCATTGATCCATAACACTCCTATCCAACTCCATTTTTGATTCACAAGAATAACAAGTTCGTCATGTACACCAACAAACTACAACCACTTTGTGAAATCATCAAACTCAGCATTTGAACACCAAGTTTAACCACCAAGTTTATATACCCCATGAACACCATAAACCCCCATTTACCATACTACACCAATATGTAAGAAAAATGATCAAAATGTTGTTTCTAGATGATTATCACCAAGAATAACAACATTTAACACCCTTCAAACACTCAATTTAGAGTTTCACCCATTTTACCCACACCCCTATAGGAGACCCACGAAATTTACACCAAAAACACCCAAAAATTCATACCTTGTTGTAGTATGATGCTAGGAGAACTCAAATTCTTGATTGTATGAACAATCCAAGCCTTCCTTGATCACCAATTTAGTAATTCTCCACATTTTAGGGTTTTCCCCTTTTCTTTTCTTCTCGTGGACGACACACACACATACAAATGAGATGAAATGAGAACTTTGACCAAAGTCAAAGTTTTATCCCTTCCATTTTCATCTTTGGCCAAATAGCACTTTTGGTCCCTCAACCTTTTTAACATTTAACTACCTAACCAACCTAATCAAGTTAGTTATTAGTTAACTCTAACACCCCAATTGTTATTAAAACACACGCCAATTAAAATATAATCATAATTACCCACCAATTATATTATATTTTAATATTTTCTCGAAATGGGTCGTTACAAAGATTGGAAATTCAGATTTCAATCCTTTATCAAATACACTGATCCAAAGCTTTGGAGATCCATTGAAGAGGGGCCTTTTGTACCATCATACCAAAGTGAGATAAATGGTCCTCTTGTTCCCAAAGATCCGGAGCTGTACACAGACAATGACATCCTAATGATGTAAAAGGATGAAAAGGCCTATGCATCAATCACAATGGCCCTTTCGACTCATGTAGCTCATGGTTTTAAAGAACACAAGACAACAAAGGAACTATTGAATGCTTTGGTTCAACTATTCGAAGGCAATGAGGACATGCGAGAAAGTGCTGAGACAAAGGTTTAACATGTTTAATCACATCAAAGGAGAGTCCCTTGAAGCACAGTTAAATAGATTCACCCATCTGATGACCGAGATGACAAGTTCTGGACTTGAAATGTCCAAAGGAGAAGTGAACAAGAAGCTCCTAAACTCACTGCCTTACACTTGGAACTCGAACTGTACTACAATCAAAAGGACAAAGGACATGTACAAGACCTCCTTGAGTGAGCTGATCTCTATCATCAATTCATATGATATGGATGATAAACAGAGAGCTCTAAATCATGCCAGCTCTATGGGCATTGCACCTGTGTCAGAAAACTCTGCTCTTCTGTCAGCTATCAATCTTCAAGTCTCAGGGAGGCAACACTATCAGACTCCTTCATCTCAGTTAATCCCATTTGAGACTGCATTCCTATCATCTGGGCAAGCTGGTTCAGTGTCCAAGATCAGTCCAGAGAGTGAAGAAAATATGCTACTGTTTAAGGGTTTTATGAACAGTTATAATGTATTCATAGCTGGAGAGTTAGCACCTGCCAACCTTACTCAGGATAATCTAGAGCAGATAAATCCAGCAGATGTTGAGGAGATGGACATCTCATGGCAGATGGCAATGACTGTGTTTCGGGCAAAGAAGTTCATCAAACGATATGGAAGGAACAGCTTTGGAAACAACCCGGGAAAGAAACTTGGCTTCGATAAGTCAAAGCTGAGGTGCTACAATTGTGATCAACCAGGTCACTTTGCCAGAGAATGAAAGCAGCCAAAGGTGGCTAAGGAAGGAGAGAAGAAGCCTGAAGAGAAGGCTGTGACTGCTGTTGCTGGAGGAAGTGCTAGCTCGTCTAAAGCACTGGTGACTCAAGAAACTGACTCCTATGATTGGAGTGATCAGGTGCAGGAATTGGAGCTAACTCTGAGTCACGCTTTCATGGCTGAGGTGGATGACAAGCAGAATGAGGTAACCCAAAATCTTTGTTCTACCTCTTGCATTGATAAAGTATTTAAGTATAGGTCATATAATGAATCACTAATTAAGGAAGTAACCAAACTTAAATACTTTAACTCAGAATTTCTTAAAAATGAAGGACTTTCTAAAAGGAAACTTGAAGCCAAGGGTCGGGATGTGGCAAGGCTTAAAGAACTTTTAAGTGATAAAGAGTCCAACTATCGTGATGCTAGACGCAAAATCGATGAACTCACCTTAGTGTTGGACCAAGTTAAAACTCAACTTTCTAAAACTTTAGTAAAATGTGAAAAATATGATTATTCAAGCAAGGTTTTGGAAGACATGGTAAGCATACAATACATGGAAAAGAGGGGTAAATGTATAGGTTATAAGGAGTGTGAACCACCTTTCAACCATAATTACTCAATCATGCCCAATATCAACACATCTGTTGATGATCAGTTGTTGAAATCTGACCGAAGGTTTGATTTTAGCACTGGTTCTAACAAACCAGTTTCATTGACAGCAGATCCCATTGAGACCAGACCCAATATTTCTGATGATTCTAAGATGTGTGCAGATAGTTTAAACAAAGCAGGTGTGAGGGGGAAGATTGAAGAAAGAAGTGCTGGGAGAAGCTCAGATTGTTCAACATCTTTTAGAACATCATCTTTTGTTTCAAACACAGATTTTGTTGGAAAAGTTAATGAATTTAAAATTAAAACAAATGAGATATCTAAAAACTTTAAATCAACTTTTGTTAAGAAGAATGTCATTTTGGAAACAATATCTTCGTGTTTGCATCATGAGTACAAGGGTCATTCCACAGTCACCAAAGAGGCAGGTTCAAAGTTAAACCCTGACTGTGAACCTTTTGTTCCAACAAGGTCATTGGAACAAGCCTCCTCAAGCTCATATTCTAGCCACAGTGACTGTGATGTAAAACCCTTTGACCCTAAGAAATTTTATGAGAAGGTATGTTGTTTTGTTTGTGGTAGACCAGGCCACTTTGCCAGAAATTGTCTACACAGACCTACTGAATTCTTTTATGGAAAGAATCAGAAGGTCACACCCAAGGCTAAACCCTCTATCAAATCGACGAGGACTGACCAATCCTCAAAGCCTAGGGTGAATTCTCAGAAAGAATCTCAAAAGCAATCCACTACCAAATGGACAAAGTCGTTCAAACATCATCAATCTGGTTTTCAAAAACAAAATTCAAACTTTTCAAAAGTCAAAAACAGGTCACATTGGAGATGTGATCCACATGTAAGAACCCCATTAAAACCAGTCAACCATGGCAGTGGTGCAAGATCAAAGATTGATAAGGGCAAAACAGTTAAATCAAAAGGGGTTCACAAGAAAGAACCCATTATCTCTCCTGTGCCGAAACCTGTTATGGTTTGGGTAACTATCTCTCATTGATTGTGTGTAAAATGCAGGGACGGCCAAATAAGCTTAAAAATGTTTGGTATGTAGACAGTGGCTGCTCCCGGCGTATGACTGGGGATTTCTCTCAGTTAAATGAAGTTACACCATTTAATGGAGGATATGTATCATTTGCTGGAGACAAGGGAGGAAGGATTAGCATGAAAGGCACGGTTACCAATGGAACTCTTAGTTTTGAAGACGTGTACTATGTTGAAGAGCTCAATCACAGTTTATTGAGTGTTTCTCAGATTTGTGACAAGAGTTTTTCTACACACTTCACAAACAAGGAGTGTCTTATTTTGAAGCCTGGTTTTGTTGTACCTGAGAAGTGGATACTGATGAGGACTCCAAGAATCAATAATGCATACATTATCAACATGAATTCAGATTCATTCACTGAGAACTTGTCTGTTCTCAAAGGCATCGGAGCATGATTGTCTGTTATGGCATCGCCGACTGGGTCACGTAAATCTGAAGAATCTCAACAGACTTGCCAAGGGAGATCACATTATCGGTCTGCATTCTAAGGATTTCTCTACCATTGAGAAATGTATCGCATGTGCCAAGGGGAAGCAACATAAGAGACCCCACAAGCCTAAGTTATTCAACTCTATATCATCGTTTCTGCAACTTCTTCATATAGATCTCTTTGGACCGGTTAATGTTATGAGTATCGGAAATAAATCATATTTTCTGGTGGTGACAGATGATTATTTCAGATTTACTTGGGTGTTCTTCCTGGCCAAGAAAGATGAGACACCAGAGATTCTGAAAAAGTTTATCACCTTGATAGAAAATCGGAAGAACTTGAAGGTTAAGGTAATCAGAACCGACAATGGTACAGAATTTAGAAATCAGATTCTCATTGATTTCTGCGATGGGAAGGGGATAGCCTGGCAATACAGTGCAGCGCGTACGCCTCAGCAAAATGGTGTTGCTGAGAGAAGAAACAGAACACTTATTGAAGCTGCCCGTACTATGTTGTCTGAATCTAAACTTCCTATATTCTTCTGGGCCGAGGCTGTTAACACAACTTGTTATGTTTAGAATTGAGCACTGCCTGAACAAACGACATCAGAAGACTCCCTATGAGATATTCTTCAATCAGAAGCCAAAAGTTGGTCACTTCAAATCACTTGGTTGTCCATGCACTCTCCTCCATACTGAGCCGAATCACAAGTTTGATGACAAGGCTGATGAGTGTTACTTCGTGGGCTATTCATCCGAAAAGGCAGCCTATCGAGTCTACAACAAGAAGACTCGGATGATCGTGGAATCATATTATATCGATTGGCAAGAGATGAACTCTACAGATGCTAGTTCTGGTCCAAACTGGTTATTCGAGTATGAGTCAACTTTTAGGCCCTTTGACACTACATTCGAGAGCACATGATCATCTGAGCAAATCGATGATTTCTACAAGGGTGATGATGTAGACTATAGGGTTGACTATGTTCCATGTGATCCCAAGCTTATGTCGGTTGACCCTCCAGGCATGTACAATCGTGCTCCTCCAGATCAACCAACCCCGATACATGAAGTTCTCCCATCAGATCCAGAAACTTCTTAATTTATTCAGCCACTTCCAGAAACAGATCAAGTTTCATCTTCCTCCCACCAAACTTTTGATAATCCACTATTCTCAGACAACATTCCTGAGGAACATTGCGTGGATCATGGAGCCGAAACAAGTGAGACTACTCTTGTCGACAACATCTCTTCTACCAGTGAAGATCAAGTGAACAACATCATCAATTTGCTAGACAATCTAGCCATGGAAGAAGTGTTGACACTCAGTATCAACAAGAATTATCCAGTTAAAAATATTATTGGACCTCTCTCAGAAGGCGTTCTCACTCGGAGCCGATCTATTCCAGCTCAGAACCTCTTGCCTGAAAAGACAATCACCAGAAGTCAATCAGGTCCAATTAATTCTTGTTTGTATTCCTGTTTCATTTCGCAGGTCGAGCCAAGAATGTCAAGATGGCTCTCAAGGAGTCTAGCTGGGTCGAGGTAATGCAGGAAGAGCTGATGCAGTTTCAGAAACTCAAGGTGTGGAATCTGGTTCCTCTACCCAAAGGAAAGATGCCTATAGGAACCAGATGGGTTTTCAGAAACAAAAAAGATGACTTAGGAATTATTATCAGAAACAAGACACGGTTGGTAGTTCAGGGCTTCTACCAATAGGAGGGGATATATTATGAGGAAGTCTTTGCACCAGTGGCAAGACTTGAAACCATACGGATCTTCTTGGCTTATGCTTCCTACATGAACTTCACGGTGTATCAGATGGATGTGAAGACAACTTTCTTGTATGGAAAGGTCAAGGAAGAAATTTATGTGTGCCAACCCCCAGGTTTTGAAGATTCACAGTATCCAGACTATGTCTACAAGTTAGACATAGCTCTTTATGGTCTTCATCAAGCGCCGCGAGCATGGTATGCTACACTTACTGATCATTTACTTGCAAATGGATATACTCGTGGAGCCATCGATCAGACTTTGTTCGTTCGCAAGGATAAGGATGACTTAATTCTCGTCCAAATCTATGTAGATGACATCATGTTTGGTTCCACAAGCTCGACACTGTGCAATGAATTTGAAGGGGTAATGAAGAAGAAGTTTGAGATGAGTGCGATGGGAGAAATGACCTTCTTTCTGGGTCTTCAGGTGAAACAAAATCCAAAGGGTGTGCTGATTCATCAAGGGAAGTATGTTATAGATATTTTGACCAAGTTCAAAATGATGGAATCGAAGCCAGCATCCACTCCTATGGCTGCTTGTCCTGTCTTAACTTCGGATTTGGATGGTGAAGATGTTGATCAACACCTCTATTGCTCGATGATTGGTTCCCTGATGTATCTGACTGCTAGTCGTCCGGACATTATGTTTTCAGTTTGTCAGTGTGCCAGATATCAGGGGAATCCTAAGGCATCTCACCTTATAGCTGTCAAGAATCTTTCGGTATCTTGTCGGGAAGCCTCGTCTCGGTCTTTGGTACCCAAAGAACTCTGAGTTTCATTTATTTGCGTACTCAGACAGTGACTTTGGTGGATGTAACTTGGACAGGAAGTCAACCACTGGTGGGTGTCAATATTTGGGAGATCGTCTTATCTCATGGCAATGCAAGAAACAGACAACCGTATCTACTACTACTGCTGAGGCCGAGTACGTTGCTGCCTCTAGTTGTTGTTCTCAGGTTATATGGATGCAACAGCAACTCCTCGATTACGGTTTTAATTTTCTTGACTCTCCTATTTATTGTGACAATGAAGCCGCCCTTCAGATCGTCAAGAATCCGGTACAACACTCCAAAACTAAACATATTGACATCCGGATTCACTTCATCCGTGACTGTTTCGAATGGAAACTAATTCATTTTGAAAAAGTCCATACAGATGACAATCTGGTGGATCTTTTCACAAAGTCGTTCGATACAGCACGCTTTCATCACTTTCTTGCCTCTCTCAAACTAATAAGCTTTGACTGAAAGCAAATTTTTTTTTTGTAAATACGTTAAAATTTGTGTTTTGTTTTATTTTACTTCTAGATCACAAATTTAGGGGGAGAATATTTACAAAAACAACAAAAAGATTTTCGGTCTTTGAGTCAAAATTACAAAAACAACAAAAAGATTTTAGTTTTTGAGTCAGTCTAAGATGATCAACAAGTTTAGGGGGAGTAAAACTTTGAAAAGAAACAAAAAGATTTTTGTTATTTAAAATTTAAGAAAATTAGAAAAATACGAAAAGATTTTTGCTTTGGTCTGATAACTTTAGTTGCTCAATTGGGAAGTGAAATAATTTCTGAGGATCAAAATTTCACCATCTTAATTACATTTCTAAAGAAAAACAACTTTGAATATCTATCGTTCACTAAGAAGATTAAAACAAGTTTTCCAAATGAAAGAATCGGATATGATCAATTAAAATATAAATATATAAATAAGTGAGAAGTTGTGATTAGGAGATAACTAGAAATGTGTGACAACTATTTGACTTTTTGTTTAAGTCCTTGAGTCAAAACAAGATTGTGTTTAAATAAACTTGAAATAGTTTTTGAAAAACTCGGGTATTTCCTATGTTTTGTGTAAACAAATAGCGGTAAATATCTGCTGAAGCATCCTCTGTTTTGCGTAAGCAAAGGCCTGGATGTGTGACGTTAAGGCCAAAGTGTCTGCAGATCAATAAATAAAAGATGCCAATGAGCACAAGATGATAGAACCCCTCCTTGTTCTTGATTCTAATATGATAGATATGTTCTCTTCTCCTCTCATCTATAACTTTGTTGAAACGTTTTAAGTTCGTTAAAACACAATCAAAGTTTGAATCAATAGACTTGTCAAAATTGATAGGTTGTATATTAATCTAGTCTTACTGTTACACATTTCCCAAAAGATATTTTCAGAAAAACCTTGATAATATGTCTTATTTATAAGTTATGGATTAACGAGTGTAAATCATTGGTGGGATATAGCTGTTTAAAAGTTGTGCTTCTTTAAGAAATTACTTAAGTCGGTAAGATTTTGACGACAAATTTGATCCCACAAAATTGACCCGACTCAACTTTGAACTCGTCCAAAGTTTCTAAGTTTATTTTATTTATTTAATTTTATTTTCAAAAGGTTAGAATTTTTCGAAATAAAATATGTGTACTCGAAATCGAGTACACGAAAGGTGTGTACTCGAAATAACGGCTATATATAGTCCAACTGATATTTAATTTCGAGTACCAGTTCTTCGAGTACACAGTTTGTCTTCAAAAGGCGATCTCGATTTCTAGACCCGATTTCAAAAATCCGCTCCGACAATCTTGTAGATCACCTATAGGCGACCCTAGGTATAAATTTTCATCAAGCTTTGACCATGAATTTGAAAGATATAGGTCAAAACAGATTTCGAATACACAAAGATCGTCTACAGAGAGTTTATGGATCAATTCACCTCGAAAAACTTCAAATTCAAAGGCGATTCTCAAATATGTTGGTCGCCTATTGATTTCGAGTATTTCGATTGAAATTAGGAGTTCTAAGGAGCAAAATTGATAAACTTATGAAGGCTTCTTGTGTTCTCGAAATTGATATTTCGAATACAGGCAAATTTCGTGTACACCCAGCTTCGTGTATAGCTTATACTTTGTGTACAGCCTATACTTCGTGTGTAACCAATTTCGAATACATCTTCTATTCGAATAAACCTCTCACTTCGAATACACCTGTTATTTCGAGAACACACAAACCTTCGCGAACTCCTTTGGACTTAGAACATTTTCGGTGTTACGTATATTTCGATCTTGGACTAACTTAATCTGTTTTTGTTTTCAGATAGATGATCTACGCTTCGTACCTGATCATAACATGATAGCGTTCCTTGGGGACCCGCCAGAGAAACACTCAGAGTTCAAGAGTATGGTTGCTAGATTGATCTTGTCACCGGTCAACTATGCGATCATGGAACATCCCTCCATCGTGATTGATTTTATTCGAGGTTTCTGGAGCACAATGGAAGAACATACTGATGCAAATGGGACTATTAGCATTGTTGGAAAGGTTCAGGGTCAACCTAATGTTATCACAGAGCACATTCTCCGGGAATGTCTGCAATTTGGAGACAAGGCTACTGACCCAGTGGAGCTAGATCAAGAACTGGTAAACATGACTGTATATCAGATGGGACACGAAGGTGCCTATCCTCTGACTGAGAAGAAATTGCTACATCCTTATTGGAGATACTTGGCACATGTTGTCACTCAGTGCCTCTCCAGAAGGAAAGGAGGTTATGACGTTCTCAACCAGACTCTCAGTTCTTGTCTTGTAGCCTTAGCCTTTGGAGTTGATTTCAACTTCTCAAAGATGATCTTCCTTGACATGCATGCTAACATCAAAGGAAGGAGGAAGGAAAGGTTTCTTGCATTTCCTCAGTTCCTACAAATTGTCATCAACAAAAGACATTCATCTCTGACTCCCATGCTTGGCACTCTAGAGATCAAGAGAATGCGAGACGACATCTTTGGCTACATGAAGATGAATAAGCAAGGGAAGAAGCAATATATTGGGGAGAGGCCACTGATCAAATTTGGACGCTTTGCGGGAGAGGAAAATGTGGTAGAGGATCAAGGTACTCCTATTGCCTTCGTTGCTGAGGAGCATGACATTCCTGTCACTGATATGGGCACACAGACCGGTACGACTGCCACGGAACATATATCTGAGTCGTCCTCCTCATTCAGTGATGATTTTGTTGCTGAAAAGCCTCCTCCAACCAGAGAAGAATTAGAGGAAGCACAGGATATTGATTACACTCCCACTCCCGAGTCGTCACCAAAAAGAAAGAGATTGAAGACGATGTCTAAACGGACTAGGGATCCGAGACTGCAGAAGATGTTCTTAGATTTGTCATTCTCTTCAGCTGCATCGATTCTACCACCTCCACCATTGCAAACCGATTCACAACCCAAACCACCCTCTCAACCCAAACCACCTTCTCAACCTAAGCCACCTTCACAACCTAAGCTACCTTCACAACCAAAACCTCCTTCAAAACCAAAACCTCAAAAACCACCTACTAAACCAGATAAACCCAATCTTGTTATCAAGATTCCTGCTCGTTCCCCACTATCACCCTCTAGTACTTCCATTCCCCACACTGAGACTCCATCATCACCACCTCATTCACATGGTGACAAGGGAAAATCTCCCTTGCACGCAGATTCACCATACGAGCCGAAAAGGGTGCCCGTCAATCTCGAAAGTCTACAAGATAGGGTTTTCTTGCATGAGAAGGAATCTGTAGTTAAGGATGAGACCATTCGGTTAATGAAAGAGGGAATGCTCAAAGTTTGTAACAAACTGGATGAGTTTCAAGGGCAAATCAAGGCACACAGGAAGTTTTTCAGATTTCTTTCTATAGAAAACTGTGAGATGCGCAAGGAGATCAACAAGATGAAAGGAATCGAAGTCCCAGAGTCCGATGATGACAACAAAGAAAATGATGACAGTGATGACAGTGATGATGAGTGATCGTGTGATAACCTTTTGTTCTAATTCATTCAAGATATTATATGAGTGAACCTATTACGGGATGATGATAGTGACGCCGGGAAAGAAAAGGATTCCTCATAAAAGAAGGATGAAGGGCCTCCAGATGATGAAAATCAAGGAGGAGACGTAGGAAATCCATCTTCATCAGGAAAGCCCACGAGCGACTATGATGATCTCTGTGGAGATATTCCTGATGATATTCTTTTTGGAGATTGTGTGCAACCAGATGAAGCCGCAAGAGCTGGTTTTGATGGTTTGTTCGATGATTTGCCCGAGGATTTTAATTTTGAAGGGCTTGGTGGAGAGCTAGATGAAGTTGGACTTGGAAATTTGTTTCCAAATGAAGACGTCAATCAAAAGGAAAAACAAGAAAATGTCGTTATCGCCGATGTGGCCAAAGACCCGTATGTGGATTACTTGTATGCTCACAAGTATATAGGTACAGATGACAAAGAAATTCCTCCTTTGGGAACCGTTATTAACAGTTGGTTTGATAAGCAGAAGGACTGGACCCCAGTGCCTCAGGAAGTCAGAGCAACTTCGCTAGGGGAGATGAATTTTGAGCATCCAGAGCATACTTTTATTTCCGATGATCGAAATTGTCATCAACAAAAGACATTCATCTCTGACTCCCACGATTGGCACTCTAGAGATCAAGAGAATGCGAGATGGCATCTTTGGCTACATGAAGATGAATAAGCGAGGGAAGAAGCAATATATTGGGGAGAGGCCACTGATCAAATTTGGACGCTTTGTGGGAGAGGAAAATGTGGTAGAGGATCAAGGTACTCCTATTGCCTTCGTTGCTGAGGAGCATGTGTCACACCCCGAGCCGACGGGGTTGGATCGGATTCCCCGTTGGGTGGAAGGTTCCCGGGGCGCGATATCGTGAGTGATAATCGTGATGATCAGATTGTTTACATTGCACATGATATAAATGAGAAATGCTAAGTAGAATAGAATTACAAAGTTAAATTACATCAGTATCGTTTACAATTTAACAATGTAAATCTACCATAAACATCATAAAGTTTCTATCTTGTATCTACACAAGATATATAAAATATATTGTATAATGATGTTCCCAAAAGTATGCAGGTCCAAAAATACTAAGTCTTCTATTTGAAGTCCTAATCCAGAAGCAATAACTTCTTAGTTGACCTGTTCGTCACCTGAGAAGTCATGCAAAAAGATCAAGTCAACACATGGTTGGTGAGTTCATATAGTTTAGTATTTGAAAACTAATTTTGTAACTCTTTTTCTGTAAAAACCCTAACCTCATTAACTTCACCCATAATATCCAGTTCGGTATGCTTATATATAGGGCATACCCCTGAGTCAAGCCTACAACCCGCCCAGACGCCATCCCACCTCATACTAAACCACAAATGACATTGTTGTTAATGATAATTAAGCATTTTTACCTACCATTCACTTCTATTCCACCATAGTTCTAACATACATACAAACATTTGATAACCCCTGGGTAACAACCTTAACCTCATTAACATCACCTGTATCATCCGACTCGGTATGCTTATATATAGGGCATATGCAAGGGTCGAGCCTACAACTCGCCCCGACACTGTCCCACCACATACTAAGCCACATAGGACATTGTTGTTAATGATAATTAAGCATTTTACCCCTACCATTAACCCATTAGTTCTTCGTTTCTGTAAATACACTTTGAAATCTTTGTTGATTTCTTAAGTTCATCACTCAATCATGATCAACCCCAACATGTATAGAAACAATGAATAAATACTTACATGAGTAAATAAATAAACATTTAAATAAAATCTAAGACTTAATGATTGGGCCTTGGTCATACTCGAGTAGACTAGTCTAGCAATCAAGGTTCTTAGTAGTTAAGGGATTCTGTAGATATCATCAAACATATGACCTACAAATCAAACGGTCTAGCTAGGACTTCTTGAAATGTAGGGTTTTTGTTTCGTACTTGATTCGTCTAGTTTCGCCCCTTGTTTCGTATAGTTTCGTTGGCATATGTTATATTTGATATTTCCCATACTTTCCCTTGAAAATGATTTGTTGATTCGTCTAGTTTCGTTGTAAAATGTACTTGATTCGTTGAACATTGAACACTAGATTCGTTGAACAAACGTATCCTTGATTCGTTGATCGTTCTTTGACAACACACCCTTGAAATAGTTCTTTGAAATAGTTCGTTAGTTCTTTGACAACACACCCTTGAAATAGTTCTTTGAAATAGACCTTTGAAAATAGTTCTTTGTTTTAGATCTTTAGTTCTTTGAAAATAGTTCTTTGATTTGAAACGGTTATCTATTCATAATGAATAAACAACACACTTTGAATTCCTGTATATTGTATATCTAAACAGAATCTAGGATAACAATTATACATATAAGCATATGTTAAGTAAAAGCATTTAAGTAAAATATAATCCAAAGAAATAATTTACGCATGTTTCTCAGCCCCGCGTTTGAAAACAAAATGTTTAGAAAAAGGGGCAATGAACTCACCTGTGTTGCTGTGCAAATGAATTATCACAAAATGCGTGCTTTTTGTTTGTAGCCTATATTTCTTCAGTTCCTGAGTTGTTTTAAGAGAATTCGAATACGATAAGTACGTTTAATAGTCATCGTATCTAGGGTTTGGTCTCGGTGTGCAACTAAGTGTCCTATATACTGATGTGTTTCTAAAAATTCATCTAACTCAATCTAACTTATTACCTGTTAGCAACCCCTATCCCACGATTAATCATAACATGTTTTTAATTAACATGTTTTTAAAGTCATCCCATTTTAAGCTAATCGTTAATTTAGTAAATCATTTATTTTAATTGAAAGAGTTTACAAGTTAATTTCTTTTATTCGAAACATAATTAATTTCTTAAAAGATTAAACTTCAACATGATGGGCTTGTGTTAATCCAATTGGATCAACCTTGGGCCCATTTATAGCTTTTGATGATTCCCTGATTCTTGATTCGTTCCTTAAATAACTCGTCATAGATAATTCGAATGAATCATCTAATTTAGTTACAAGTTCTTATGAAATTTCCTAAGGTTTAGTTGATAATAATTAAATCAACATTTGAACCATTGGGTTATTGTTTTTGATCATCATGATTTCCAATACGTTAAACCCAAAGGAATGTTCAAATCCATATTTAAACGATGATATAGTTAAGAAACTCTTGTTATTCTATCCCTAACCCTTTATTAATCAAAGGAACCTTAGTTCTTTGTGTCATAATAAACCTTCTCCTTGATAACCTAAGTTGACACTTAATTCATTCATGGTTAGTTGCATCGAGTGAAACCCTAATGTACCCCATGCACACGCACATGATATAACTTCCATGCATGCACACCCACATCTCACATGAAATACATGCTCATTCTAGTCATAACCTATCCCCTTCGATCCCAATTGTTTAAATAACTAGGGCCGGACAAGAGCTGGGCCGAAGGAGATGGGCCGAATGACCTGGGCCGAATGACATGGGCCGATCGAATGGCTCAATGGCCCGAATGTGTATAGCCGACCGAAGAAGCTTGCACTGAAAAGAGGTGACCGAATGAAGATACTCGGTCGAAGGATGGGGCGGTCGAATGGCCTGCTGGGTCGACAGAATGGGAGTTGGACCGACAGAGGCAGTAGTGGGCCGACTGAAGAAAGAGAGTGTTTCGGCCTTGAGTCTTTCGGCGGTGGACTTTCGGCCGAATGAGAGCCGAAGTCTCATTCGTTGATCTGTGTAATCCCATTCGGCCAAAAGGGGTTTCCAAGATGCAACCACGGATTTTCGAGTTAATCGGCTCAGTGGAGAAGTAAGACTTGTTCCTATATCATTCTAACAAGGTTTTGTGCAAAATCCTAAGGGTTAGAATGGTGTTTAACCGGCTTCAAGAGAGGGTTCGAATTTAGGGTTTTCAAGACCCTAAATCGAGCAAAAATCGTAGTTTTACCTCGAATCTGTTGGAGAAACTCTTAGATCCGTTGTACTTCTGTAATCTACGAGTTATGAGGGTTGTTGTGACACCAAAATGGCTCAATTTCGTGAAGATTTGGGGAAGAAATCTTAGAGAGAGAGTGGAAAGTTCTAGAGAGAGAAAGCTTGAGAGAGGGAGAGACGATGATGATGATGAAAGCTGGTTGGTGGGGTTTGGTGTGGGGTTTAATGCCACATTAAATGGCATGATTATACCCGGGTTCCTTCGGGTTCGTTCGGTTTCGCGTAAAAACGCTAGTTTTTTCGCCGTTTTCGTAACGAGACGACTCGTTTTTATAATAGAATTTATAAAATTATTTTAGGTTGTGATTCCTAATAAATTAACTAAATAACTTTTGTTTATTTTTAAATTTTCAGAAATATTTAGTTAACAGTTTAAATTGAATCGCGTAGTTGTTGCGCGCGTTCGTTCGGATCGTCACCCGTACGAACACGACAATAACTATGCTTTTCAATAATGTTTTCTAATTATTGGACATCATTCAGAACGTTAAAATTTCAGATGTATTCGTACGGATCGTCACCTATACGAATAATCCGTCAGTTTAGCTTTCACGTAACGACATCCATTGTTATTTTGTTCTGTAAAGCCTCACATACGTCTATACTTATTAAAATCTTAACAAACAATCACATGATGGTTCTGTATCGCCTGACAATTGACTGGCTAATGAACCATTGTTCTGAGTTACGTTTCTGAATTGAATCTGAACTGTGCTATGATAACATGAAATGACAATGATATATGAATGATAACCGAAATGTGTGTACCTGTTTTACTGTTCGCGTTACTGTTCAAATCACTGTTCCGGTGACGTTTCTGGCACTAATGTTACAGCATGACATTCCAGTCACTGATATGGGCACACAGACCGGTACGACTGCCGTGGAACATATATCTAAGTCGTCCTCCTCATCTAATGATGATTTTGTTGCTGAAAAGCCTCCTCCAACCAGAGAAGAAAGAGAGGAAGCACATGATATTGATTACACTCCCACTCCCGAGTCGTCACCAAAAAGAAAGAGATTGAAGACGATGTCTAAACGGACTAGGAATCCGAGACTGAAGAAGATGTTCTCAGATTTGTCATTCTCTTCAGCTGCATTGTAAGGCCCCGAAACCGGGCACCTCACAGAGGTTGGTTTTCATCATAACGCATAGCTCTTAAACTAAAAACTTTCATAATCATGCAGCGGAAATATAAACATAGTTTGATAAACAGAAATCAATAAAGCGTCTGTATCAAAACATATTGGATTGCCAAAAACCACCGGATCGTATGCCTCTATGCCCGAGCTCCATGCCTTCTCCTATCATACCTTCAACCTGACATACATGCTAAATCAAGTCAGCTTACGCTGGTGAGTTCTAGTTTTCATAAAACAACGTTAAGCATACTGGACATATACATCATTTCATACACATAGTCCATAACCTTAGCACATAACATCCTTACATCATCATCATCACACGTTCCACTGTTACCATACGAACAGTGGGCTTATGCCGGCACAAGGCTCCATAACCGTTGGTCTGACCCGCCGAAGCGTTCTGCAGACCCATACTTACCCAGTAGCAAGTACTGGAGCAACCATAACCATACTTACCCCATATGAATATGGGAGCAACGTCATACTTACCCCGTAACGAGTACGGGAGCAACTTCATACTTACCCCGTAATGAATACGGGAGCAACATCATACTTACCCCGTAACGAGTACGGGAGCAACCATACTTACCCAGTAACAAGTACTGGAGCAACCATCATTCATCATGACATGATACACTAGCACCATATCATCAGTCAGCATAACATCGTATCATTATCCTAATAACATAGGATTTCTCATACAGGGTATGCTAATATCATGTCATCATAACATCCTAGCACCATGCACATGTCATGCTAGCAGCACGTCATCATATCATTCATCATGACAACATAAACACTTTTTGCTAGCATGTAATTATCATAACATCATACTTTCATCATACCATACCTAGGATTTCATCATAACATAACATCCTACTTTATCATAATAGCATGTTATCATTCAGTTTATCATCATAACTTACTAACATGCATTCATCATCCTTAGCATACCTTCATGCAATAATTATACTAGCACCTTAACATGCATACATAGTCAGGGCATATCATCATTCATTCATCATCATCATAGGCACATAACATCATAGACAACACAATAAGCATGTATGTCAGCCCAAAACATTAAGCATAAAATAGGGCGCCTAGAACTCACCTGACAATGGATCCCTGCCTTCTTAACCGAACTCCTTAGTTAAGACCCGGGAACCTACATCCGTTACATTCATTACATTACGTTACGTTCTTTGGACCTAGAAAATATTCTAAGTCCCCATAGCCTACTAGTTCCCCCTACTGAACCCAAGTCCTCGACACTTAGCTAAGTGTTCGAAACCCTTGAAATCCATTAAGTCCTCATGTACACGAAATCCATGAGTATTCGAAACACTAGTACACGAAATACCCAAAGTATACGAATTAACCTCTGTACACGAAATGGCACCTAGTATTCGAAATAGGCATGTACTCGAAATACACTGTACTCGAATTCACCATGTACTCGAAATCCTTGTACTCGAAATAAAAAGTATGATTTCGAGTACCCACTGTACATGATTTCGTGTACTCATCATTTTGTCATTAGACATCTCAGAAATTCATCTAAGACTTGGGGATCTAGTTCTAGGTTCCTTTGGTTGTTACCAACGTTTTGGAACCTCAAAGTTATGAACTTTATGCATAAAGGTGTGAGCTTTATGCATAAGTTCACCCTTTGTTTGACCATCCTAACTTTTGTATAAAAATCCTAACTTTTTGGTTTAGAACCCTTACTTGAAGGTAGGCGAGCACTCCTGTAGATCCTTGTGCGTATCCCCTTCCGTTTGGTCGATCAAAGCTCGATTCTTGAAATTCTTGGACCTAAACTTCGAGTACTCGAGAGCAGATAAGCTTCCAGCCAAAGTCTGTCACGCTTCCCAAGGCACTACTATTTATAGGAGGTGTCTTGTACTCGAAATTATGGATTTTTGAATACAAGCCTCGAGTACAGTGTACTCGAAATCCCAATGTCGAGTACACGAACCCGAAGCCCCAATTTGTTTATTTTTCGCCTATCTTACTTCAAGCTTGTTATCCGTTACCCATTTGTAAGTTCAAGTAACTTGTATTAGAATTTTGGGATGTTACAAGTCTCCCCTCCTTACAATAGGTTTCGTCCCGAAACCTGCCTCGTTACATATCTAACAAAAGAGGGTACATCTTCCTCATTTCGTCTTCCAATTCCCAAGTCGTGTCTGAACCCTTCCGATGCTTCCACTGAACTCTTACTTGACGGACCGTTTTACTTCGTAGCTGCTTTTCCTTTGTATCCACAATGGCGACTGGTTCTTCAATGTAGTTCAGTCGGTTATCTACCTCAATGTCATCCAAAGGAACATGCGCCTGCTTGTCTGCCAAGCATTTCCTAAGATGTGACACGTGGAAGGTAGGATGAATCCCGCTCAGCTCCTCTGGTAGGTCTAGTCGATACGCGACTTTCCCTACCCTTGCCTTTATCGGAAACGGTCCGATGTATCTCGGACTCAACTTTCCCCTCTTCCTGAATCGAATGATTCCCTTCCATGGTGATACTTTCAGCAACACTCGATCGCCAACATCAAACTCGATCGGTCTTCGGCGCCTGTTAGCGTAAGACTTTTGGCGATCTTGTGCAGCTTTCATACGTGCTTTTATCACCCGTAGCTTTTCTGCCGTATCAATCACAGCAGCCTTGTTTCCCATTTCTTTCTGTCCAACTTCACCCCAGCATACCGGGGTTCTACATCGTCGTCCGTACAACGCCTCATATGGGGGCATTCCGATACTAGAGTGATAGCTGTTGTTATATGAAAACTCCACCAATGGCAAGTGGTCATCCCAGCTTCCTCCAAAATCAATAATGCACGCCCTAAGCATATCCTCCAACGTTTGGATAGTCCTTTCTGACTGTCCATCAGTCTGAGGGTGATAGGCGGTACTGATATTTAACCTCGTTCCCATAGCATCATGAAACTGCTTCCAGAATCTGGAAGTAAACCTCGTATCCTGATCTGACACAATGGAGACAGGAATTCCATGTCTGGTCACAATCTCTTTCACGAACAACTCAGACAACCTTTCGGACGTATACGTTTCCCTGATAGGAAGAAAGTGTGCACTCTTTGTCAGTCGGTCCACAATCACCCATATGGTATCATGTCGCTTAGCTGTCCTCGGTAGCTTGGTGATGAAATCCATGGTGATGTGTTCCCATTTCCATTCCGGTACCTCTAGAGGTTGCACATATCCGTAGGGTTTCTGATGCTCAGCCTTCACTTGCGCACAAGTAAGACACCTGTTCACATACTGCATCACATTAAACTTCATGCCCGGCCACCAATAATCCTGTCGAAGATTTTGATACATCTTCGTTGCACCGGGGTGCACCGAGTAACGAGACTTGTGGGCTTCATCTAAAATCCTTGCCCGAATGTCCCCATTTCTGGGCACCCACATTCGACCGAATCGTAGCTTTATCCCATGGTCATTGTCTTCCAAGTTCTTGACTTGACCGAAGACGCGTTCAAAACCCACATTCTCTTCTTTCAATCCCTCCTGTTGCGCCTGTTTGAGCTCGTTCAGAAAGTCTGGCGTTATTACCAAACTATACGATTTTACTCGTATGGCAGGATGATCGGTCTTGCGACTCAGAGCATCCGCCACCACATTGGCCTTTCCCGGGTGATATAGAATATCACAATCATAATCCTTTAGCAGCTCAAGCCATCGTCTCTGCCTCATGTTCAATTCCTTTTGCTCGAAGAAATACTTCAAGCTCTTGTGGTCGGTATAGATGGTACTACGTACTCCATACAAGTAGTGCCTCCATATTTTCAATGCAAACACCACTGCAGCGAGTTCAAGATCGTGGGTCGGGTAGTTAGCCTCATGAATCTTTAGCTGGCGTGAAGCATAAGCTATCACCCTTCCCCTTTGCATCAATACGCATCCCAACCCTTGTCGTGACGCATCGGCATACACCACAAGATCATCATTCCTATCCGGCAGTGCTAGAACAGGAGCTTGGGTAAGTTTCTCCTTCAGCACTGAAAACGCTTGTTCTTGGTTTGGAACCCATTCGTACTTTACGTCTTTCTTCGTGAGCTTCGTCAGTGGCGTCGCTATCTTGGAGAAGTCCTAAATGAATCTCCGATAGTAACCGGCCAACCCAAGAAAACTGCGTACTTCCGTAGGTGACTTCGGAGGGCTCCACTTCATAACCGTTTCAACTTTAGCTGGATCTACCATAATGCCTTTTGGGTTCACCACGTGACCCAGAAACTGTACCTCTCGTAACCAGAAAGCGCATTTGGAGAACTTAGCATAAAGTTTCTCTTTCCTCAGGATCTCCAATACCTCACATACGTGGCAAGCATGGTCTCCCTCATTCTTTGAATAAATCAAATTATCATCAATAAACACTATCACCGATCGGTCCAGCATCGGTCGACATACCCTGTTCATCAAATCCATAAATGCTGCGGGAGCATTCGTCAATCCAAACGACATAACGAGAAACTCGTAATGTCCATAACGCGTACGGAAAGCAGTCTTTGGAATATCCTGCTCTCGAACTTTCAACTGATGGTAACCGGATCAGAGATCTATCTTTGAGAACCAGCTTGCACCTTGCAATTGATCGAACAAGTCATCAATTCTAGGTAGAGGATACATGTTCTTTACAGTCAGCTTATTCAGTTCCCGGTAGTCAATACACATTCGCATGCTTCCATCTTTCTTCTTAACAAACAGCACCGGTGCTCTCCATGGAGAGACACTTGGTCGTATAAAACCCTTATCAAGGAGTTCTTGTAGCTGGGTCATCATTTCTTTCATTTAAGTGGGAGCCAAACGGTAAGGTGTTTTGGCAACAGGTTGTGCCCCCGGCACTAGGTCGATTTGGAACTCAATTTCCCGTTCCGGTGGTAATCCAGGAAATTCCTCAGGGAATACATCGGGAAAATTACGCACCACGGGTACATCATCAATCGTCCTCATATCCGTACACTCCTCAATCACGTAGGCCAAGTAGGCTACACACCCTTGCCTCATCATAACATCAGCCTTGATCATCAAAATGATCTTCGGCGCATACATCGCTTTATCACCATAAACCGTCACGGAGCTCCCATCCATCGCACGTAAACATATCATCTTTCGTTGACATATAATGTTAGCCTCATATTTGGCTAACCAGTCCATACCCAAAACCACATCAAATCCTCCTAAGGTAATAAGAAACAATCGGACAGGGAACCTATGACCTTCTATCTCAACATAACAATCATCAATAGCCTCAGTCACCCTGGTCATCTTACCAATAGCCGTCTCTACATCGAATACCCGATCTATCTTCTTAACCATCCCAGATAACCCATCACAGAAAGTAGAAGACACAAAACTCATACTGGCACCAGAATCAAACAATACAGAAGCAGGAATATTGTTGATAGAAAAGGTACCTGTGACCACGTCCGGGTCCACAATCGCATCATCCTTCGTCATCGTAAAGGCTCATGCTTTAGCCTTCTGCTTCTCCTTTCCTTTCTCCTCTTTCTTACCTGAGTCCGAAGCATCGGTCCGTGGTAACTTGCAATCCTTGGACATATGTCCTAATCCATTGCAGTTGAAGCATCGAGTAGCATTCGGGCAATTGCTAGAAAAGTGCCCCGTCTTCCCACACCTGAAACATAAATTAGTGCCCACCAGGCACTGTCCCGTGTGGCTTTTCCCACACTTGTTGCATCGGCCCATCTCCTCTCGCTTAGCCTTCTTGCTTGAGAACTTTCGTTGGTCTGTTCGACCCCTCTTAGTCCCGGAGGACTCTTTCACCTTCCCTTCTTCCTTGGCTGGTTCGGCTGACATAACATCGTCCCAAACTATCCCACTGAGCTCCACAGTGGAATCATAAGTCTTGGGAGCATTCGCCTTCACATGAATACGGACCTTCGGAGGTAAACCCTCCATGTACAACTTCACCCTGCGTTCCTCAGTGGAAACCAAGTGAGGAACCAGTCTAGCCATCTCATTAAACCTCGACGTGTACTGGCGGTGGTTCAGACTTCCAGCCTTCAAAACCAGAAACTCCCTTTCAACCTTATCCAACTCATTCTTGGGACAGAACTGCTTAGTGACCAGTTCCTTGAGATCATCCCAAGTCATCTTTTCCAGATCATCAGTAGTCTTGGATTGCTTGACGGTGTTCCACGAGTGAAGTTCCTCTTCAACGAAAGAGTGAGCTGCAAACTTGACAGCCTGGTCAGTTCGGCACTCACTAATGGAGATAACAGCCTCCATTGCAGAAATCCAGTGGCAGGTGGCCACTGCGTCCTTCTTCCCATCAAAGGTTGGTGGGTTGCATCCCTTGAAGGACTTGTAGTCACAGCCCTTCAGTTTCCCCGCCATAGAGTCACCGCTCTTTGTCTCGATGATCACCACTTCAGCTTCTTTGGTGCTTTCTTTGGTTCCCTCAGATTTTTCCTTTAGTGCATCCTTCAGTGCCTTAGCAATCATTGCCGGCATCTTTTCATCCATGATTTTGCAGACTTCATCAGATATGGCCTTCACCACGATAGGCTCTAGAGTGAATTCTTCTTCATTTTCCGATGGCTCACTGTGCTCGTTTTCTCCTTCATTGACCGGTTTCTCGGTCTCAACATGTGGCTCCTCAATTCCCTGTGGTTTCTTTCGTGGTCTACCCTTTTGTCCGGCCATCTTAATTTTCTACATAATGCAACAGTTGATGAGTCAGTATAGGAATCAGTTTAGCACGGAATAAGTGTTGTAAATCGTTAACGACGTTGATCAAGTGTTATTAACCATTTACCCAACTCATAGGCTCTAAACGTTTCCCATCCCATCTCTTCAAGGTGCATGACACTAACTACCTACATAACATTACCTCTAACCCTTATCTCATACATAAACATCCGGCTCGTGGCATTCGTCATCCGTGGTTGGCAATCCGCATCCATTAATCCCATTCTCAGTGTAAGTCTTAGCATTTGGAATGCTAAGATCTCTCAAACTATGGCTCTGATACCAACTTGTAAGGCCCCGAAACCGGGCACCTCACAGAGGTTGGTTTTCATCATAACGCATAGCTCTTAAACTAAAAACTTTCATAATCATGCATCGGAAATATAAACATAGTTTGATAAACAGAAATCAATAAAGTGTCTGTATCAAAACATATCGGATTGCCAAAAACCACCGGATCGTATGCCTCTATGCCCGAGCTCCATGCCTTCTCCTATCATACCTTCAACCTGACATACATGCTAAATCAAGTCAGCTTACGCTGGTGAGTTCTAGTTTTCATAAAACAACGTTAAGCATACTGGACATATACATCATTTCATACACATAGTCCATAACCTTAGCACATAACATCCTTACATCATCATCATCACACGTTCCACTGTTACCATACGAACAGTGGGCTTATGCCGGCACAAGGCTCCATAACCGTTGGTCTGACCCGCCGAAGCGTTCTGCAGACCCATACTTACCCAGTAGCAAGTACTGGAGCAACCATAACCATACTTACCCCATATGAATATGGGAGCAACGTCATACTTACCCCGTAACGAGTACGGGAGCAACTTCATACTTACCCCGTAATGAATACGGGAGCAACATCATACTTGTGACACCCGGCAATTTCAGGTAAATTGCAACTCTTATATTCTTTACATTTCACATTCATACTTGTTGCATTTCATATAATTATGTTTAATTAGATGAGTTGAACACAAACATCTACGAAACGATAATCATACATCGCACATTGGTTTTGGAAACCAAGTGTGGCAACCACAACACTAACACCAGACAATAGTTCGGATAATTATTGAATTGTGCACTACACGTTGATTAGGATTAATCAAGCGTGCAAACAGTTCGTAGAACACGAACACAAACTATCTTAGATAATTCGAGGAATTATCGAAACACACACACGAGTCTCACGAACGTTGGTGATCAAACTTATATGTTACTATATGATTATGTGCTAAACGTGTATTAGATGCTTTGGATAAACGTTAGGAATCGAGTACGAGCGAAATCGTATCATCGAAATCGAAAAACAATGAAGTTGGCCTGTCGCGGTACGCGATACCCCTTCGGCGAGAAGCTTCGCGATACGCGAAGCAAACCGGGAGTCGAGACTCCCGAATTACATCGCGCTACGCGATGATGATTTTTGATCGGCCTCCGCGGTACGCGAAGGCCATGCAGATCAAAATTTCAATATAAACCAACCCACTTCATTTCAGTCGAACTCCTTCCCATTTTCTCCGAGTTCCCACTCACTGTTGCGACCAAAACCCACCTGAAAACAAGCTTAAACCTCTGCTAACACCATTAGAAGCCATTGTTGGTGATTGGAAGCCATTGGAGCACCAAAGGGAGTTCTTGGAGGCCACCAACAAGCAAGACGATCCACACCAGCCTTCATTCGAGCTTCCAGAACCTGTCACACCACGGATTTAAGCTTCTAAGGTAGTTTCTTGTGTTTATCTATAGTTAGATCGCACATGCAATGGGTAAAAACCCACATGCAACTCCGTTTAGTTATTGTGCTTGAAATCGTTGGTGATTTGTTGAATAGATGTTATAGATTTACTGGTTTGATAATATTAGAATGTTAGATTTGAGTTTGATTGAGTTATTGGTAGATTTGACGATGATTTGGACAAACTTGCCATAAAAGGAAACTTTTATGTGCAAGTCTTGGATTTGTGATAATCTAGACATGTTAGACATGTCTAGATGTTGTTAAATGTGTATTGAAGTGTTTAGAAACACATTGGGATATTTGATTTTGTCAAAAACTTGGTTTTGTAGAAACTTGCTAAAAATGGAAACTTTTATAAATCAAAAGAGGGCTTTTGATGTTTTAAAGTGTTTTGATGAACTTGGGATATTGAAATATGTTTAGAAATGATTTCTAAGCATATTGGAAACCTTGATTTGCGAAAACGAGTTTTAAACGGATACTTTCCAAATAAGGAAACTTTATTTGGGCAAAACGGCATAAATGGTGATTTATGCGCAAACGACGTGTTTTAAGAGTTTAAACATGTTTTATAAACATATTGGAAGTTATTAGTTTATGAAATGGGATTTCATAACCACACTTTCCTAAGTTGGAAACTTTCTAAAAATAGCAACTTATGTGATTAGAGTCATAGGATACATTTTGGTGTCTTATGTGCATCAAGGCACATAAACACAACGATCGTGTCACCAACGATTCGTCGAGTCTCACAAGTTAACACACGCACTCGGTTGAGCACACCGACACTTGGAGTTGTATGGGATACAACACAACACATAACACATACTCACACCTATATGGTTATAGGTGCTTACTAGCAGGACTGCTAGCTTTCGCAGACGCGAACACACGAACATACCGGAACTGCTAACCAGGTGAGTTCACGGCCCCTTTTTCTATTTTCTACCTTTGGGGGAGAAAACATTGCAAACAACTGTTTTGAACAACTTACACACTTTTGGTTATTTTTGTACATGCTAATATCGTATATGCATATGTGTGGCATTCATCCACAAAACTGATAAGTCCTCATTAAACACACCTCGAACCGTTAATAGCGCGTAGCGCTCAGCGTGGTAATTCTGAATAGTACTATTTGGGCCTGACAAGCCCCACTGTTGCGAGCCGTATGGCCACCCCGACTGGAGGTCGGAACAGTGCAAAATTGACCAAACAACATTTACCATATCTTGGATGGATATGGCGGGAGGCAGCATGTTAGCTTCGGTTGCGAACCCGCATATGATATAAAACATATTGACTAGCTATCAATTGATATTGCATTGTATTGAAAAATAGACCTGCTAAACATTTACTTTAAACACTTGATGTTTACTGCTGATTACAAACCTGTGTTCTCACCAACCTTTGTGTTGACCTTTTACTCGCATGTTTTCTCAGGTAACTAAGGCACGCGCACAAGGAATAGGATGCTAGGCTGGAGTCGCATGCATCTGTTTAAGTGTCTTAGTCTATTAAACATTGTGTTCATTTGATCATGTTACTTATGTATTGTCAAACATCTTTAATCGCTTCCGCAACTATTGTTACTTAACATTTTGAAAACCGTTTTAAATTAACGCTTCCGCTACCTATGAATGTTAAACTGTTTTGTTAACATATATTTTATTTCCGCAACTCTGATTTTACAAACTATTTTATCCAAGTTATTGGACGTATGTATGAAACCAGACATATAGGTCTCGCATGTTGTGTGACCGGAGACTGCGATCCTGACAATCTGCCGCCGCTCGCGCCCCGGAAGGGACGGGATTTCTCGGGGTGCGACAGATTGGTATCAGAGACTCCGGTTATTGCGAATTAGGTTTGCATTTAGTGAACTTAGTCTATAACCACTAGTCTCCACACAACACATAGAGCTTAGTATTGTGATGCTTGTATACATGATTACACTCACACTTAGTATACACACTTACTATATGATATCGCCATCAACACCGTATGTGACTGCACATGACGGACAAGAGCCGATAGTTTTACATACTTCTTTACAATGCCTACCACACACACTACATTAGTCATTAGTCAAACACTAACACGTATTCTCGCTATGAAGATCATGGCTGGAAGACGTGGAGGACGCAGGAATGCGGGCG
Source organism: Mikania micrantha (assembly GCA_009363875.1). Taxonomy (NCBI): domain Eukaryota; kingdom Viridiplantae; phylum Streptophyta; class Magnoliopsida; order Asterales; family Asteraceae; genus Mikania; species Mikania micrantha. Next base: position 65,139,177 of record CM018691.1, on the reverse strand, counting down.
GACGTGGAAACATCAACTTGACTCAAGCTGAGTTGAACGCCCTCATCAACGAACGGGTTGAGGAGGTACTTGCTGCACGGGAAGCTGCCCGTAACCAAAACCTACTGAACCAAGGTGATGAATCCTTTTCATATTCACCTCGCATCACAATCACTTGTTTCCAATTCAATACACTCACTCGATACTTAACCCAACTCTACTCTTTGCATATTCCAGGAGCAAATCCTAACCCACCTCTCTGCACGTTCAAGATGTTTCTGGACTGCAAACCTCACTCGTTCAGCGGCACTGAGGGAGCCGTTGGACTATTGCGATGGATCGAGAAGGCGGAATCAGCTTTCGCCATGAGCAACTGCAGGAACGAGGACAGGGTCAAGTTCGCTGCAGGGACGTTCGAGGGAGCTGCCCTCACTTGGTGGAACGCCAATGTCCAAAACCTAGGGCTTGATGCAGCCAACGCTCTGCCTTGGGAAAATTTTAAGCAGATGTTGAACCGCGAATACTGTCCCCGCGGTGAAGTGCAGAAACTTGAGACGGAGTTCTGGAACCACAAAATGATAGGTTCCGAGGTTGAGGCCTACACTGCCAGGTCTTATGAACTGGCAAACCTGTGTCCGGAGATGGCAAATCCACCTTTCAAGCACATAGAGAAATATATCGATGGATTGCCACCTCAAATCCAGGGAATGGTACTCTCTGCTGACCCCATTACCATGCAACAAGCCGTACGACTTACCCACAAACTCACTGACTCGGCGGTTGCACAAGGACTCTTACCACCACGTGGTGCTGTGACCACAACCAACGATAAGGGAAAACGAAAATGGGATGACACCCTGAACAAACCAACCACTCTCCAACCACCACCGCAACAGCGCAAGTTTGGATCAACCCAAGCTTATGCCCCACCCATCCCAACCACCCAGAACCAAGGAGGTTATGCTGGAAAACACCCCAAATGCCACAAGTGCAACTTCCATCATGCACAGGGACAATGTGGCCGCTTCCAATGCCAGCGTTGTGGAAAAGGGGGACATGCAGCCAAGGACTGCAGGGGTGAACTGCTCGTAAAGACCCCACAGCCACAACAACAACAACAACTTGAAGCACCAAAGGGTTGCTTCGAATGTGGCAAACCAGGGCATTTCAAGAAGGACTGCCCGCACCTGAAGAACAACAACAACAACCAACAGAACAACAACAACGGGAACAATGGCACGAGGGGACGAGCCTTCGTGATTGGGGCCAAGGAGGCCAGAAGGGACCCCAACCTTGCAACCGGTACGTATCTCTTGAACGATAATTATGCATCTGTATTGTTTGATACTGGAGCTGAGAAAAGCTTTATATCTAAGGATTTTAGTGAGATATTTGCCCTTACCCCGACACCCTTAGATGTGGACTACACGGTAGAGCTAGCTGATGGTAAATTGATTGTAACTAAGCACATTCTTAAAGAATGCACTCTAGAGCTAGCAGGCCATAAATTTAAGATTGATCTCATGCCAGTTACACTAGGCAGTTTCGATGTCGTAGTGGGCATGGATTGGTTGTCTGAAAACCAGGCTGAAATCATTTGCCACGACAAGGTTGTGCGCATACCCCTCCCTAACGGAGAAACTCTAGATATCAAGGGCGAAAGGAGTGACACTCCTCTGAACATCATCTCGTGCATGAAGGCTCACAAATGCTTACGAAAGGGATACACAGCCATATTGGCACTTATCACCGACAAGACTGAAGAGGAACAGAGAATAGAAGAAATCCCAGTCGTATGCGACTATCCCGATGTATTCCCTGAGGATCTACCAGGACTACCACCACCTCGGCAAGTGGAGTTCCGCATAGACCTTGTGCCGGGAGCAGCGCCCATTGCACGAGCACCATATCGACTTGCACCTTCGGAGATGCAGGAACTGTCCAATCAACTGCAAGAGCTGTTGGACAAAGGTTTCATTAGACCAAGCTTCTCACCCTGGGGAGCTCCGGTCTTGTTTGTAAAGAAGAAGGATGGCACGTTTCGTATGTGCATTGACTATCGGGAATTGAACAAAGTAACAATCAAGAACCGTTACCCCTTACCCCGCATCGACGATTTGTTCGATCAACTGCAAGGATCGAGTTATTATTCCAAGATCGATCTGCGATCTGGGTACCATCAGTTGAGGATTCAGGAGGAAGATATACCCAAGACTGCTTTTCGCACTCGGTATGGCCATTATGAGTTCTTGGTTATGCCGTTTGGCTGACAAACGCACCAGCAGTATTCATGGATCTCATGAATAGAGTGTGCAAACCCTACCTCGACAAATTTATCATTGTCTTTATAGATGATATTCTCATCTACTCCAAAACCCAAGAGGAACACAAAGAGCATCTTCAATTGGCTCTTGAACTGCTACGGAAAGAGAAGCTGTACGCTAAACTCTCAAAATGCGACTTTGGATTCGAGAAGTCCAATTCTTGGGACATGTTGTTAATGAACAAGGGATTCATGTGGATAAGTCTAAGATAGAGGCAATCAAGAACTGGGAAGCACCGAAGACCCCAACTGAGGTGCGACAATTCCTAGGATTGGCCGGCTATTATCGACGATTTATTGAAGGATTTTCGAAGATAGCCCAACCCCTTACAGCCTTAACCCATAAGGACAAGAAGTATCTCTGGACTGACAAGCAAGAAGCTGCATTCCAACTTCTCAAGCAGAAGCTCTGTAGTGCACCAATCTTATCACTTCCTGATGGAACGGATGACTTCGTAGTATATTGCGATGCCTCGATACAAGGACTCGGCTGCGTGCTGATGCAGCGAGACAAGGTGATCGCATATGCTTCTCGACAACTGAAAGTCCACGAGAAGAACTACACCACCCACGACTTAGAACTTGGAGCCGTGGTATTCGCCCTCAAGATCTGGAGACACTACCTGTACGGTACAAAGTGTACGATATACACTGATCACAAGAGTCTCCAACACATATTCGAGCAGAAGGAACTGAACATGCGACAACGTCGCTGGCTCGAGCTCCTAAACGACTATGAGTGTGCTATCAAGTACCACCCGGGGAAAGCCAATGTTGTGGCCGATGCCCTAAGCCGGAAAAACACATCGAAACCCAAGAGGGTACGAGCTTTACAACTCACCATCCATCCCAATCTTCCTGAACAGATACGCAGTGCCCAGGTGGAGGCACTTAAACCTGAAAACTTAGCGGCTGAATCATTAAAGGGAATGGAACAGCAACTTAAGGAAAAAGCCGATGGCCTACAATACTTCATGGAACGCGTCTGGGTTCCACATTACGGGAACTTACGAGACCTTGTGATGGACGAGGCTCACAAATCCCGGTATTCCGTTCACCCTGGATCTGATAAGATGTACCATGATCTGAAGATACTTTACTGGTGGCCACACATGAAAGCTGACATCGCCACCTACGTCAGCAAATGCTTGACTTGTGCTAAAGTCAAGATCGAGTACCAGAAACCATCTGGATTACTCACACAGCCCGAGATCCCCATGTGGAAATGGGAACAAATCTCCATGGATTTTATCACCAAATTACCCCGTACCCCAAGTGGATGTGACACAATATGGGTGATTGTGGACCGACTGACTAAGTCAGCACATTTCCTTGCGATCAAGGAAAATGACAAGATGGAAAAACTGGCCAGAATCTATGTCAAGGAAGTGGTCTCGCGACATGGAGTGCCGATCTCCATTATTTCGGATCGAGACGCCAGATTCACTTCTAACTTCTGGAAATCACTACAAAAGTCGCTTGGCACGCGGTTGGATATGAGTACAGCATACCACCCACAAACTGATGGCCAGAGTGAACGCACGATACAAACCCTTGAAGATATGCTACGAGCATGCGTAGTGGATTTTGGAAGTAGTTGGGAAACTCACCTGCCATTGGTGGAGTTCTCCTACAACAACAGTTACCACACAAGCATCAAAGCAGCGCCTTTTGAGGCACTCTATGGCAGGAAATGCCGATCACCCATATGTTGGGCGGAAGTGGGCGACAGCCAGCTCACTGGCCCGGAACTTGTGCATGAAACAACAGAGAAAATCGTGCAAATCAGAAACCGCATGGCAGCAGCTCGTGACCGTCAAAAGAGCTATGCCGACAAACGCCGAAAGCCTTTGGAATTTAAGGTAGGAGACAAAGTCCTTCTGAAAGTTTCACCCTGGAAAGGCGTCATTCGTTTTGGTAAACGAGGCAAACTGAACCCACGGTATATTGGACCTTTCGAGATCCTGAAGAGGATTGGTCCGGTGGCATACCAACTCAACTTGCCAACCGAACTCGACGGAGTGCACAACGTATTTCATGTCTCGAACCTGAAAAAGTGTTTATCGGATGAAACACTTATTGTTCCACTGGATGAGATCCAGGTGGATGAACAGCTACGGTTCGTGGAAGAACCGGTAGAGATCATGGACCGTGAGGTCAAACAACTCAAACAGAGTAAGATTCCTATTGTCAAAGTCCGATGGAACTCAAAACGCGGACCTGAATTCACGTGGGAACGTGAAGATCAGATGATGCGCAAATATCCCCATCTCTTCAAGCAGACAACGTCGAATGTCGACAACAGCAAATAAATTTCGGGACGAAATTCCTTTCAACAAGGGGATGATGTGACAACCGGAAAATTTTTGTCTTTCAAACACTGTTGCTTCTCAAACACTACCAACAACAACCAAATTTCGGGACGAAATTTCTTTCAACAAGGGGATGATGTGACACCCGGCAATTTCAGGTAAATTGCAACTCTTATATTCTTTACATTTCACATTCATACTTGTTGCATTTCATTTAATTATGTTTAATTAGATGAGTTGAACACAAACATCTACGAAACGATAATCATACATCGCACATTGGTTTTGGAAACCAAGTGTGGCAACCACAACACTAACACCAGACAATAGTTCGGATAATTATTGAATTGTGCACTACACGTTGATTAGGATTAATCAAGCGTGCAAACACTTCGTAGAACACGAACACAAACTATCTTAGATAATTCGAGGAATTATCGAAACACACACACGAGTCTCACGAACGTTGGTGATCAAACTTATATGTTACTATATGATTATGTGCTAAACGTGTATTAGATGCTTTGGATAAACGTTAGGAATCGAGTACGAGCGAAATCGTATCATCGAAATCGAAAAACAATGAAGTTGGCCTGTCGCGGTACGCGATACCCCCTTCGGCGAGAAGCTTCGCGATACGCGAAGCAAACCGGGAGTCGAGACTCCCGAATTACATCGCGCTACGCGATGATGATTTTTGATCGGCCTCCGCGGTACGCGAAGGCCATGCAGATCAAAATTTCAATATAAACCAACCCACTTCATTTCAGTCGAACTCCTTCCATTTTCTCCGAGTTCCCACTCACTGTTGCGACCAAAACCCACCTGAAAACAAGCTTAAACCTCTGCTAACACCATTAGAAGCCATTGTTGGTGATTGGAAGCCATTGGAGCACCAAAGGGAGTTCTTGGAGGCCACCAACAAGCAAGACGATCCACACCAGCCTTCATTCGAGCTTCCAGAACCTGTCACACCACGGATTTAAGCTTCTAAGGTAGTTTCTTGTGTTTATCTATAGTTAGATCGCACATGCAATGGGTAAAAACCCACATGCAACTCCGTTTAGTTATTGTGCTTGAAATCGTTGGTGATTTGTTGAATAGATGTTATAGATTTACTGGTTTGATAATATTAGAATGTTAGATTTGAGTTTGATTGAGTTATTGGTAGATTTGACGATGATTTGGACAAACTTGCCATAAAAGGAAACTTTTATGTGCAAGTCTTGGATTTGTGATAATCTAGACATGTTAGACATGTCTAGATGTTGTTAAATGTGTATTGAAGTGTTTAGAAACACATTGGGATATTTGATTTTGTCAAAAACTTGGTTTTGTAGAAACTTGCTAAAAATGGAAACTTTTATAAATCAAAAGAGGGCTTTTGATGTTTTAAAGTGTTTTGATGAACTTGGGATATTGAAATATGTTTAGAAATGATTTCTAAGCATATTGGAAACCTTGATTTGCGAAAACGAGTTTTAAACGGATACTTTCCAAATAAGGAAACTTTATTTGGGCAAAACGGCATAAATGGTGATTTATGCGCAAACGACGTGTTTTAAGAGTTTAAACATGTTTTATAAACATATTGGAAGTTATTAGTTTATGAAATGGGATTTCATAACCACACTTTCCTAAGTTGGAAACTTTCTAAAAATAGCAACTTATGTGATTAGAGTCATAGGATACATTTTGGTGTCTTATGTGCATCAAGGCACATAAACACAACGATCGTGTCACCAACGATTCGTCGAGTCTCACAAGTTAACACACGCACTCGGTTGAGCACACCGACACTTGGAGTTGTATGGGATACAACACAACACATAACACATACTCACACCTATATGGTTATAGGTGCTTACTAGCAGGACTGCTAGCTTTCGCAGACGCGAACACACGAACATACCGGAACTGCTAACCAGGTGAGTTCACGGCCCCTTTTTCTATTTTCTACCTTTGGGGGAGAAAACATTGCAAACAACTGTTTTGAACAACTTACACACTTTTGGTTATTTTTGTACATGCTAATATCGTATATGCATATGTGTGGCATTCATCCACAAAACTGATAAGTCCTCATTAAACACACCTCGAACCGTTAATAGCGCGTAGCGCTCAGCGTGGTAATTCTGAATAGTACTATTTGGGCCTGACAAGCCCCACTGTTGCGAGCCGTATGGCCACCCCGACTGGAGGTCGGAACAGTGCAAAATTGACCAAACAACATTTACCATATCTTGGATGGATATGGCGGGAGGCAGCATGTTAGCTTCGGTTGCGAACCCGCATATGATATAAAACATATTGACTAGCTATCAATTGATATTGCATTGTATTGAAAAATAGACCTGCTAAACATTTACTTTAAACACTTGATGTTTACTGCTGATTACAAACCTGTGTTCTCACCAACCTTTGTGTTGACCTTTTACTCGCATGTTTTCTCAGGTAACTAAGGCACGCGCACAAGGAATAGGATGCTAGGCTGGAGTCGCATGCATCTGTTTAAGTGTCTTAGTCTATTAAACATTGTGTTCATTTGATCATGTTACTTATGTATTGTCAAACATCTTTAATCGCTTCCGCAACTATTGTTACTTAACATTTTGAAAACCGTTTTAAATTAACGCTTCCGCTACCTATGAATGTTAAACTGTTTTGTTAACATATATTTTATTTCCGCAACTCTGATTTTACAAACTATTTTATCCAAGTTATTGGACGTATGTATGAAACCAGACATATAGGTCTCGCATGTTGTGTGACTGAAGACTGCGATCCTGACAATCTGCCGCCGCTCGCGCCCCGGAAGGGACGGGATTTCTCGGGGTGCGACAATACTTACCCCGTAACGAGTACGGGAGCAACCATACTTACCCAGTAACAAGTACTGGAGCAACCATCATTCATCATGACATGATACACTAGCACCATATCATCAGTCAGCATAACATCGTATCATTATCCTAATAACATAGGATTTCTCATACAGGGTATGCTAATATCATGTCATCATAACATCCTAGCACCATGCACATGTCATGCTAGCAGCACGTCATCATATCATTCATCATGACAACATAAACACTTTTTGCTAGCATGTAATTATCATAACATCATACTTTCATCATAGCATACCTAGGATTTCATCATAACATAACATCCTACTTTATCATAATAGCATGTTATCATTCAGTTTATCATCATAACTTACTAACATGCATTCATCATCCTTAGCATACCTTCATGCAATAATTATACTAGCACCTTAACATGCATACATAGTCAGGGCATATCATCATTCATTCATCATCATCATAGGCACATAACATCATAGACAACAAAATAAGCATGTATGTCAGCCCAAAACATTAAGCATAAAATAGGGCGCCTAGAACTCACCTGACAATGGATCCCTGCCTTCTTAACCGAACTCCTTAGTTAAGACCCGGGAACCTACATCCGTTACATCATTACATTACGTTACGCTCTTTGGACCTAGAAAATATTCTAAGTCCCCATAGCCTACTAGTTCCCCCTACTGAACCCAAGTCCTCGACACTTAGCTAAGTGTTCGAAACCCTTGAAATCCATTAAGTCCTCATGTACACGAAATCCATGAGTATTCGAAACACTAGTACACGAAATACCCAAAGTATACGAATTAACCTCTGTACACGAAATGGCACCTAGTATTCGAAATAGGCATGTACTCGAAATACACTGTACTCGAATTCACCATGTACTCGAAATCCTTGTACTCGAAATAACAAGTATGATTTCGAGTACCCACTGTACATGATTTCGTGTACTCATCATTTTGTCATTAGACATCTCAGAAATTCATCTAAGACTTGGGGATCTAGTTCTAGGTTCCTTTGGTTGTTACCAACGTTTTGGAACCTCAAAGTTATGAACTTTATGCATAAAGGTGTGAGCTTTATGCATAAGTTCACCCTTTGTTTGACCATCCTAACTTTTGTATAAAAATCCTAACTTTTTGGTTTAGAACCCTTACTTGAAGGTAGGCGAGCACTCCTGTAGATCCTTGTGCGTATCCCCTTCCATTTGGTCGATCAAAGCTCGATTCTTGAAATTCTTGGACCTAAACTTCGAGTACTCGAGAGCAGATAAGTTTCCAGCCAAAGTCTGTCACGCTTCCCAAGGCACTACTATTTATAGGAGGTGTCTTGTACTCGAAATTATGGATTTTCGAATACAAGCCTCGAGTACAGTGTACTCGAAATCCCAATGTCGAGTACACGAACCCGAAGCCCCAATTTGTTTATTTTTCGCCTATCTTACTTCAAGCTTGTTATTCGTTACCCATTTGTAAGTTCAAGTAACTTGTATTAGAATTTCGGGATGTTACAAGTCTCCCCTCCTTACAATAGGTTTCGTCCCGAAACCTGCCTCGTTACATATCGAACAAATGAGGGTACATCTTCCTCATTTCGTCTTCCAATTCCCAAGTCGTGTCTGAACCCTTCCGATGCTTCCACTGAACTCTTACTTGACGGACCGTTTTACTTCGTAGCTGCTTTTCCTTTGTATCCACAATGGCGACTGGTTCTTCAATGTAGTTCAGTCTGTTATCTACCTCAATGTCATCCAAAGGAACATGCGCCTGCTTGTCTGCCAAGCATTTCCTAAGATGTGACACGTGGAAGGTAGGATGAATCCCGCTCAGCTCCTCTGGTAGGTCTAGTCGATACGCGACTTTCCCTACCCTTGCCTTTATCGGAAACGGTCCGATGTATCTCGGACTCAACTTTCCCCTCTTCCTGAATCGAATGATTCCCTTCCATGGTGATACTTTCAGCAACACTCGATCGCCAACATCAAACTCGATCGGTCTTCGGCGCCTGTTAGCGTAAGACTTTTGGCGATCTTGTGCAGCTTTCATACGTGCTTTTATCACCCGTAGCTTTTCTGCCGTATCAATCACAGCAGCCTTGTTTCCCATTTCTTTTTGTCCAACTTCACCCCAGCATACCGGGGTTCTACATCGTCGTCCGTACAACGCCTCATATGGGGGCATTCCGATACTAGAGTGATAGCTGTTGTTATATGAAAACTCCACCAATGGCAAGTGGTCATCCCAGCTTCCTCCAAAATCGATAATGCACGCCCTAAGCATATCCTCCAACGTTTGGATAGTCCTTTCTGACTGTCCATCAGTCTGAGGGTGATAGGCGGTACTGATATTTAACCTCGTTCCCATAGCATCATGAAACTGCTTCCAGAATCTGGAAGTAAACCTCGTATCCTGATCTGACACAATGGAGACAGGAATTCCATGTCTGGTCACAATCTCTTTCACGAACAACTCAGACAACCTTTCGGACGTATACGTTTCCCTGATAGGAAGAAAGTGTGCACTCTTTGTCAGTCGGTCCACAATCACCCATATGGTATCATGTCGCTTAGCTGTCCTCGGTAGCTTGGTGATGAAATCCATGGTGATGTGTTCCCATTTCCATTCCGGTACCTCTAGAGGTTGCACATATCCGTAGGGTTTCTGATGCTCAGCCTTCACTTGCGCACAAGTAAGACACCTGTTCACATATTGCATCACATTAAACTTCATGCCCGGCCACCAATAATCCTGTCGAAGATTTTGATACATCTTCGTTGCACCGGGGTGCACCGAGTAACGAGACTTGTGGGTGCCTTCAATCTCAAAAGTCTAAAAGATAGGGTTTTCTTGCTTGAGAAGGAATCTGTAGTTAAGGATGAGACCATTCTGTTAATGAAAGAGGGAATGCTCAAAGTTTGTGACAAACTGGATGAGTTTCAAGGGCAAATCAAGGCACACAAGAAGTTTATCATATTTCTTTCTATAGAAAACTATGAGATGCGCAAGGAGATCAACAAGCTGAAATGAATTGAAGTCCCAGAGTCCGATGATGACAACAAAGAAAATGATGACAGTGATGACAGTGATGATGATGATAGTGACGAAGGGAAAGAAAAGGATTCCTCATAAAAGAAGGATGAAGGGCCTCCAGATGATGAAAATCAAGGAGGAGACATAGGAAATCCATCTTCATCAGGAAAGCACACGAGCGACTATGATGATCTCTTTGAAGATACTCCTGATGATATTCTTTTTGGAGATTGTGTGCAACCAGATGAAGCCGCAAGAGCTGGTTTTGATGGTTTGTTCGATGATTTGCCCGAGGATTTTAATTTTGAAGGGCTTGGTGGAGAGCTAGATGAAGCTGGACATGGAATTTGTTTCCAAATGAAGACGTCAATCAAAAGGAAAACCAGAAAATGTCGTTATCACCGATGTGGCCAAAGACCCGTATGTGGATTACTTGTATGCTCACAAGAATATAGGTACAGATGGCAAAGAAATTCCTCCTCTGGGAACCATTATTAACAGCTGGTTTGATAAGCAGAAGGACTGGACCCAGCGCCTCAGGAAGTCAGAGCAACTTGGCTAGGGGAGATGAATGTTGAGCATCCAGAGCATACTTTTATATCCGATGATCGAAATCTATTTGCTGTTCGCAACGATAGATTTGAGGTATGCTGCTGGATGTATGATAAGGAGAGAGATATATATCTGGTCAAGCGGAGAAATGGCAAGGTTGAGTTCTACAAGAAACCGCGAGACTTCTGCACAATGCCAAAGTTTGACATCAGAAGTATCAACAACGCAATGTTTTTCAATCCATCCAAGGACTCTCAGGCCAATTTGTTTGCCAATTTTATAAAGGATCAATGCGAAAAGGTTTTCCCGGTGATGAAGACGGCCAAGGGAAGACGCTTCGTCTCAAAGTGCATTATAGATCATGTGACGAAAGAGCCTTGGATTTACTACAAGTATCCTCCTCCACTTGTTGAGATTGTTGTCCCAGTTTCCCCTCGAGTCCCTGACAACTCGTTGGCTAACTTCTTATCATGGTATTTTGATGAGCGCAACCTTGCAGCTGTCATTCTCAGAAATAAGGATGATATCAATGATTTTGATATGATTCTAGATCCATTGGATCTATTGAAGTATGGGAAAGAGAACATGATGAAGCTTCACAACTCACCGATCGGAGTCTACCATGGATCTGACGAAGAAGCAAAACCGTTTACACGCACGGTTGCATATGCTATTGAGTTGAAGCTATATGCAGGAGCTGGACCACACTCCGTGACTCTTCCTATTGGATGACTTCGCCAGTCTAGGGGGAGTTTGTAGAGCCCACTACACGATGAAGACTGACAAAGTCAAACATTGGAAGAGTTAAAGTCCAGAATTTTGATATTTTTTGTTGATTTCGTGTACATGTAGTTCGAATACACTAAGTGTTCGAGTACTCGAAGTAATTTTATGTTAGACTTCGAGTACACCTAGATTAGTATAAATAGACGTATTTTGTACTAGTTTAGGTTGGAATCCCGAGGCATTTGCTCTCTAAACGTATTGAGGCATCTGTACTTGAACTTCAGTATTTAATACAAAGATTTCATTTTTCTACTTGCTTTCTTGATTCTAGCATGGATTCCGCACTTGTTAGAGTCTGTTGATGATGATTTGGGTGATAAAGCTACGTTCTTGATCCGGTTTGAGATCTACACTTTTGATCTCTTAATGGATGTCCATTTGTATTTTCGATTATTCTTTTCATCCTTGTAGATCCTGGATGACCTAGTCTATCATGCCATAAGTTAAAGGTAACATGATCACAACGTTTCTCTTTAACTACCATACGTGCTTAAGGCACATTTATTTGTGTATAATGCATACCAAAATTAAGCATTGACAATTTTTCTAGTATGACATTTTTTCTCATGATATACAAATATTTTTCATTATCAATGGTAGTTGACTGGGTGTCATACCCATTTTGATATATGTTCTTGAAACTCAACAAGTTTCTTGTTGATTTTGGGTAATACAAAGCGTTTTCTATTAAGAGTTTTGTACCATTAGTTAAAACTAAATTTGCTTTTCCCACTCCTTCTATTAGATCTATTGGACCAAATATTGTATTAATGGTTCCCTTTGTTGGTTTCAATACATGAAAATATTTTTTAGATTTCAGAATAGAGTGTGTTGCACCACTATCCGCTATACACATTTCTCCATCACTTGTTTGAATGAGTGCTTTGTTGATATTAATTTTACTCTTCAAATAAAAGAAAATAATGAGATATTACGAAAATTTTAACATAACCATTGAATATTTTACATAACAGGAAAAATTTATTATACATAACCATTGAAAATTTTAACATAACCATTGAATATTTTACATAACAGGAAAAATTTATTATACATAACTTAGACTGATTAAACTAGAATATTAAGATAACATATTCATTCAATGTTCCAAATTAGGTAAAAAATCTGCGTTATTCAGTTCGATGTTCGCATCATCGAACTTGTCCACATGGTTAACTTCTTTCTCCTTTTCCTTAAGAGATGCTTGATATAGCTTGCGTAGATGAGAGGGTGTGCGACAAGCTTTTAACCAATGATTTTTACTTCCACATCTAAAACATGAACTGTCATTATGTTGAGATGTACCAACTTCATTTTCAAATTTGTATTGTTGGTTCTCATTTTGTAGGTTGTGGTAGTTATTAGCTCTTTGGCTACGACCATGCCCACGACCACTACCACGACCTCGAGCTCGACCGTTATAATTATTGTTCCATTAAAATGGATGGTTGAAACGGTTTTTGTCAAAACAACCACGACCATGCCCACGTCCACGTCCACGTGTATTTCTAAAATTTTTAGCATCATTAAGACTAATAGCATTAGCTTCTAGTAATGCCATTGATCCTGTGGGACGTGCAAGATGATTTTTCATTAACACTTCATTATTTTTCTCTACTACAAGAAGTAGAGCATTTAGATCAGAATATCTTTTGAATCCTTGCACACGTAAATGCGTTTGCAAGCCGGTGTTTGAAGCATGAAAAGTGGTAAAAGTTTTTTCTAGCATATCTTCTTCAGTAACATTTTGCCCACAAAATCGAAGTATTGAGCATATTCTGAACAAAGCAGATGTGTAATCATTCATCTTTTTAAAATCTTGTAGTCTTAAATTTGACCATTCATCTCGAGCAGCTGGAAGTAAAACTGCTTTTTGATGATTAAATCTTTCTTGCAAATCCTTCCATAAAGCAGAATGATCATTACAATTTGAATATTCAAGTTGTAGCATCCCATCAATGTGTTTGTGAAGAAAAACATCTGCTTTTCCTTTTTCTTGTTCTGAACAATTATTGTTCACATTTATTGTTTCTAAAACACCCATTGATTTTAAATGTCGCTTCACATGAGCTGTCCATGCCATGTAATTTTCTCCACTGATGTTTAACGCTGGGAATTCAAGTTTTGCAATATTTGACATTTTTTTCTTTCTAAACATTAATAAATCAATAAAATAAATAAATATTAGAATCCATATATATCAATGAGCACTACGATACAATATAATGGTAAAGCTACAAAAAGATACATAACTAGAAAAAAATTAAATTCTTTAGGTGGGAGTTGAGATAGAGGATAAAGAAACATAATTAACATTATGGTAACTAATATTAAAAGTGGGTGAATCATCTTCAAAAATCATCTTGAGCAAGCTTGAGAGAATACAATAATATGTTTTTATATATTAAAAGAGATTGTCTATTTATAGGAAAAAAATTTAACCGTTGATAACGGTTATATAACCCATTTTGCAACGGCTATATGGTCATTTACGAGTATATGATCATTGTACGTGTATAAAAATTATAATTATTAAAAAAATAGTAGAATAGAAGTTAAAGAATATACGTAAAGAAAAAAAATTGTTACAAAATATAAACAAACGTTAGCGTATATAATAAAATGTTAGTATACTAATAAAGGCTAATATCAATGTTAGCATAAAATTGTTAGTATTGTTAACATGAAAATAAATGCTAGTATACATGAATAAATGCTAGCATACATAAATAAATGTTAGTATGCATAAATAAATGTTAGTAACATTAGTCAAAGTTAGTTGACATAAAAATAAAATGTTAGTTTTATAACTAAAAGTTAGATGCATAAATAAAAGCTAGATAGTTAGTAGTCCCATGATTATCAAATATCCATAATAGTAAGTCTTGGATAATTATTTTGTTCATTATGGTAGTTAACTTCTTAGAGTATTATATAAGTTGTTATTAATAAAATGATTACCTTTGATGGATGACTTGTGCTTTTAATGATCTTCTTAATTATGATTTAAGAACTCTTCGTGCTAATAACGTGTTATAATATAACTACGATTAGCTCACATTAACAATCTTTAGAGAAGATTAGAAGAGAAAGATAGAAGAGATTTTAGAGAGAAGAAGAGAGAATTGTATAACACTTTAGAATGTATACAAGAGGTGCATTTTCCTCTTTACATTGAAGCGGTATTTATACTACAAAAAAGTTGCCTTTTGGGAGACTAGAAACAAGAACATTTAATGCTTAGTCTAAAAATATGTCCATATAAATTTGGAGTGTTGGAAAAGCTTTCATCCAATATCTTTCAATTATATAAAACATATAACAAGATTTAATTATATATTTTGAAAATTTATACAGTGGTGTGAACTAAGTACAAACATTTGATCGTCTCCACATAATTTACTAGAAATGTACGTTTGTGTCAGCATTTATTAGGCACCTCCTAGTTTTGTAGGAAATGATGAAATGTACGATTTTGAATATATCTCATTCATATTCGAGATATCGTTTGATTGAGATTTTAAATAACGTAACAACTAATTTACAAATTAAAATATTTTTAATGGTATTCGATAATGCCTCAATCAATACTATCGTTATTGAAAATTAAAATTAATATTAAATAATTTGTAATTTGTTTTCGTAGTCGATATGTTGCACATGTTATTTAGTTGTACAAGACATGCTCGCTACTGAACATGTTGAGGCGTTCGAAACCGGTTTTAGACATATGTTACATGGTGTTTTCAAAAGTATAACATATACCAAGTAATTTTTTTTTTGTAAAAATACATGTAGGGTTTGTTTGGATCCTAATTGAGATTTTTCAACTCGATGGAATTTCACTTGCAAAATGTATGAAAGTGCGTTATAAGGACAACTGACTTTACAATATTTTCGTACATGTTTTTACGAAAGTGGTTTGGTTGATGAGTTTTCATACGCATGTTAAGAAAGTATTTAAAATGTAAGCGATTTGCGTTTCAAAACTATCACTACAAAATGGTATGGATTTTATTATCCCATTAGGAGTTTGATACTTTCATAATTGTATTTAATGGTGTGAAACCTGACTTTGAATGTTACGGAGTTAAATGTTTGAAAACGAAATATATGACAATTTAGATACATATGAAGACTGAAGAAAAAATATTCCTTACTTAATGTAAAATTTATATATGATTTTTATTTTATATCAAGTTCAAGTAGGAGCAACACCAGTTTGTAATGAAATGCCAAAGGGTAACACCTTCAAGTAAGATCACGAGGTATAGTGGAATGCATTTTATATCCATTTTTCAAGCCAATGATTATTGCAATTTAGATCTTTTGGTTTGATATAAAAATAAAGAAAGTCGATAATCCGATTTTATCCATCATAGTCGATGATTTACTAACTGGCCAAGCTTTTACGATAGATTTATAATTTGTATTCTATTAGTAGCAGGTTGTAATTGTTATGAAGAACAAGACTACTCTGAAATTGATAAAGGAACACTTGGACACAGTCAATTATATTTAAGAGGTAACAAATTTGTAAATAAAATAGCACTTGATGTGACTTATGACAATATATTCTTTTACTATTATTATTATTATTATTATTATTATTATTATTATTATTTATTTTGTTTGGAAAATTATTAAATATAAATAAAAATGCATTTATGTCGTTTAAACCAAAACTATTGGAACAGTCACAATTTCATGTTTGAGTTTGACTTTTGAGTTTGACTTTAACCTTTGATTTTAATTCTTTATCAATGCATCGTTTGATTCTACAATAAAACTATGGGATGCGGAAACAGGAAGCCTGCTCCATAGCCTAGTTGACCATGGGTAATCACTTACTAATTAGCTTCTAAATCATAATTTTATTGGACAAATGTTTGTTTTTTTTTTCTTTCTAAAAATCATAATTTTATTTTATTCTCTAAAAAAATGATAAAAGATGTTTCCCGGTTTATGAACATAATCAGACCATTTTAAGAGGTTTAATGAAAAGAGTTCAAGAGCATGAAATCAATTAGATTTATAATCTATATCTACTATACTTAAACATTCTTATGCTTGGTACAAGTCTGAAGTGTGGGAGATTTGGACACTTGGTAGCAACTTTTCGTTCTACTAATCTTGCTGCTACCACAACAACCACTGTTCCTGCTATTACAGGTGGAAAAACCTGTTATAACTGCGGAGCAGAGGGACATTTCAGGAATCAGTGTCCACGTCTCAACAACAACACAGCCACAGCTGCTACTGCTCGTGCCTTTGTCATCGGAGCTACCGAGGTACGCGAGGAGCCTGCAGTCATCACATGTACATTTCTCATCAACAATCATTATGTTTCAATATTGTTTGATACCGGTGCAGACAAAAGTTTTGTTTCTGCTACTATTGCAACTTTATTTGATATACAATCGTCAGTACTTACTACTCCATATACGGTAGAAGTAGCTGATGGTAAGAATATACTTGTGAATTCAATCCTGCGTGATTGTAAGCTTATGCTTAATGATCATTCGTTCTCCGTCGATCTCATTCCAATGACACTTGAAAGCTTTGAAGTAGTCATTGGAATGGATTGGTTATCTAATAATAACATCGAAGTCGTCTGGTCGGAGAAGTTACTTCGAATTCCGTTACAGTCCGGCGAAATGATGCTAGTTTATGGCAAGAAACCCTGCCGCGGATTGAAGATCGTGTCGTGTATCAAGGCTCAGAAGTACCTAAAGAAGAAATATTGTGCTTTCCTGGCACATGTATTGGAGAAGAAGCCTGTGAAGAAGACCGTGAAAGACTTACCAGTCATTAGAGATTATCCGGAGGTATTTCCAGAAGACTTGCCTGGACTACCACTAGTCTGACAAGTGGAGTTTAAAATCGATCTCGTCCCTGGAGCAAACCCAGTGGCGAAGTCACCATATCGGTTAGCACTGTCTGAGAAGCAAGAACTGTCCAGTCAGCTTCAGGAACTTCTAGACAAAGGGTTCATTAGATTGGGCTACTCACCATGGGGAGCACCGGTTCTCTTTGTCAAGAAGAAAGACGGTTCATTTCGTATGTGCATCGACTATCGTGAGCTAAACAAGTTAACAATCAAAAACAGATATCCTCTGCCTAGGATCGATGATATGTTTGATCAGTTTCAGGGAGCAACTTGCTTCTCTATGATTGATCTACAATCCGGGTATCATCAGTTGAGATTAAACGATGAGTATATACCAAAGACAGCGTTTAGGGCTTGCTATGGACACTATGAGTTTGTAGTTATGCCTTTCGGGTTAAACAATGCGCCGGCAGTGTTCATGGACTTGATGAATCGAGTCTTTAGGCCGTACTTAGATCAGTTTTTTATCGTCTTCATTGATGCTATATTGATTTATTCTAAGTCAGAGCATGAACATGAAGATCATTTGAGGAAGGTCTTGGAACTGCTAAGAGCTGAACAACTGTATGCCAAATTCTCAACATGTGAATTTTGGCTTAAGGAAGTTCATTTCTTAGGCCTCGCAATTAACAAGATGGGATACATGTAGACCCAATGAAGATAGAGGCAATTAAGAACTGAACTACCCCATCTACACCCACAGAGATTCGATCATTTTTGGGTTTGGTAGGTTATTATCGAAGGTTCATCGCGAACTTTTCACAGATAGCCTTGCCACTAATCACCTTGACCCAAAAAAGTCAAGCGTTTATATGGGGACATAAACAAAAAGATGCTTTTCAACTTCTTAAACAAAAGTTATGCGACTCCCCTATCCTTAGTCTTCCAAAAGGCAGTGATGATTTCATTGTCTACTATGATGCTTCTAACCTTGGACTCGGTTGTGTACTTATGCAATGAGACAAGGTGATTTCATATGCTTCAAGAAAATTTAAGGTTCATGAGAAGAATTACACTAATCATGACCTTGAGTTAGGGGCTATGGTCTTTGCACTTAAGATTTGGAGACACTACCTTTATGGTGCTAAATGTGTTATCTATACAGACCACAAGAACCTGCAGCACATTCTCAATCAGAAAGAGCTCAACATGAGACAACGACGTTGGGTTGAGCTTCTAGCTGATTACGACTGTGAGATTCGTTACCATCCGGGTAAAGCCAATGTGGTGGCGGATTCTCTAAGTCGCAAAGAACCAATCAAGCCGATACATGTTAGAGCAATGGAGATCAACACTCAACCAAACTTGAAGAACCTGATTCGTATTGCATAGCAACAAGTGGTGACCAATAATCAGTTGAAGAAGGAGTTAGACTGAGGAGTTGAAGGTAAGCTAGAACCTCGATCTGATGGGGTTCTATACCTCAACGGCCGTATGTGGATTCCAAAGTCAGACGAATTGCGCACACTCATATGTGATGAGGCTCATAAGTTGCGATATTCAGTTTATCCGGGTGCCGACAAGATGTATCTGGACTTGAGAACATCTTATTGGTGGCCTGGAATGAAGAAAGACATAGCCTTGTACGTAGGGAAGTGTCTAACGTGTTCAAAAGTCAAGGCAGAATATCAGAAGCCCTCGGGATTTCTGCAACAACCTGAAATTCCTCAATGGAAATGGGAGCAAATTTCTATGGATTTCATAACTAAGTTGCCAAGAACTCCGCGAGGTTTCGATTCGATTTGGGTGATCGTTAATCGACTCACCAAATCTGCTCCTTTTCTTCCAATCCGAGAGGATTACAAAATGGAGAAGTTATCCACTCTGTACATCAACGAAATCATCGCGCATCACGGTACTCCAACGTCAATCATATCTGATTGTGATAGTCGTTTCACTTCTCATTTTTGGCAATCATTGCAAAAGGCTTTGGGAACCCATGTTAATCTTAGCATGGCGTATCATTCCCAAACCGACGGTCAAAGCGAGAGGACTATCCAAACACTTGAGGACATGCTTCGTTCTTGTGTGATCGATTTTGGTGGGAGTTGGGACACTCATCTTCCACTTATCAAGTTTTTGTACAACAACAGCTACCATACATGCATTCAATGTGCACCATTTGAAGCTTTATATGGTAGGAAGTGCCGATCACCGGTCTGCTGGACCGAGGTTGGTGACTCACAGGTCGTAGGGCCTAAACTCATTCAAGAAACAACCGACAAGATCACAATCATTCAATCAAGGCTTAAGGCCACATGAGATCGGCAGAAGAGTTATGCTGATCGACGTCGGAAGCCGCTTGAGTTTCAAGTTGTTACAACCCAACCAGGGGGCTTGACTAACGATTGATTCAAAACACAAAGTAGTGGAAGACAAAATAAAT
Organism: Mikania micrantha; assembly: GCA_009363875.1. Classification (NCBI taxonomy): domain Eukaryota; kingdom Viridiplantae; phylum Streptophyta; class Magnoliopsida; order Asterales; family Asteraceae; genus Mikania; species Mikania micrantha. Next base: position 65,119,053 of record CM018691.1, on the reverse strand, counting down.
ATTTTACAATTCAACCAAAGGTTTAGTCTAAGTATCTAATTTGTTTACAACAAATCTAAATATATGATTTAACTAATGGGAGATTGTCTAGAGTTATTAGGTCCATCCAGGCATCATCACACTTTATAAATCTTTAAACCAAGTTGTTCAATTTTACATGTAGTGTTCTTGTTCAAGCAACAAAGTATCCGAGCCATACCTGTTTCTAATTACCTGAAAGACATGCTAAAATATGTCAACTATAAAGTTGGTGAGCTCACGAGTTTTAGTATATATACACGATAATAAACAACATGTTATTATTCAAACCAATACAACCAACCCTATGCCATGCTCAGGCGTCTGCCTCCTACATTGTTAGCCTGTGACATGGTCACCCTAATCTACCTCCCATTCCGAGACCCGTTCCTGTCCTCGGTTTAAATGTGTCATGATGAATATATGCCACAACGATTGACATTAACGTCAGTGGGGTTTCAACCCTATTCTTATAAGGCCACCCTTTCGGGCCACTGTGCGTGGGGGATTCCCCAAGTAGTACTACTCATATACCCACCGGCTCTTCTTCGGAGTTAATGGTTGTATATGATGTATCATGTCTAGGGGAAGCAATTAAATTTGAACGGATGTTCATTATCACATAAGTATAAATTTTATAAACATTTTGGAGCATGCTTTTAGTATCCCAAAACAATAAAAAGAAAAGGGATCACATGAACTCACCTGGCTGCTTTAGCTGGTTCTTTTTGTTCATGTACAAACATGTCGTTATGCCACTATGCGTGATTTGCTATGTTCCCAGAGTTATCATCAAAGCAAGTTCCTATTTGTAATCATATATACATGTATAGATTGTAGATTTCATACATTATGGTTGTTGATTGTGGTTGAGCTCTTTGGGTTTATGTGTTTAATGTTTACTAGTTTAAAGTTTCTTTGTATTACCGTATTTAGTGAACTCTTACTATACAATTGCACATATAAGGTACGTTAATATATTCCAATTTATAGTGCTAGTTTTACTTGATCAATTAATAGGAGTTTTATATTCTCAGATTAATAATAGTTAACACTATTATCTATGATAATGTATGTTGTAATCATTGTTTATACTAACTATTGTAATTGTTATAAATGTTGAGTAAAAGAATGTTTTAAATATATTCATAATTTAATTTCTATGTATAAATGAAATTATACATTCTTAGATGAAACTATTATCAATAATAATAATAACAATAATACTAATTTCACTAACAATAATAATGACATTTCTATTTTCATGAGTAAAATATATGAGTAATATAGTATTATATGTTATGTTATTAACATTATTAATATGGCTAAATATATATAAACAATGAATTAAAAGACAAAAATATTATGATTTATATATACTTAATAAGATCTTTAGTGGTCACAAAAGATAGAAAATGAGACTGTTAAATATAATAATAAAAAAATAGTACTTTTAAAAGTAATTAGTCTTAGTATAAAGACTAACAAATTAGTGATTAATTAGAGAATTAGTATAAGATTGATATCTTGTATGAAATCATATTATATTGAGTCAAGCACCTTTGTTAAATTCCTAATTGTTTTACACTAGCACAATGCATATAGTGTAGGTATGCACCTTCATCTTTTTAAATCGAGTCTAATTTACCTTTTGTTTACCCATAGATGTATAAAATCAATTGTTAACATGTTGAATTAATCATATATTTAAACATATGATCTTACATAAAGTATTATTGTATATTATTCTATAGATGTGTATATATAGTATGTGCATGTATATTTAATGATTTAATAGCTACATGAAATAGTATATGTATCTGACACATTGATTGAGTTCTCAATTTATAAAATTTTATTTAATTTAAGTTTCTAGGTTATTTTATACTCAATGTAACAAATTCCATAAGTATCCATATTACATATCAAGACTTGTAATAAGTAATTTAAACGCTTATTACCATTTATACGTATTATGTAGGTATTGATATTAACACCTTGTAAAAGTTGTTATGATTTAAATTCCAATTTATATATTAACATTTTGGGTTTAATGGTTATTTTTGTCTCTCTGAATGTATAATATAAATCACACACGTTTTATGGTTTTAGTAAACATTTTTATTATTATCTTATTATGATGAACCATAATTTATCTAGTTAACCCAACAGCTCAACCAATTTAATTTGTTTAAACATACGAAGCATATTTATAAAAGTTAATGGCGCACTGTTTTACCTACCAACTCGTTCATTTCGCGTATCCAAAACCTATTAAATTAATCGTATGTTCGTTTCTTAACTCGAACATGTTCCTAAACTCGTTTTTACATAACGAATACAACCGAGCGCTTCGTTTTGGCTGTTGACTGAGGTTGTCCGGGTTTAACCCGACCTAAAAGCGTCTGAATTTTGTTGACCGTAGCTTGCAACACACCAAAACCCTAATTTTCTGTCACCACCATTTCCGACCACCACCATGGCTGCTCCATTGCCACCAGCCGCCTTATCCGAACCATCACAGCCACGAGAACCACCCAATAACTACCACAAGAACCACAAAATTTTAAAATATTGACATGCATGTGTAGATCGAAGGTTGTTGTGTGTCTGCTTACCAATTTGTGCCGAGATTAAAGAGAAAATGTTGCAGACTCCTAATCACCGCCGTCAACCGCTGGTGGAACAACCATCGCAGGGGCTGTAGGCCGACCACAAGCCGCTCTCAGCCTTCCATGTGTGTCTTTGACAGATTCCTAGCAACATAGCCCCTGCATGTCACTTTCCCGGCCCTTTTTCCACCGTTTGCACCATGCTACCGGACCAAAACCCCATTGCAACCCTTGTCGCCGTCGGCTTGAGGCTAAAACCTAGCCACCACACTCCTTTTAGCTTTGTTTTCCCGGCCTAAGTGACATCTACTCGCGAAATTGTAGAATGGAAAGTCGCATAGCGCAGGGAGTGGAGTTCATTGGTGTAGAAAACCGATTGCACCACCGTCGGTCGTTGTGGCTCCTCCGCAGCTCCGCCCTGGCGCCACCACCGTTGTTCTCTCTCTCTCTCGTGTTTTTCTTTGAATGGCTGAGAACACACGTATATTGTGTGTCTTGCGGCTGGAAAAAGTAGAAGGGAATAGGGTTTTCATCCATTTTATAACAATGGTAAACTCTAGGGTTTTAAACGCGTATCCGACACGTCTCGCGATCGGACTTCGTTATCATTTATTATTCTCGACCCGAAACTTATTAGATAAACAAAAATAACCTAAAATATCATTAAAATGTTTATTTTGTTTGTTAAAATTAATTTGTTTAATTATTTACGTGGAAACGCATTAATATCGCGTATACGACATATTTAACTGATTTAATGTTTCCGCACTCCGAATAAGATTCTTATATTTTTAATATTTTTAATATTTTTAATATTTTTAAATAGGTATTTATAGATGCTTTTTACCTCAGCTCGTGAGTCAGGACGTTCAATTTGTTAATGTAAGTATTCACACGTTAAGTATTGTTTTATTGCGCATCCGTTTGCATATCTCACCTCAATCCATATAGATAAGTTATCTTTTATCTAATTATAAAAATATTATCATCATCACATTTTTATAGCTATTTATTCCCGTTTGTTTATTAAAGTTTAGATGGTAATGTTGTCTAAAAATCGTTTAACTGGGTTTTCTGTTTATACAAGTATACATTACACATTTTTGTCCTGATAGATACACTAGTTAATATAAAAGGGATATATTTTATATTTAACTTGTTCAAATTTGTTCTTTCATTTGTTCCTGTACTTATTGATAAAATCCTAATAATTCATTTATCGAAGGGATTTATTGTAATATAGTTTGGTTAAATTTTAAAGCTTGTCAGGCTTGGTTTATTAACTTGATTCTAAATTTTAGATTTAAATGTTTAAGTTTTTTTTTTTTTTTTTTTTTTTTTTTACATAGAGTTCTTAATGGGACTAAATATCTTATTGGGCCTTAGTATCATATTACAATTTAACGTTTAAGTTTGTTGGGATTTTTCTTACAGTTGTTACACAAGTCGGTGACCGAGTCTTACTCAAGGTTTCTCCCTGGAAAGGCGTTGTCCGATTCGGGAAGAAAGGGAAACTTGCACTAAGGTACATTGGACCTTTTGAAATCCTAGAACGGATTGGTCCTGTAGCCTACAAAGTCAAACTTCCAGTGGAGCTAAGCAATGTTCACGACGCTTTTCATGTGTCGAATCTTAAGAAATGCTTGGCTGATCATGATGTCTAGATTCCACTGGAAGGCATTCAGATTCAAAACAACATGCAATTCCTAGAACTTCCAGTTGCGATCATGGATCATGGGGTCCAGAAACTCAAACGTAGCGATCATGGATCATGGGGTCCAGTTGCGATCATGGATCATGGATCATGGGGTCCAGAAACTCTAGGGTTTTAAACACTTAAAACATGTCGTTTGCGCATAAATCACCATTTATGGCGTTTGTCCCAAACAAAGTTTCCTTATTTGGAAAGTATTCGTTTAAATGTCCGTTTTCAAAAATCGAAGTTTCCAATATGCTTAGAAATCATTTTTAAGCATATTCCAATACTTAAGATTCACCAAATCTTCTTAAAACATCAAAAGCCCTCTTTTGATTTTTAAAAGTTTCCATATTTAGTAAGTTTCTACAAAACCATGTTTTTGACAAAATCAAATACCCAAATGTGTTTCTAAACACTTCAATATGCATTTGACAACATCTAGACATGTCTAACATGTCTAGATCATCACAAATCTACAACATGCATCATAAAAGTTTCCTTTTATGGCAAGTCTTACAAAATCATCATCAAATCAACAAAACCCAATCCTAGATGATTTCTATCATCAATCTACTTCAAAATATATCAATAAACACTCTAGACACATTAAAAATTCATGCATGTGAGCGGATCGGAGTTGCATGTGAGTGAATCTTCATGCATGTGGGTTTTTACCCATTGCATATACGATCTAACTATGAATAAACATGTAAAGCTACCTTAGAAGTCAAGATCTACTGAGAATGAGCTGCAACAGCCCTAGATGATGAAGATTCAATGTGTTGATGGTTGTTCCAAGCTCTTTAGCTTCTTCTCCAAGCTTCCAAAGGCTCTAATGGCTTCCAAACACCAAGAGATAGCTTCACTAGTGATTCCAGGGAGTTTGGGTGTCACACCCCGAGCCGGCGGGGTTGAATCGGATTTCCCCGTCGGGCGGAAGGTTCCCGGGGCGCGATATCGTGAGTGATAATCGTGATGATCAGATTGTTTACATTGCACATGATATAAATGAGAAAATGCTAAATAGAATAGAATTACAAAGTTAAATTACATCAGTATTGTTTATAAGTTAACAATGTAAATCTACCATCAACATCATAAATTTCTATCTTGTATTTACACAAGATATACAAAATAATCTGTTTAATGATGTTTTCAAAAGTATGCAGGTCCAAAACACTAAGTCTTCTATCCGAAGTCCTAGTCCCAAAAGTAATGACTTCTTACTTGACGTGTTCGTCACCTGAGAAGTCATGCAAAAAGATCAAGTCAACACATGGTTGGTGAGTTCATGTAGTTTAGTTATTGAAAAATAGATTTGTGAACCTTTTTAGGTAAAACCTTAACCTCATTATCAACACCTGTATCATCCAACTCGGTATGCTTATATATAGGGCATACCCCTGAGTCGAGCCTATGACCCGCCCAGACGCCGTCCCATCACATACTAAGTCACATAGGACATTGTTGTTAATGATAATTAAGCATTTTACCTACCATTTTCTTCTATGATCATCTGAGGTTTGAAAGCACTATGTATAACAGTTTGAAACACATGATAACATTTATAGCCTCTTTGGTAACAACCTTAACCTCATTAACATCACCTGTATCATCCAGCTCGGTATGCTTATGTATAGGGCATACCCCTGAGTCGAGCCTACGACCCGCCCAGACGCCGTCCCACCACATACTAAGCCGTATAGGACATTGATATTAATGATAATTAAGCATTCTTACCTATACTCACTTTTATGTAAAAGAATTGATTTCCATAACTTGCAAGAAATTGATTTCCTGGGTTTACCATGTCTTCATGATTTCCCCAAAAGCAATTATAGAAATAAAATGTTAAATGTTTAATTAAATAATCAAATAACATTTACATAGAACTAAGACATGATGATTGGGCCTTATTTTGACTCAATCAATTAGACTTAGTTGTTGGTGGTTGTCCAAGTTGTACCCTCACACACGTGACCCCTATCAGGCAGGACTCATAAGGAGCCAACCTGAGCGTGACGGGATTTTAGTGTTGCCCATATAGCTTGACCCAATGGTCTACTGTACATGAAGGGACTTTACTGATGTCCTTTGATTTCTTGATCGTCCTTGATTCTCTTGATTTTTGATATTGATTTCATTTGATCGTTCACGTTATTGCCCGAATAGTCTGACTACAAGAGTCTACTATTTGTGAAGGGACTTTATGTTTGTTACACGTGATCTTGATTTCTATACAACTGACATCCACCTTAACTCAGGTATTAATGATTTCATTAAGTTTTAATGATTTCATTATTCCGATGATTCACACACATTTATGATTTCTAATTCCTTGAGTCTCTTGATCTTGAACTTTAGAATTTCCATGATTTCACAATGATTCTAGATTCATGAGTAGGATCCTGAGTTTATTGATCACACACTGGATTTGATTCCATTGCATTTGATCTTTAGCTTTAGTTCTTTTGATTTCACTTTGAATTTAGATTCTGGAATTTGAACTCGATGGACTAAGGGTTCCTTTAGAGTTGTAGAATTTAAGTATTACTCCTAAGAGTAATTTAATTAACGTGCTTAATTAACTTGATAGTTAATTTAGCCTGAGATTTACCTAGACAGGAGTCTAGGTGTATAAACAAACATATTTAAAATATATAATAAATAAAAGCATTTAAGTAAACAATTTAATGAAAACAGTTTACACATGCTTCTCAGCCCCGCGTTTGAAAAAAAAATGTTTAGAAAAGGGGCAATGAACTCACCCGTGTTGCTTTGTATTGAATTACCACAAATTGCGCTCTCGTTGTTGTTGCCTATGTATCTTCGGTTCCTGAGTTGTTTTAAAAGAATTCGAACATGATAAGTACTTATAATAGTTGTCGTATCTAGGGTTTGGTCTCGGTGTGAAACTAAGTGTCCTAGATTACTAATGTGTTTCTAAGATTTCATCTAACTTATTACCCATTATTAACCCTAATCCCATAATTTCATTTTAAGTCTTTAATTAAAATGTTTCTAAGTTATTTCTTGTTAGGTTAAATATTTAGAAAACATCATTTAATGTAGTTTAATAAAATTCATAATTTAATTTCTTTTATCAAACATAATTAATATAAATAGAAGATTGTTTAACATATGATGGGCTTATGTTAAGCCCATTGGGCCATCCCTAGGCCCGTTGATTAGACTTTGATTCTCAATAGATTCCCATGTAGGTTTTTGAGCATCCCATGATATTAAAACTCACCACTATGTGAATGACTTCATGATGGTTCAAGAAACCCTAGTTCATTAAGATGGTTGCATGGGAATGAACCCTTAGGCTATCCCCATGCACACACACACCTTCATGCTTGCATTTTATTACGTGGCCCATTATGCATCCCATGTTCTTTAACCTTAAATGATGGTCCTAACCCCAAACACTTATTCGAAAGGGACATGACCGAATCAAATTGGCCGAAAGAGGTTGTGTCGAATGAACATGTCCGAAAGAACTTGGGCGATCGAATGACTGGTTGGGTCGAATGTGGTGGCTGACAAGATGATGGTCATTCGCTCGGGAGACATTCGACGAAGGAGGAGTGGTCGAATGGGGCTAGGCCGAAAGGCTACCAACGAATAAGGAGGTCGAAAGGGGTCCTTGGCCATTCGGCGAATGGACAGTTGGTTCGGTGGGGGAGTCATTTGGCGAATGAAGGTGCTTCGGCCAGAGCCATTCGGCCGTCGAACCCAACCACCCTAACAGCCTCTATCTTGTCCTAAACAGCCAAGTTTCAACCAATGCTTATTCCTACAACTTAATATGGTGTTGTGGTGTGGTTTCCCTAAAGTATTGAGGGTGCTAACCGGCTTAGATGGTAGGGTTCGATCTAGGGTTTTCAAAACCCTAAAACCGAAGGTTTCTCTTGATTTTTACCTGAATATGATGGATGGAACTCCCGATCTGTTGTACTTCCATGCTCTACAGGTTGAGAGGATCGTTTTGACACTAAAAACACACGATTTCGTGAAGAATTGATGAAGAAATCTTAGAGAGAGAGTGAGGTTTCTAGAGAGAGAGAGAAGAGAGAGAAAGATGAATGTGAATGGTGTTGGTGGCTGGTTGTTGTGTGGTGTAGTGGCAATAAATGCCATAATAAATGGTAGAAAAATACTCGGGTGTGTTCGGGTTCGTTCGGTTTCGCGTGGTTTTACGTAGAAACGTCGTTTCGCGTTTGTTTTCGTAACGAAACGACTCGGTTATAACATAGGATTTATAAAATTATTTTAGATTGTGATTCCTAATAAATTAACTAAATATCTTTTATTTATTTTAAATTTTCAAAAATATTTAATTTACTGTTAAAAATCGAATCGTACGGCTATCGCGCGTATTCGTTCGGATCGTCATCCGTACGAACACGGCGATAACTATACTTTTCAATATTGTTTTCTAATTATTGGATATCATTCAAAACGTTAAACTTCCAGATTTATTCGTACAGATCGTCACCTATACGAATAATCCGTCGATTTAGCATTCATGTAACAACATCCATATTGTTTTGTTCAGTAAAGACTCACATACGTTTATAAATAATAGAATCCTAACACATAATCACATGATGGTTCTGTATCGTCAGATAAATATCTGACTGATGAACCAAAATTCTGAGCTTTGATTCTTTGAACTGAATCTGAACTGTGCTATGATACATGTAATGACAATGATATACGAATGATAACTGAAATATGTACCTGATTTACTGTTCATGTACTGTAGAGATCACTGTTCCGGTGATGTTTCTGTCACTTATGTTACATTGGGTGTTGATTGCAGAGGGTTTTGGTCGATTTTGAGAGAAAACGCTCGGTGAAGTGTAAGAAAAACCGAACAAAATGAGCTGGGTTGGATTTATAGGATTTTTGCTATCTGATGCTCCCAGGCGTACAGCCTGGCATGGAGGGTTGGCGCCAGGCGTAGCGCGCGGGTGGCTTCTCCTCCGATTGCCCCTCTTCTTCTCGCGCGCATTGCCTAGGTCGGCTTGTTGGGCTCAGGCGTACCGCCTGGAACTCCAGACAATCCCAATAGGCCCAATTTCATCGTTTCAATCCGTTTTTCGATTAATTCACTCTTATAACTCATCGTTTAACATCGTTTGGCCTTAATTACTAATGTTCGGTCATGTGTGACCCAATTATCAATCAATCGTTTGTTCACCAACGTTCGTGAGACTCGTGTGTGTTTTTCGATAATTACTCGAATGATCTTTGATAGTTGATGTTCGTGTTCTACGAAGTGTTTGCACGCTCGATTAATCCTAATCAACATGTGATGCACAATTCAATAATTCCCTGAATTTTTGTTTTGTGTTAGTGTTTGTGTTTGCCACACTTGGTTTCCAAAACCAATGTGCAATGTACGATTCAATAGTTCCTCGAACTATCGTTTCGCAGTAGCTTGTGTTTAGCTCATCTAATTAAACAAAATTATATGACATGCAACAAGTATGAATGTGAAATACAAAGTTGTAAGGGTTGCAATTTACCTGAAATTGCCGGGTGTCACAAAATCTGCAAGGATTGTTAATGCAATCTAAGATTGAGTTAGTTTTGCGTTATACAACATCTAGGTAAGTGATTTTGTATGTTTTTGGTGTAATATTTGTGGGTCTCCCATGGGGTGTGGGTTTGATGGGTTAAATCCGAAATTAGGGGTTTAGATGGCGTTGTATGTTGCCAACTATCATGACAATCATCCAAGAAACAACATTTTTATCATTTCTTACATTTTGATGTAGTATGATATATGGGGTTTATATGGTTCATGGAGTTTATGAACAAGGGAGGGTTAAAGATAGTATTTAAAAGTTGTAGATTTGATGATTTCATAAAGTTGTTTTAGTTTGTACATTTTCGAATTTGGATGATCACTTGAACTTGGAGATTAGTAACATAAATGGGGGATTAATGGATTTTAAATGTAGTTGAAATGTGTATGGGAAATTCCTGCACATAAGTTGTTTGACGAAATGTCAACAACTTGATTTTTACCGACTAATGTGTTTAAAGGGATTGGTGAGGTGAAATAAGTATGTATATATAATCACAAATGATTGAATTCCTATGATAATGGGTCAAGTGTGTGTAATTTGACGAGTTGCAGTCAAATTTTTTGTTAAACCTATAAGTTATATTATATGAAGCAATAATGGAGGTGTTAGTGCAACAAAATGACAAAGGAAGGAAATTGTTGTAGACGATAACTCATTGGAACAAGGTAAGTCACCAATCCATTACACTTGCTATGTGTAACACCAGTGCCGGAAACGTCACCGGAACAATGATCTCTACAGTACATGAATAGTAAATCAGGTACGTATTTCAGTTATCATTCGTATATCATTGTCAATTCATGTATCATAGCACAGTTCAGATTCAGTTCAGAAAATCAAAGCTCAGAATTATGGTTCATCAGTCAGATACTTATCTGACGATACAGAACCATCATGTGATTATGTGTTAGGATTCTATTATGTTTAAACGCATGTGAGGCTTTACTGAACAAAACAATATGGATGTTGTTACGTGAATGTTAAACCGACAGATTATTCGTATAGGTGACGATCTGTACGAATAAATCTGGAAGTTTAACGTTCTGAATGATATCCAATAATTAGAAAACAATATTGAAAAGTATAGTTATCGCCGTGTTCGTACGGATGACGATCCGAACGAATACGCGCGATAACCGTACGATTCGATTTTGAACAGTAAATTAAATATTTTTGAAAATTTAAAAATAAATAAAAGATATTTAGTTAATTTATTAGGAATCACAACCTAAAATAATTTTAGTAACTTTATTTTAATACCGAGACGTTTCGTTACGAGAACGAAACGAAACCGACACTTTTACGCGAAACCAATCGAAACCGAACGAGACCGAACACCCGGGTATATAGAAAGCCTTTAATGAGGCTTTTGTACCCTCATTTTTCTCACAACTCCCTCATCTTCAACCTCTCTCCTGTCACTTTCTCTCTCTACTTTCTCTCTCTAGAAACCCACCTCCTATCTCCTCCATTTCTCAACCAAATCAAGAGTTTTTGGTGTCTAAACAACCATTTCAACTTGTAGATCATAGAAGTACAACCGATCTGAGCCTTTATCCGACTGATTTGAGGTATAAATCGATTTTTAGTTCGTTTTAGGGTTTTCAAAACCCTTGAATCGGCCCCTCTACTTTAGCCGGTTCTAGCCCACCTAAACTTAGGGAAAACATCACCAATATGCTTAGGATAAAGAAGGAACACACCATACTTCGTAGGCTAGCCGATTTGGGTCGAACACCATGACTACTTCCTTGTGGTCTCGACAGGCCGAATGGCTTAGAGTGCAGATGGCCGAATGGCCACTTTCGGCCGAATAGCTCATCTCCTCATTTGATCGGCTACCCTCATTCAACCGGAACACATTCGCTCGGTCTCCCTCATTCGGCCAGGTCACTCATTCGACCAAACCCTCTGTCGGTCGCCCAAGCCTCAGTCGGCCAACCTATTCGGCACCCTCCATTCGGCAAGTTGAGTCACTCGCTAGCCGCAGCCTATCCAGCCCACACCCTCATTTGGCCTATGCTACCTTCGGCCTTTGGGGTTACTCATTCGGCTGAGCTAGGAGGGTTAGGTTCCGGTGACCCAAACCATTTTACCTAAAGAACCATTATGCTAGTTGTAAACCGAGCCAAGGCACGAGGCTTAAACAAGGAAGAGGACTAGAACGATAAGGATCTTATGGGATGCTTAAACACACACACACACTTCATGCATGCATGGTGTGTGTGTGCATGGAACTAATTAGGGTTTTCCTTGTGAGCAACCAACTTTGGGGAAACTAAACTTCTTTTAAATGATCATGGGAGTCATATCAATTGAGATGGGTTAAATCATATGGATTATCAAATGAAAGCTATAGTAGAGTCTTACTATAGGTGAGTTTTCGAAAATCATATTATAACCTATATACTAAAGGCGTCATCTTTTGGGATTAACATATATGAGAATGCATTGAGAGACAAAGAAACCTAGTCTAATGTCATGGTGTTGTTCTTACGAGTAACTCCTAACACTTAGACTTGAAATGACATATAATTACATTAGATAGTTATTTGAACTATCTAGTATGGATTATACAACGAGTAAATCAAAGAATAATGGGAATATCGAAGGCTAAAATGGGCCCAAGGTTGCTCCAATGGGATCAACCCAAGCCCCTCATATTTAATTATATTTTGCTTCCTAAATTAATTAAGTTTTAATAAAAGAAATTATATTTTGAATCTTAGTAAATTAAAATAAATGATTCTTTTAACTTAACATTTAATTTAACATGAATTATTTTGAAAACACTTTAATTAAAAACTTGTAATAGTTGATTGTGGGATAAAGGTTATTATTGGGTAACGAGTTTAGACTAGCTAAGTGAAATTCTAGAAACACATTAGTAACGTAGGACACTTGGTTGCACACCGAGACCAAAACCCTAGACGCGTCTATTATAAATACTTATTGTATTCGAATCTTCTCAAAATAACTCAGGTACTAAAGATACATAGGCAACAATCAAAGAGCGCGCATATCTTTTGTGGTTCATTTGAACGGCAACACAGGTGAGTTCATTGCCCCTTTTCTAAACATTTTTGTTTTAAAACGCAGGGCTGAGAAGCATGCGTAAACTGTTTTAATTAAATTGTTTACTTAAGTGCTTTTAAATTGTATATGTTTATCATGTATAACTGTTTATTTTAGACTTTGTCTAGGTAAACTGTTTATTGAATTTAAAACAAGTTATCTATTCATCATGAGTAAATAACTTTGTAAATCAAAGAACTAATTTCAAAGACTATTTTCAAAGAACTAAAGATCTAAAACAAAGTACTAATTTCAAAGATCTATTTCAAAGAACTAACGATCTATTTCAAAGAACTAATGATCTATTTCAAAGAACTAACGATCTAATTTCAAAGAACTATATCAAGAGGGTGTTGTCAAAGAACTAACGATCTAACGAACTATTTACAAAGAACTATTTTGAGGAAAATCTGGGAAATATTCAAAGATAGCATGTGAACGGTCAATAACGGTCAAGAATGGTCAAGAACGATCAATAAAATCCTATTACTCAAAAGATGTCCTAGCTAGACTGATTGAGTATAGGTCGCATGCTTGATGATATTTACAGATCTCCTTTACTACTAACTACCTGATTGTTACACTAGTCTACTCGAGTATGACCAAGGCCCAATCATTAGGACTTAGATTTTATTAAATGTTTATTTATTTATTTAATTAAGCATTTATTTCACTGTTGTACAATTGTTGTGGTTGATCATACTTGTGTGATGAACTTAAGGAATCAATAGGGATTTCAAATTGTTGTATATACAGGAACAAAGAACTGAAGAACAAATGAGATAATGGTAGGGGTAAAACGCTTAATTATCATTAACACCAATGTCCTATGCGGCTTAGTATGTGGTGGGACGGCGTCTGGGCGGGTCGTAGGCTCGACTCAGGGGTATGCCCTATATATAAGCATACCGAGCTGGATGACACAGGTGATGTTAATGAGATTAAGGTTGTTACCTAGGGGGAAAACATGAACATTTTTGGGTTGATATCATAAATTGTTAAACAGAGTGTTTTAAATCTCATATGATCATAGAAGGGAATGGTAGGTAAAATGCTTAATTATCATTAACAACAATGTCCTATGTGACTTAGTATGTGGTGGGACGGCGTCTGGGCGGGTCTTAGGCTAGACTCAGGGGTATGCCCTATATATAAGCATACCGAGTTGGATGATACAAGTGTTGATAATGAGGTTAAGGTTTTACCTAGAAGGTTTACAAAACTATTTTCAAATACCAAAATCATATGAACTCACCAACCATTGTGTTGACTTTGTTTTATTTTCATGCTTTCTCAGGTGATGTACAGGATTAAGCTAGGGATTTGGATTTCATGCCAGGATGCTCAGTTAGAGGACCTAGTAGTTTTGGAAAGCACATCTTTTGTTGATCATTGTGAATCATTTTTAGATCTTGTACTAATACAAGATAGTGAACTTATGATTCATTATGAAATGTCTACTTGGTTAAATTATCAGACATTGATATTGTAATTTAACTCTGTAAATTTTAATTTAATGTTATTGTGCTTTAGTATTCTTAACATTGATGCGATGTAAACAATATGATCATCACGATTATCATTCCCGATATCGCGCCCCGGGAACCTTCCGCCCGACGGGGAAACCCGATCCTACCCCGCCTGCTTGGGGTGTGACACTATGCTTGAAAGATTTTTATGCATATATGTATATATGTGTATGTGGATGTATGTTGAATATACATTGAATGATTGAATTTGGTGAATTTGGTGAATTTGTGAATATTTGAATTGGTGATTTTCAATAGTATGCAAGTGGTAATAATTTGCTTAGTTACTATTGACTTTGAAGGATTCACAAGTGGTGTGAACCTTTAATTAAATTTGTTGTTGAATTTGGTGATTGATTCACGCGTTTACATAGCATAGTGATTGTTGTATGAATGGGTGTACATGTAGAGGCTATTTTTCAATAATTTGAAAAAGGTACTTGAATTTGCCTTGGTTATTATTGATGGTTGATAAGTTACAAGTAGTTTGAAAAATATTGAATTGATTCAGAGGTGGTGTGAACATTCAATTACATTTGTGTTGGAATTGGTGAGAACGATTCTCAAGTGGTGTGAATGTTGAAGTAGGTTGATTCACATGAGGCGTGAACTTCCTAAATTGAATTTGTAAACCTTTGGTATTTCACTAGTGGTGTGATTGCCTAATTTGAGGATCTTTGATGAAAAGGATGCCATAAGGTGTTGGGTGAAAAAGACCCATTAACAAGTTTGATAATTTTATGGAGTATGTGATATGGTATTGGAGCATCATATGCAAGGTGGATGAATCAAACTTGTTTAGAATGGTAAAAATCGAGTTGGGAGTGTCCGGAATGTGAAAACTGAGCCAAAGACCTGCACCTGGCGTACAATATGCCAGACTGGGTGTTAGTACCTTGATAGCATCAGGCTTAGATGTTATCTTATGTTTATGCATTGTTTTCAGATGTAATTTCTTGTTTTTGTTTTATTTTTAGATTTGTAAATTTTTACTAAGTGATTGAATGGTCGATAGTAATAGTATCGACACAGTTGTCATCGATACTATTAGTATCAAGCAGGTCAATAGTATTGATGCCATCGATACTAACAATATCTATGGTGATGTACTTGATGTCTATAGATAGTATGGTGTCGAACTTAGTTAAGATCAGAAGTTTAGATTTTCTAGAATTCAGATTCGTGTTTCTTTCTACTTGTACAAGCTTAACTCACATTGACTAATACAAGAAGCATTTGATTTCTATTTGTGATTGTTATCTTTCTACTCATACACTTTTGATAAGGATTCCGCACGTTCAGTTGTGAAATACCGAGTCTTTCAGATCCTAAACATGGACCTTCAAGTTGTATCAGAGCTACAAGCTCGGTTACGATTTCGGTTGAGTAAAGATTGTGTGTTCCAACGTTCAAAATAGAAAATTTCATTCAAATTGACATGCATAAGTGATTAAAATGTAGATAATTGTTGAAAACACATAGTAGACAACAACAACATTCAAAAATTTTCAAAATCATGAAAAATTCAGTTCAACTTTACTAGTATCAACAAAAGCAGTTAAACAGGTTGTTGACTGTCGATATTACTAGTATCGACAACTTTTTCATCGATACTAATAGTATTGATGGTTCACTCATTGATACTAACATATTCGACATTCTCTTATTGATACTATCAGTATCGACGTTATATTACTTGTATCGACATATTCAATTCTTTTCAAGTTCCAAGTAAAATTGATTTGTAATAAATCTTCAAATGGAAAATTTGTCTTCTTTTCATCACTATTGAGTGACAACGAGGCGAAAATGATGACTAAGCCTCCAAAGCTTGTATCACTAAGTGAGTACTCATCTTGGTGTGCTCGTTTTGAACCTTTCCTATCTATTTTCAATCTGAGCTTGATGATACCTCTGATAGAATGTTACGAGCAACCACAGCTTAATGGAGTTTATAAAAATGTTTCAAGATTGACAGAAGATGTGAATAAATTGTACGATCTTGAAAAGAAAGCCTATGCTCTTCTCATAATAGCATTACCAAAAGAGATCTTTCAATCTTTTAAGTCACACAAACGATCAAAAACATTGTGGGATGCTTTAGCCAAAATATGTGATGGTAATGATGAGCTGAAGAGGAGCAAAAGAACTCTGTTGAAGAAGCAGCTTGATGTTTTTAAAAGTCTTGATAGTGAGACATTTGATGAACTTATAACAAGATACACATTGTTGATGAGTGAACTGAGTACATAGATCATGAAGTTTCTTTAGAAGAACAGAATGATAAACTTCTTGATGCTTTACCTTCTGCTTGGGAAACTTATTTTAATATCATCCGGGAGAGTACAGACTTAGAGATTGCTGAGTTGGATGTTCTTATTGCAAAAATTCTGTCCTTTGACTTAGATATGCAAAAGAAGAAGGCTGGAAATAAATTTTCAACTCAAAATCTAGGCTTGTATACGAAACCTATTGTTGCTGCTTCTACCACTTTAGGATCTATTGTCTTTCTCTCTAGCACTGAAGATGGTGAAGTATCTGCTGTACTTGATGACACAACAAAGGTCTGTTTTACCTCTGCAAACTCCAAAGGAAAAACATCAAACACGGGATCAAAGATGATGAATATCAAAGTATCTCAAGAGCATATAGCATTCTTTATGCAGTTTATAAATGCTTATTATTCAGTAGTGATTGATGATGCTCAGAGGCTCACTGATGAAGATATGGTTCAATTGGATACAGATGACTTAGAAGAGATGGATATTCAGTGGCATATGGTCATGCTGACATGGAGAGCCAGCAGATTTTTACAAAGAACTGGCAGATAAGAGATTCCTGGGAATTCAAAGAGGAAGCTTGGTGTCACACCCCGGTCCGGTGGGCCGGATTAAGGACCCGTCTGGTAGAATAGTCCCGAGGCGTGATTGTAATCGGAGTGATCAGATTGTTACATTGCACATTATAATATGAGAAACACTTAATGCATTAAATGAATAAAATTAAATTACAACTATTCCATAATTTAATTTTATAACAACTTGACTTGGACATCTGGAATGTGGACCAGATGTCCCACAAAGGTTGCTGGCACATGCGCTAGTCTTGAATCTTGTATCCGGCCTATCCGGAGAGATTCCATGCAGGACTTGTAGGTTCTCCTAAAGGACCCTATCTTTCTCTCTCTAAAGTCATATTGCTTTCACCTGTTCTTCACCTGAGAACATGTAAAATCTGTCAACGCTAGGTTGCTGAGCCTCATTAGTTTTGAAAATGTTAGGTTTTGTAAAAGGTTTAGTGAAAATCTTTCCATTCACAACATTTTTTAAAGTGGTGTGTGAATGGCTTTGAAAACACAAATGAACTACCACAAGTGCGTTAGCCTGAACATCATTACTGACACCATCCCAAATCATTGAAGGTAGTTTATGTATAGCGCATACATAGAGCCAAAGCTCGACCGCCGGTCCACCACCCCTTCGGTGATCCACGAGGGTGTCCTTAACTGGAATCAGACCTTGTCACTTGTGTATATCCACTCTTCACGACATGACATATGATTGTGAAAATAAAGTTGAGAGAAAGAAGCGTATGCTCTATCTCCTGATACATGAGACATGTTTTGTGTATTTGAAAATCACACAATTTAAGTTCCTTTCTTGTAGTAAAACGTTGTTTACCATGTACTCATTTGAAAATCGTTCAAGACCAGGTCTTGAACATTTATTCGGTTTGAAAACTCATGTTTTTGTTTATGTGGTCTGTCCGTAATATCACCCATGTGATCATTTACCAAACCTAACTGATATGAGTTATGTGATTAGTTCCCCTGGAACTAATTTGAATTGTTGTTTTATGTTGTATGCGTGTAACATACCAGCCTCAGCGCTGGAGGTTCGTTAGACCTATGGTACCCATCTGCGTTACCATCGGTTGACCCGCGTCAACTAATGGTAAATGACTCTGAAGAGATTTGCTTGAAAAATCCTCAGCGAATTCTTGAAGTGATGTTGTGTGGACACATGCTCTAGTGAATTACCCTAGACAGATACCATGAAAATGTGCTGTTTGTTTGATGGGGGATTCCCATGAAAATGATTGTTTACGATTGTGCACTACACAATTCTCCGGTTTGTGTCAGTTCACCTCTTGGTTGGGCGCAAAGCCTCGAACTGTTGTGGTCAACGGACATCTCCTCGATGATTTGTGTTTGAACCCTCGAAGCTGGTTTGTTGTTGTTTGTTGAAAAATTTGAATGGAGCGATGAATGCTCAGTAAAAATGATTGAAAAGGTACTTATTCGTATAACATTCGAATAAGAGGTTGAGTGTTGATCCTTTTATTGAAATCATTTGAAAACAACTCTTATTCATTCATCATTCGAATGTGAGGTTTCATGTTCTCAGCCCCGAATGATTTGGAAGACAGAAAATTGAAAACAAAGGGGATTGTGAACTCACCTGAGATTATGGGTCGTCGATGCACTCACTCGGTATGTTCTCTCTGTTTGGATCCTGTGTTAAATATTAGTTACTTAGGTGTTGAACGGTTTTGTGTTCGGTGTTTTGATGTGATTCTGGAAAATGTATTGTTATTTCGTTTTATGTTGATTAGATTTAAATTTGGTCTAAGGTCCGGTCTTATCAATACGAATGGTGTAAGATAGGACTTTCAACATGTAACACCCCGACCGGCGGCGGAATCGTCGGGAAGCCACGAGGGATGTGTAGATTGTTCAAAAGCTCGTGGGCATCTAATTCAATCATCATATATCATTTAAGCAAACAACATAATTACACAAAAATCATGTTCGTCATGAATCAATTACATCAATTACACAAAAGAATTAGTTAAACTAACTAAACTCTAATCGCCAGAAATTTAGTTAATTAACTAAGTCCAAAACCCTATATGATGATGTCCAAAATAGAAGAGATCCTCTCTTCATTCCTACTTGTCTCCATCACCTGAAACATGTAAGAAAACCAAGTGTCAACTACAAAAGTAGTTGGTGAGTAATCATAAGTTTTTATATTTAAAAAGGTTTTAGTAAAATGAGTTTGAAAGTTTATGCTTACAATGGTTTTATAAAATGCTTTGTTTAAAACGAGAATAAAACTTATGATCTTCTTGAGAAAATCCATATTAATACCTGTATGAGATAATCCAACACACATCCACCAATTCAACAATCAAACACATATACAATCACATAATCACATAACCAAATCAGTTATAGTCAATCACAAATAATCATAATCAAATATAGATAATCAATCCACAACTAATCAACCAATCTCATCAATCATATTCTCAAACAATGTTCGTGACTATACATGATCATTATGTAATTAACATAAGTTAAATACATGAATCATGGAGTGGTCGCTAACCACGTGACAATACATGAAGTCAAAGCGATTAACCGAAGTCAAAGGCAATGATTCACAGATGTGGAAATCATCCACGTGACAATACACGATATCACAGCAATTAACCAAAGTTAAGAGCGATGATTCTCGGGGTTTGTGACAATACTTGTAATTTTTGTTATTGACCTAAGTCGATAACAATGTTTACACGGATATGTAATAAGAAGAGATAATCCAATAATAATGATAATTTCAAATGTGAATATCATATTGATAAACAGGTATTTACCTTGAGTTATCAAAATAATATTTGATTTGGTATACATGCTTCACCTCCGAGTTTTAAAACAAAACAGTTTAAAGAAAAGGAGGTTATGAGAACTCACCTGAAGTCCTTAGGATTCGTGTCCTCGTATTATGCGCGCTCACGTATGTAACTCAATCAACTCAGATATCTGTAATTAGTGAAATTTCCACTTTTATAAGCATAAGTATTTCATTTTCGATTAACGTCTTTCTTAGTTTCCTCTAACCCGTTTGCACTTTATTAACTTAGTTCATTTGTTTCTAAGTTAGGTATTAATGCCTAGGGTTTAATTAGTATTCAACCCACAACGGTGCTTTAAACCCATTGGCTTAAACTGTTCGATATACGAGGGCCTTTAATTAATAATTCAAAAGTTCACAATTTATAAGGTATCAACCTTATACCCTATGCTCACTTTTGTATACATGCATGCATGATTAATTCTCTTAACCACCTACATCAAGTTATCACCATCACTTAATAGTTTAAAAGATTATAATTAGGTTATTTTCACAAACATTCACCTTATTTAGTATTTCATAATTTGAGGTTGACATTATTAAAGAAAGGTGGTAATCAAAATCCTCATGCATGCATAATCCTAATTTATTTTGAGATGATCTTAACTCATTCGATATTCTTTGATTATGATATTTAGTCCATTATTTAATCTTATCTCAAAACCTTAAGTTTGTGTTGATCTTAACATCCAGCGAACCTATTATGGATTTCCATAGATTCGGCCCTAACCATCTCAAGGTTCGGTCCTCATAAGGACGTGGTTCGGCTACCGCACATGTCAAGGTTCGGTTAACAAGAAAGAAAAGAAGCTTCGGTGATGCTAGACTTCGGCCGAAAGCTCATGGCCCAAGGGTTCGCCTGGAGTTTTAGCTCCAAGGTTCGCCATGCATGGTTCGTGAGATACCAGGGTTCGTTTAACATGGCTGTAGGTTGACAACAGGTTCGTAGTCCCAGCAATAGGGTTCGGCGACTGTTGCAGCTCAAAAGGGTTCGCCGGTTAATAGGGTTCGGCCAGACCTGCTTGGTTCGCTATGGTTCGTGATGGCTAGGTTCGTCTAACCAATGGCTCGGCCATGGCAGCTTCCCGCCCAACAAGGGTTCGCGAGAACCACAGGGTTCGCCTGTGGCAGCCACACCTCACGAACCTGTTAACCTCGGTTATTCATCATCATCCTCATCAAGTTCCTGTTAATCCAAGCCTATCCATGGCCTCTATATATCCTTAACAACTCGTTTAAATGTTTTATAAGCGTTTTAGATCGATTGTAACTACAACACTCTAGATATTCGTGATTAACATCAAAACCGAAAAGAAAGCATTAGATCTACCTTGATTCGTCGGTCAAAAGCAAGGTTTCTTCGTATCCCCTTGTTCCTCTCGATCACACGAACGCGTGGGCGCCAAGATCTCGCGATTTCGTTGAGAAACGAAGAAGTTATGGTAGAGAGAAGGTCTAGAGAGAGAAAGTGACGGATTTATGGTTTTAGTGAGAGAGAGAGAAGTCTTGCAATGAGGAAGAAGAAAGAAATATGGGCTTTTATAGCCCGGGTTCTCCCCGCGTGCTCGGTCTCGTTTTTATCGCGTTAAACTTACGAAAACCCTCGGTTTTATCGTAGAACATATTTAAACATAAGATATTCAAATAATTGGGTTTCGTTGAATAAAATGATTTAAATAATTTAATTCGTAAAACGATTCCAATTAAAGTGGTTTCGTAAAAACAGTTTTAGTTTTATTTCAAAATCGTTAAATTTATACTTTAAAAATTTAAGTTTACTTGAGTTCGTTTTAAGTTGTGATTCCTAATAAACGTTTTTAGTTTTAATTTATTAAATTAATATCGTTTGATATTATTCAATTATCTCGTCGAAACGCGTCACTCGCGTACGTATTCGTAAAGGTCGTCACCTTTGCGAATCCGACGCTCGTATCGTATTTCGATTTGATTTACAGTTTGTGGAATATCTTTTCAGAATGTTATTCTTAATACTTATATTCGTGTGAATCGTCACCCACGCAAATACATTTATTAAGTTAACATTTCTGAATTAATATTCGCGTTTAAATACCGTCCGTATCCTCACCATCGCGTAATTAATTCCCATTATTTATTAACTTTAATATTATCATTTCCCAAACCAAAACACACTAAACCCTAGTCACTGACACATCCATGATAGACCGAAATATGCATATATATAGGGCATATGTAAGGGTCAGTCGCAACTGCCCTAGCCACCGTCCCACCGCTATTTCGATAAACCATGACCATGGGTCCTTGACTACGTTTAGTAACCAGACTCCAACAAACTCCCAGTTCCATCACAAATCAATTCTCAACCAATAATCCTTCATCATCAGTAATACGTAACTGCAATAAACACTACGGGTCTGTGTAGTTGAATTACAACTAAACTTCCCGTGGTTTATGCGTATAATAATTTATAATCATGTATACCAGCAACAGTGATAATATCAGTAATGTCAATCAATAATCTCATAATCATTAATAATTATAAATATCCAGTCGTAACAGTACATTCGTACGGATGTACGGACGTACGGACAACCGAAAGTACAGTGATGTTACTGTCTCCCCTAGTTAAAGGAATTTCGTCCCGAAATTCAACTTGGAGTGACCGTAGTAAATAAATGTGGGTGCTTAAGCTTCATCTGATCTTCCCGCTCCCATGTGAATTCGGGACCCCGCTTCGATTCCCAACGTACTTTGACAATTGGAATTCTACTGCGTTTGAGCTGTTTAACCTCACGATCCATAATCTCCACTGGTTTTTCAACAAAGTGCATGGTATCATCGATGCGAATGTCATCGAGTGGTACCTGAAGATCCTGATCAGCTAAGCACTTTCTTAGATTGGACACGTGAAACGTCGGGTGCACGTTACTAAGTTCATCAGGAAGTTCTAACTTGTAAGCAACCTTCCCAATCCGTTCGAGGATCTTAAAAGGGCCTACATATCGCGGAGCAAGCTTTCCTTTCTTCCCGAATCGCACAACGCCTTTCCAAGGCGACACTTTGAGTAATACCATATCTCCCACATCAAACTCTAAAGGTTTTCTTCTTTTATCCGCGTAGCTCTTCTGTCGACTGCGAGCAGCTAACAGATTGTCACGGATCTGGCGGATCTTGTCAGTCGTTTCCTGAATAATCTCAGGACCAGTAATCTGCGAATCGCCAACTTCGGTCCAGCAAATAGGTGACCGACATTTCCTGCCATAAAGAGCTTCAAACGGTGCCATACCAATGCTCGCGTGATAACTGTTGTTATACGAGAACTCAACCAATGGTAGATGGCTATCCCAATTTCCACCGAAATCGATGACACAAGCTCTTAACATGTCTTCTAGTGTCTGAATCGTTCGCTCCGTTTGACCATCCGTTTGAGGATGATAAGCGGTGCTAAGATCCAGTCTTGTTCCAAAAGCTTCATGAAGTGATTCCCAAAATCGTGCCGTGAAACGAGCATCACGATCCGATATTATGCTTAGGGGAATACCATGTCGGCTAATGATTTCATCAATGTAGATACGAGCTAACTTCCGCACAGGGTAAGTTTCGCGTATCGGTAAGAAATGAGCCGACTTAGTCAATCTATCAACAATAACCCAAATGCTATCTTTACCGTTTGCAGTTCGTGGAAGTTTAGTAATGAAATCCATGGAGATATTCTCCCACTTCCACATCGGTATCTCTGGTTGTAATAACAATCCTGAAGGTCGCTGGTGTTCTGCCTTGACTTTAGCGCAGTTAAGGCATTTAGACACATATTCAGCAATGTCCTTCTTCATTCCAGGCCACCAGTACAAGCCCCTAAGGTCTTGATACATCTTGTCAGCACCCGGATGGATTGAATAACGAGACTTATGAGCTTCATCCATAATCATCATTCTATGATCACCCCTGTTCGGTATCCACAACCGATTCAAATAATACATCAAACCGTCATCCTTAGTTTCCAATAAGATTTCAGCCCCGCAAGACATCTCATTCTTCAAATTACCTTGAGCTAATGAGTGTTGTTGGGCTGTGAGAACATCATTACGGAGGTTAGTGTGCACTCGGACACTATGGATCTGAACTTGACTTTTGCGACTAAGCGCATCTGCTACTACATTCGCTTTACCAGGATGGTAGCGAATTTCACAGTCATAATCATTTAACAGTTCAACCCATCTCCGTTGTCTCATATTGAGCTCCTTTTGATTTAGAATATGTTGCAAGCTTTTATGATCAGTGAACACTACACACTTAGTGCCATAAAGATAATGTCTCCATATCTTCAAGGCAAACACGACTGCGCCAAGTTCCAAGTCGTGTGTAGTGTAGTTCTTCTCGTGAATCTTCAGTTGCCTGGATGCATAAGCCACAACCTTTCCCCGTTGCATGAGAACACAACCGAGACCTAGGTTAGATGCATCACAATAGACTACAAAATCATCATTTCCATCAGGCAGTGTCAAGACAGGAGCATCACAAAGTTTCTGCTTCAAAGTCTGAAATGCCTCTTCTTGCTTTGGTCCCCACTCGTATGGTTTGTTCTTTTGAGTCAAAGAAGTTAGTGGGACAGCAATCCTTGAGAAATTCGAGATGAACCGCCGATAGTAACCGGCAAGTCCAAGAAAAGATCGAATCTCCGTCGGTGTCGTCGGTGTACTCCAGTTCTTCACAGCATCGATCTTTGCAGGATCCACATGAACACCGTATTCGTTGACTATGTGCCCCAAGAATTGAACTTCCTTAAGCCAAAATTCACATTTAGAGAATTTGGCATACAGTCGCTCTTCTCTCAAGATCTCCAAAACCAACTTAAGGTGTTTCTCGTGTTCTTCCTTGGTCTTTGAGTAGATCAAAATATCATCAATGAATACAATCACAAATTTATCCAAGTATGGCCTGCAAACACGGTTCATGAGGTCCATGAAAACCGCAGGTGCATTGGTAAGGCCGAAAGGCATTACCAGAAATTCATAGTGGCCATATCTGGTTCTGAAAGCAGTCTTGGGAATATCATCATCATGTACACGAAGCTGATGATACCCAGACCTAAGATCGATCTTTGAGAACCATGCCGAGCCTTGAAGCTGATCGAAGAGATCATCGATACGCGGCAGTGGATATCGATTCTTGATTGTGAGTTTGTTCAACTCGCGGTAGTCGATGCACATTCGGAATGACCCGTCCTTCTTCTTGACAAACAGGACTGGTGCACCCCATGGTGAATGGCTCGGACGAATGAATCCTTTATCGGTAAGCTCTTGCAGCTGGCTCGCCAACTCTTGCAACTCCGAAGGCGCAAGTCTGTAGGGAGCTTTGGCTACTGGGTTCGCACCAGGTACTAAGTCGATCCGGAACTCAACTTGACGTTCTGGTGGAAGACCCGGCAAATAATCTGGAAATACTTCTGGGAATTCTCGTATCACCGGAACATCTTCAATTCGCTTTTCTTTCTCTTTCTTCCTCACAATGTGAGCTAGAAATGCTATACATTTCTTTCTAAGGTACTTGTGTGCTTTAGTGCAAGACATTAGCTTAAGACCTTTACTAGCAGTTTCTCCAAATATTCTCAAAGTTTCACCCGAAGGTAAGGGGATACGAATATACTTTTCATGACATACAATCTCCGCTCTGTGAGTGGCTAACCAATCCATGCCTATGATAACATCAAAGCTACCAAGATGCATAGGTATAAGATCAATTGGGAAAACGTGATCATTTAAGTTCACCGTACATCCAACGATAATAGTGTCAATATCAATAGTGTTTCCGTCAGCCACTTCCACATTGAACGGTTTATCTAAAGATGTACGTGTTCTACCAAGCAAGCATTCAAAATCATATGAAACGAAACTCCTATCGGCACCAGAATCAAATAAGACAGATGCATAAGAGTTGTTGATCAGAAATGTACCGTTGACCACATCCTGGTTGGCTTGAGCAGCTGGAGCATTCAGTTGAAAAGCCCGGCCTCTTGCCACCCTCTGATTATTTCCAGTTAACTTTGGGCATTGATTCCTGAAGTGACCCACTTCACCACATTCATAACAGGCTCTTGCCTGTGCCTGAGGTACCTGGCGAATGGGTACAGCAGGAATAGGTTGTGCATGAGGAGCTGGCAGTGCAAGCGGTGCGTGTTGCATCCTTTGTGCTTGCGGTGCACTCCGACAAACATTAGCATAGTGCCCAAACTTGCCACAGTTGTTGCAAACGCGACACGGCAAGTTAGGGGCATGATGATATCTGCAAGTGTTACATTGGGGAGTGTTCCCAGTGTAATTTCTGGCAGTGGAGTTGTTCGAGGATTGCTGCGCAGATTTGGCAACAGGAGCAGTGACCATGAAGTTTCTGGTCTTCCTCTTCTTGTTGTTGCTCTTCGATGAACTAGCGGCTTCAGACTTGACTTCAGTTTTGACTTCCTTTGCAGTAGTCTTGGTGTCAGTCTTCTTGTGTCCCTTCCGAGTAAGTGTTCCATTCCTCACATGGTTATCAGTAAGAGTTGCAGATAGACGGATAGCAGCCTCCAGTGTTTTGGGATTACTCCCGTAGACTATATCCTGAATTTGTACCGGCAGCCCGCCGATATACTTCTCAATCGCCCTCTCCAAGGGTGTCACCATATGAGGCACTAGCAGACTATACTCATGGAATTGAGTATTGTAGATGACGTTCTCGCCACTATCTTGTTTGAGTTCCCAGAACTCAGTCTCCAGTTTCCTCATCTCGCTTCTAGGACAGAATTCAGTGGTCATCAGATTCTTGACCTCTGTCCATGTTAGTGCTAAAGCAGCATCCACTCCCCTAGTTCGTTTTTCCCCATTCCACCAAGTCAGTGCTCTCTTTTGGAAAACACTGGTGGCATAGCGAACTTTCAGATTCTCGGGACATTCGCTGTTGATGAAGGTGTTCTCCATACTCTCGAACCACTGCAGCAGACCAGTGGCCGATTCAGCACCCGTGCATTTCAGGGGGTTGCAGGAATTGAAGTGTTTGAATGTGCAAGTTGGAGGGTTTGCACCACCTCTGTTATGGTTGATATTCTGGTTAGCCTGAGTCAATTGGCTCACCAATCCAGAGATAAGATTAGCTAACTCTTGTATGCCTGCGTTGGCATTACTGTTGCTAGCCTCCCCATTGTTTGAATCATCTCCGTTGTGACGGCGAGGCATGTTTCTGAAGAAATTAGAAACATGTTACTACCGTTTACAACATAAGGCATACAAACAATGGTCAAATGAGTTCATTTACACAGTTAGGATTACATATAGGAACTATATTTATTTCCTATCTGTTATTTAAACTCATAATGTCTATAAATTTGCCTATTATTATTCTAAGTGTCCTAGTTGATCATAACTAGTGTTAGCTAACTATTCCTAGGTCCTATAAATTCCTCACCCTATACTAACACTGACAACCTCCCAATGCAATGCAACAAGCTTATATATAGGGCATATGCAGAGGTAGATCGCAATCTCCCCTACACCGTCCCACCACCGTTCCATTGCACCACGATTATGCCCTTGTTAGCATTTAGGGTGTGTTATGTATCTTACCATAACCTCACTTCACTACCCTTATCCTTGGTAGGATAATTTTGAGTGAAGTGGTCTCTAGTTCCCTTGGGCAATTAGGTTCGCCTAATGTCTAAGTTCACCTGACATGTAGGTTTACCTATTTCTAAGTTCACCTAATGTCTAAGTTCACCTGACATTAAGTTTCCCCCAATTGTCTAAGTTTACTAAAGTCCATGTCAATCCCAATGTCAATAATCATCAATGAGGGCTCATATCATCACAAAGTGCTCTTATTGTCACTAAGTGTTCATATCCTCCCTATAGTTTATTCTCATCAAGTGTCCATACCATCACTAAGTGTTAGTATCATCACTATGCGTTTATATTATCATCAAGTGTCTATATCATCACCCAAGTCCATATTCCATCACTAATCGCTCATATCGTTTGTTAATCCTATGCACCCTACGTGTCCAATCAGTGTGTTTCATAAGTGAATTTATAAGTATTTATCAAGTGTGATCATTCAAGAGTCAATCCCAGTCAATCCATCAAACATATCATCAACAGTCCACAATCATATCCTCTCAAACCCTCCTAGTAAGGTCCTAATAATATCCTAAGTTCCTGACACTGACAGACCCCCAATATACTACAAATGGTATATGTATAGGGCATATGTAGGGGTCAGTCGCAACTGGCCCAGCCACCGTCCCACCACCTTTGTAGTATACCACGAGTGTGTCCTTGTCTGGAGTTTATAGCTCAAACAAATAATTCCTAAGGCAAGCAATTCATAAACAATTAAGTTCCTAAGCAAATAATTTCCCAAACGGGTAGTTCCCACATTCTTCAATACTGACATCCACCTAATGTACCGTAAATGGTATATATATAGGGCATATGTAAGGGTCAGTCGCAACTGCCCTAGCCAACGTCCCACCACCTTTACGATACACCACGTGCATGTCCTTATCGAATCATTAGGGCACACGTAAGCAAGAAATTTATAATCAGCATATTTATATCAGATGTATATCAGAAGTTCAGTTAACATGTAATAAACATATAAGCATGAAATCCTGAGTATACTAACTAGCGTATGAAATTAATTCATACTAGGGTATCCTATGGTTATAGACTAGGTCAACCATTTCTAGTAACCTAATTCCCTATAACCCAGGCTCTGATACCAATCTGTAACACCCCGACCGGCGGCGGAATCGTCGGGATGCCACGAGGGATGTGTAGATTGTTCAAAAGCTCGTGGGCATCTAATTCAATCATCATATATCATTTAAGCAAACAACATAATTACACAAAAATCATGTTCGTCATGAATCAATTACATCAATTACACAAAAGAATTAGTTAAACTAACTAAACTCTAATCGCCAGAAATTTAGTTAATTAACTAAGTCCAAGACCCTATATGATGATGTCCAAAATAGAAGAGATCCTCTCTTCATTCCTACTTGTCTCCATCACCTGAAACATGTAAGAAAACCAAGTGTCAACTACAAAAGTAGTTGGTGAGTAATCATAAGTTTTTATATTTAAAAAGGTTTTAGTAAAATGAGTTTGAAAGTTTATGCTTACAATGGTTTTATAAAATGCTTTGTTTAAAACGAGAATAAAACTTATGATCTTCTTGAGAAAATCCATATTAATACCTGTATGAGATAATCCAACACACATCCACCAATTCAACAATCAAACACATATACAATCACATAATCACATAACCAAATCAGTTATAGTCAATCACAAATAATCATAATCAAATATAGATAATCAATCCACAACTAATCAACCAATCTCATCAATCATATTCTCAAACAATGTTCGTGACTATACATGATCATTATGTAATTAACATAAGTTAAATACATGAATCATGGAGTGGTCGCTAACCACGTGACAATACATGAAGTCAAAGCGATTAACCGAAGTCAAAGGCAATGATTCACAGATGCGGAAATCATCCACGTGACAATACACGATATCACAGCAATTAACCAAAGTTAAGAGCGATGATTCTCGGGGTTTGTGACAATACTTGTAATTTTTGTTATTGACCTAAGTCGATAACAATGTTTACACGGATATGTAATAAGAAGAGATAATCCAATAATAATGATATTTCAAATGTGAATATCATATTGATAAACAGGTATTTACCTTGAGTTATCAAAATAATATTTGATTTGGTATACATGCTTCACCTCCGAGTTTTAAAACAAAACAGTTTAAAGAAAAGGAGGTTATGAGAACTGACCTGAAGTCCTTAGGATTCGTGTCCTCGTATTATGCGCGCTCACGTATGTAACTCAATCAACTCAGATATCTGTAATTAGTGAAATTTCCACTTTTATAAGCATAAGTATTTCATTTTCGATTAACGTCTTTCTTAGTTTCCTCTAACCCGTTTGTACTTTATTAACTTAGTTCATTTGTTTCTAAGTTAGGTATTAATGCCTAGGGTTTAATTAGTATTCAACCCACAACGGTGCTTTAAACCCATTGGCTTAAACTGTTCGATATACGAGGGCCTTTAATTAATAATTCAAAAGTTCACAATTTATAAGGTATCAACCTTATACCCTATGCTCACTTTTGTATACATGCATGCATGATTAATTCTCTTAACCACCTACATCAAGTTATCACCATCACTTAATAGTTTAAAAGATTATAATTAGGTTATTTTCACAAACATTCACCTTATTTAGTATTTCATAATTTGAGGTTGACATTATTAAAGTAAGGTGGTAATCAAAATCCTCATGCATGCATAATCCTAATTTATTTTGAGATGATCTTAACTCATTCGATATTCTTTGATTATGATATTTAGTCCATTATTTAATCTTATCTCAAAACCTTAAGTTTGTGTTGATCTTAACATCCAGCGAACCTATTATGGATTTCCTTAGATTCGGCCCTAACCATCTCAAGGTTCGGTCGTCATAAGGACGTGGTTCAGCTACCGCACATGTCAAGGTTCGGTTAACAAGAAAGAAAAGAAGCTTCGGTGATGCTAGACTTCGGCCGAAAGCTCATGGCCCAAGGGTTCGCCTGGAGTTTTAGCTCCAAGGTTCGCCATGCATGGTTCGTGAGATACCAGGGTTCGTTTAACATGGCTGTAGGTTGACAACAGGTTTGTAGTCCCAGCAATAGGGTTCGGCGACTGTTGCAGCTCAAAAGGGTTCGCCGGTTAATAGGGTTCGGCCAGACCTGCTTGGTTCGCTATGGTTCGTGATGGCTAGGTTCGTCTAACCAATGGCTCGGCCATGGCAGCTTCCCGCCCAACAAGGGTTCGCGAGAACCACAGGGTTCGCCTGTGGCAGCCACACCTCACGAACCTGTTAACCTCGGTTATTCATCATCATCCTCATCAAGTTCCTGTTAATCCAAGCCTATCCATGGCCTCTATATATCCTTAACAACTCGTTTAAATGTTTTATAAGCGTTTTAGATCGATTGTAACTACAACACTCTAGATATTCGTGATTAACATCAAAACCGAAAAGAAAGCATTAGATCTACCTTGATTCGTCGGTCAAAAGCAAGGTTTCTTCGTATCCCCTTGTTCCTCTCGATCACACGAACGCGTGGGCGCCAAGATCTCGCGATTTCGTTGAGAAACGAAGAAGTTATGGTAGAGAGAAGGTCTAGAGAGAGAAAGTGACGGATTTATGGTTTTAGTGAGAGAGAGAGAAGTCTTGCAATGAGGAAGAAGAAAGAAATATGGGCTTTTATAGCCGGGGTTCTCCCCGCGTGCTCGGTCTCGTTTTTATCGCGTTAAACTTACGAAAACCCTCGGTTTTATCGTAGAATATATTTAAACATAAGATATTCAAATAATTGGGTTTCGTTGAATAAAATGATTTAAATAATTTAATTCGTAAAACGATTCCAATTAAAGTGGTTTCGTAAAAACAGTTTTAGTTTTATTTCAAAATCGTTAAATTTATACTTTAAAAATTTAAGTTTACTTGAGTTCGTTTTAAGTTGCGATTCCTAATAAACGTTTTTAGTTTTAATTTATTAAATTAATATCGTTTGATATTATTCAATTATCTCGTCGAAACGCGTCACTCGCGTACGTATTCGTAAAGATCGTCACCTTTGCGAATCCGACGCTCGTATCGTATTTTGATTTGATTTACAGTTTGTGGAATATCTTTTCAGAATGTTATTCTTAATACTTATATTCGTGTGAATCGTCACCCACGCAAATACATTTATTAAGTTAACATTTCTGAATTAATATTCGCGTTTAAATACCGTCCGTATCCTCACCATCGCGTAATTAATTCCCATTATTTATTAACTTTAATATTATCATTTCCCAAACCAAAACCCACTAAACCCTAGTCACTGACACATCCATGATAGACCGAAATATGCATATATATAGGGCATATGTAAGGGTCAGTCGCAACTGCCCTAGCCACCGTCCCACCGCTATTTCGATAAACCATGACCATGGGTCCTTGACTACGTTTAGTAACCAGACTCCAACAAACTCCCAGTTCCATCACAAATCAATTCTCAACCAATAATCCTTCATCATCAGTAATACGTAACTGCAATAAACACTACGGGTCTGTGTAGTTGAATTACAACTAAACTTCCCGTGGTTTATGCGTATAATAATTTATAATCATGTATACCAGCAACAGTGATAATATCAGTAATGTCAATCAATAATCTCATAATCATTAATAATTATAAATATCCAGTCGTAACAGTACATTCGTACGGATGTACGGACGTACGGACAACCGAAAGTACAGTGATGTTACACAACACTTAGCTATTTCGAGCTGTTCCTGGTGCGAATGGTTGTTTCGTGCGAATGGCACTCATTCACACGAATGTAGTGATGCCAATGCATACTCTCATTCGTGTGCTCCATTCGTGCGAACGAGTCCTCATTCATATGGTCATCTCATACGAATGAGTCCATGTCATTCGTGTGATTGCTCCTTCGTTCGGCAGCTCATTTGTGTGACTTTTCTTCCACAAATGAGGCTTCTCCTTCGCACGACACTACCAAAAAAGTGATCTTTAGAGACTAAATTCTTAGGGAATGATATATAAGTCTTAGATACTTACTATTTAGGACTGAATATTCAGTTGCTAAAAATATTAGGGACTGATTTTTTTTCTTAAAAAAATAGTGACTGATAATCAGTCTCTAATATAGTAACTACTTATGTAATACTGTGTTTCAGTCAATAATATGTTTGTGCCAAATATGGTTAAAAAAGGAAAATTATTAGGTAATGAATTTCAGTCTTAAATATGTATCATTTATATCAAAAAAAATGAACCAAATTTGTTTGAGAATATCAGGGACTGACATTTAGTTTTAATATTTACAAGAGAATGAAGAACTGATATTCAGTTATGACTTTTCTTGCTAGAAGAAATGACCGTTATTATTTTTTTAGTTTCTTATTTTATTATAAAAAAGTCTACAAATGATGAGCACTAAAAACCAGTTTAAGGAAAGTTAGTTGAGGTGTCTTTAATGGGTTTTTTATGACAGAGAAACTATGATATGATATTTAGTCTCTAATAAACACAACTTATATTATTTTAAAAGGAATAAAAATCATTCCTCAAAGCTATTATAACTTATAACAATAATATTAGGGACTAATATGCAGATTAAAAATATATAAACTATGACTACCTTAATGAGTTATAACCGACTCTCAATGTTAAACGAATATATTATTTTTATAATTTTTTATTTAATACAAATATATAAGTATTTATTGTGTAGAGTTATATTTTAGTGATTGTATAATATTATGACAAAATACTTATTTATATGCAGTTCATGTTGTATAAAAATAATTAAAAGTTTAAAATAGTATGAAAATAATTATAAATATAAATAAATATTTAATAAATTGAAAATGAGCAAGCCCAAGTTTAAAAATATACTATCGGCCAGTTGAATACGAGATTTACAAATAAAACTTCCTGAAGTTGAAATTAAGCTTAGTTTGTTTCAGGCTCAAATCGAATCGATTTTTTTCAACTACTTCATTTAGATCAACTATTATTAAAAAGGAAAAAAATATTTGAAAATTTAGAAATAGTTTTTATACTTTTACACATGAGAATTTTATTGATAATTTTGTAGATGGTTAAAAATAAATAAGCAAAATCTATTTAAAATTTAGGTTAAATCAAATTAAAAGGGGATTTTAAGCCAACCATCAGACCACACTTCCTGCCTCCCACAAGCTGATTTTGTTATCGCACCCGCCACCACCAGTGAAGTTCGTCCTTGCTCCAAGAGGCTACACCGATCGATTCATCGTTGTTCCTAGGCCACCACTGATCGCTGCTCCATCAGGTCACCGCCGATCGACCTCTCCATCTGGCCACCACCGATTGACCTATCTGTGCTCCACCAAGTCACCACCTGTCGAATTCATCTTTGCTAGGCCACGACCGAATGATTTACTCCATATCGACCTGATGCCTCACTCCAAGTCACGCACAATTGAAATCCAATCGCACCAGATAGCATCATTTTATTTTCTTCAATTCAACTTCATCGAGTTGTAGAAATCAGGTTAGTTGTTCAGTTTCTTCCAATTGACCCAATATAATTTCTGATGCTAAGCCTGATCCAATTGCATATAGAAATTCTGGTTCATAGGAATAGTTTATGCCTTTCTGGTTCTGGTTATACATCTGATTGAAATAGACATTATGTTTCAAGTTTTGATTTTAATCTAATTTTTATTATGTTTATAATTTAGTTTAAAATGATGTTGGTTCTGTTATGCTAGTTAACAAAATGTTTGGTTTTATGGGTTTCGTTTTACTTATTATGAGAACTATGGTATTGATTTTGAATGTGAACATCATGAAATTGGTTTTTATCTTTTTATATTTAGTAATAGGAATTGGAATTTTGGTAGAAAGTATGTTATATGTGTAATTTAATTTTGCTTTTTTATTATATGTACGATTTTTTTTTCGGCTAGCGCTTTTTTTGCACCTATCGCCTAGGCCCTAGTTGAGATCATTGAGCCTAAAATGCGCCTAACACCTTTGACAACTATGGTATGTGCTTGATTTTTTAAACATTATAGTTATGTATCAAGTAATTTTGATTTTGCGTGAAAAGCATAATCTGTGAACCTTGTTTATTAGAACTTGTGATCAGCATATATGACTGAAAAACCTACCTAATTAGATTTGGAACGCGTATATCTTGCCAGGTATAAAGTTATGTTACCTAGTAAACAAAAGTGTTATGTTAATGTTTTGATAACTAGGTTATGTATGCTTTTCGTTAACTAGGATTTTGCAATGACTTTGGATAAGAGCTAGACTAAAATCACTAATAAGGTAGATCCAATGTTTATTAAGGGGGCAATGGCTTTTGCAGAAAGGGGTAAAACATACGTTGATAGTGATGGTCGAATGCATTGTCCTTGTAGAAATTGGGTGAATGCAATAAGGCATATTCCCAGAGTTGTGGCTAGTCATATCATACATAATGGTTTTGAACCATCATACAATATATGGATATATCATGGTGAACATCTGTCAGGTTATGAAACAGACGGAACAAATAGCGAGTGT
Organism: Mikania micrantha; assembly: GCA_009363875.1. Taxonomy (NCBI): domain Eukaryota; kingdom Viridiplantae; phylum Streptophyta; class Magnoliopsida; order Asterales; family Asteraceae; genus Mikania; species Mikania micrantha. Next base: position 65,083,657 of record CM018691.1, on the reverse strand, counting down.
GAAGAAAGTGAAGACGGATCAAATGATGGTGTGGATGAGTTGCTTGATGATGCTTTTCCTATGGGTGTAGAAACTGAAGCTAAAAATTACAAGGATGATGATAATATACGTAACAACCCAAATGTGAAGAAGTAATTTATCGATATAGAGAACCCTTTATATCCAGGGTGTGATAAATTTTCTGTTCTAGGGTTTCTACTTGAATTAATGAATGTGAAGGTAACATGTAAAATGACAAATGTGTCCATGGATATGATTTTGGATTTATTTAGTCGGGCTTTCAAAGACGCTAATTTTCCAAAAAACCACTGAGGATAAAAAATATTTGCTCACTCTTGGACTAGGATATGAATCTATCCATGCTTGTAAAAATGACTGTGCATTATTTTGGAAAGAAAATGAAAAATTATAGAATTGTCCGGTGTGTAGCACTAGTCGTTATGAAGAAAATAGTAAAGGGAAGAAGAAACCAGTAAAAGTCTTGCGTTACTTTCCCATCACAAGTAGACTCAAGCGGTTATATGGCTCAAGACATACTGCAATGGAAATGTTGTGGCACGATCGACACAGAATCAAAGATGAGGGGGTTCTTAGGCATCCGGCAGATGGAAAGGCGTGGAAACACTTCGATGTGGTGTTTCCAGATTTTGTAAATGATCCTAGAAATGTTCGCCTAGGACTTGAAAGTGATGGTTTCAATCCTTTTGGAGAAATGAGTCTCTCCTATTGTATGTGGCCTGTTGTTCTCGTACCATACAATATGCCTCCTTGGAAGTCTATGAATGATGCTTAATTTATGTTGACATTGCTGATTCCTGGAAGAGATTCACCAAGAAAGGATATTGATGTATTTTTGCGTCCACTTATAGATGAGCTGAAACTTCTGTGGGATAAAGGTGTTGAAACATATGATTCCGAATCAAAACTACTATTCAACTTGCATGCTGCACTTATATGGACAATCAATGATTTTCCTGCTTATGGTTACCTATCTGGATGGAGCAGGAGTGGATACAAGGCATGTCCGATATTCAATGAAGATGCCAGCAGCATACGTATATGAGATAAGTAGCGTATTGTCACACCCCGAGCCGGCGGGCCGGATCAAATGTCCCGTCGGGCGGAATGGTCCCGGGGTGCGATATCGGGTGATAATTGTGATGATCAGATTGTTTACATTGCACATGATATATAATGAGAAAATACTAAATTGAAAAAATTACAAAGTTAAATTACATCAGTTTCGTTCATAATTTAACAATGTAAATCTACTATCAACATCGTAATTCTTCTATTTTGTATCTGCATAAGATATACAAAATAATCTGTATAATGATGTTCAAAAATATACACGTCCAAAATACTAGGTCCTCTATCTGGGCGTCCTAGTCAAAAGCACAAACTTCTTAGTTAGACCTGTTCGTCACCTGAGAAGTCATGCATAAAGATCAAGTCAACACATGGTTTGTGAGTTCATAGAGTTTTGTTTAGAAATAAAGTTTGTACAAACCTGACCAGATGACAACCTTAACCTCACCATTAACCACCTATACCATCTAGTTCAGTATGCTTATATATAGGGCATACGTAGGGTCAAACTTACTGCCTGCCCAGCTGCCAGCCTACCACATACCAAACCACATGATATATTGTTCCTGGTGATAATTAAGCGTTTCATCCCATACATTCGATTCACAACATTTGAACAACCTGAAATTTGTTAACACTGATCACCCGTAATGACAACCCTTAACCTCATCAACAACCACCTATGTTATACAATCAAGTATGCTTATATATAGGACATATGTAGGGTCAAGCTTACTGCCAGCCCAGCCACCAGCCCACCACATACCGAACTACATTATATATTGTTGTTAATGATAATTAAGCGTTTAATTTCTCATCATCCACACAATACTTCTTTAGTTCTTAGTTCTTGTAGTTTCTCCAAATATGGAAATTCTTTGGATTCCTTAAGTTCATCACACAATCATGATCAACCATAGCATTTGTAGAAACATTACGTTAAATGCTTAAGTAAATAAACAGATAAACATTTAATAAAATCTAAGACCTAACGATTGGGCTTGGTCATACTCGAGTAGACTAGTCTAGAAATCAAGGTTCTTAGTAGTGAAGGAAATCTGTAAACATCATCAAACATGCGACCTATAATCAATCAGTGTAGCTAGGACATCTTTTGATGTATAGGATTTTATAGTTCGTCTAGATTGTCCATAGTTCGTATAGTTCTATAGTTCTTTGGCACATGTTATCTTTGAGTATTTCCCAGATGTTCCTTGAAAACTGGTTAGGGGATGATGTAAATATCATCAAACATGCGTCCCATATTCAATCAGTCTATCTAGGACATCTTTTGAAACATAGGAAATGGCACATGTTATCTTTGATATTTCCCAAACATACCCTTGAAAATAGTTCTTTGAAACACACCACCGAAAATAGTTCTTTGTTTAGATAGTTAGTTCTTTGAAAACACACCACTTAAATAGTACTTTGTTTTAGATCGTTAGTTCTTTTCAACGCACCACTGAAAATAGTTCTTTGTTTTAGATCGTTAGTTCTTTGAAAATAGACCGTTGAAAATAGTTCTTTGTTTTAGATTGGTTACCTACTCATAAGGAATAGATATTTTGAAAAACCTGCGAAGTGATTACCTAGACAACGTCTAGGATAAACTATACAAGTAAAACATATATTAAGTAAAATCATTTAAGTAAATATAATCCAAGGAAAATAATTTACGCATGCTTCTTAGCCCCGCGTTTGTAAAACAAAAATGTAAAAAAAGGGGCAATGAACCCACCTATGTTGTTATGCTATGAATCACAACAGATATGTGTGCTCGTTGTGTGTAGATTAAGTATCTTCAGTACCTGGGTTGATTTATTATGATTTGAATACGATAAGCTTCGAGAGATAATGTATATAGGGTTTTGGTCTCGATGTGTATCTATGTGTCCTAAACTTTACTAAGGTGTTTCTAAGTTTCTATATTTA